>CAJFCO010000144.1:617575-629047 GCA_904066015.1 Synergus gifuensis
AAAATTATTTTTATTTAATAAAAATTTGTTTTTTAACACTTTTACCATGCATTATTTGAATTATAGGGGAACTGCATAGGTGGCGCAGCCACACGGCTTCCGTCAACTCTCATGACAAATATTTTCTACAGGCCTCCAGAGAAGTGGCATGGGGCTGGTCTAGATCGACAACGCGCATGACAAATATACATGAATCTTACTAGCGCCCCACGCAGCTGTACTGAACATTTCCGTCATTCCCTTATGAGTGTCACTCGACTGATTTTAGTAATTTCTATTTTAAAAGTTTATTTTAAATAACCTATTTCCTATTTAAATAACCTTAGGTTTCCTGTCCCCACAAGGTATAATTTTTCTTTGAGTTTCATCAAAATTTCAAAAAAACAAAATGTAATTTTTCGAATCTTGATATAGTTGTCGAATGTGGCATTAGTATACATCATTTACTTATTTTGGCTGAGGTGGAGGTTGCTCTCACACAACCTTGATTCCGAATTGCGGTTGTAATTTATATGGAGTTGCAAGAATGCCCTGTTTGTCCCAATTCTTTCATTTGCTAAAATGTACTCGATTTTTTAATTTATAGACAGCAAATATAAAATGCAATGAATGTTGTACATATTTTTTTAGAGGTGTGATGATACGGTAATATTACACCAGTTTCAGTATCAAAATAACACTCCTAGGATATTTTATGTTGCAGCTGAATTTAACACCAGATCCAGTGTTAAAGTAAAACTTTGTTTTTTTCTGTGTACACATTATTAAAATTTTGAACTCAAAAATGCTGTAAAAAGGAAGTCTCAAAGGATTTAAGCATCTTAAAATTTGGTTTCCTTCTTTCCTTGCAGGTGTCTAACTGTGCCCCTTTCAAAAACTCCTAAATCTACATTTCTATCTTCATTTTAGCCGACATTTGAGCTTATATAAACATTTTCAGACAAACTTGGAGCCTAAATTAAGACTTTTTTTTACAGTAATAAATAAATTTTTACTATCTTTTACTATAATAGTGTTCAGAATTTGAAGTTAGAAAATACTCGAGTAATTTGACTCATATTCAAAACACATATACTCGTCTAAAAAAGCCTTCTTCTCCCCCGTGATGCATAACTTTAACATGCAAAGAAATTTACATACTTGTTGAAACTTTCTTACTTCTAACTATATTCTTTAATTTTTTTATTTTTAATTAAAAAAGATATTAATTTACTTAAGGCATTCTAATAGTATAGCACTGAAAAAACGAGTTGTTTGGGACAACAAGCCTTTTATTAGTAGAGATGGTATTAATTGTGATAACTACTTGGTTGGTAAAAATGGCTAACCCGTTTGTTAGGGTAAGATGCCATTGTTTGTGTTTCCACGTAATATATGTTGGTAAAGTTAGTAATGGTAAGCATAAGAAATAAAGTAGTCACATTTACCACCAATATATTTTTCAAGAAATAAAAGTAGTAACAGTTACTACTTTTATTCTTTAATTGGCAGAACTGAGAACTCAGAAGTGTTGCCAACATTTTCCGAAATATCGCGTAGCATCATATCACGTTCGTCACCATTTTCTTTTATAGTTTTTCAAGGTGTAAGATGCCATTATCCGGAGACGTATAGTGTTTGGATCGTTTATTGGGATAATTTCGAAAAATGGATATCAAGGCTTTACAACAAATTTGGGGCTTCATTTGCCATACTGTTGGCAATATTTACGCAAAATAAAATCTACAATTTTTACTATATTAAAGGTACTTCTATTAATATATTTAAATTATTAGTTTTTACTATAACATCCCAATGGACAAAGGACACTCTCGTCACCTGTGTCCACTGGGATTTTAGTTTAAAAATATGAATTTAAATATATTAAGAAATAATACCTTTAGTAGTCATAAGAACATTAATTTTAACAATGTAGATTGCTAGTTTTAATTGTAAGGATTACTAATTTAAATAGTGAAAACTACTAATTTTAACAGTAAGGACAACTATTTTAAGTGGTAAAAGTAGCTAATTTAATTGTAAGAACTACTAATTTAATAGTAAGTACTACTACTTTAAGTAGGTAGCGCAACAATCTGAAAATGATTTTCAACCATCTGAAGTTGTCACAACAACAAGAAAATTAGTAAGGACAACTACTACCATCTTTACAAATGAAAGTAGTAGCCCTAACCATTGAAATAGCAACGTCATATATTACAAACTAAAATAGTTGGCCCTACTACTTTAATAGTTGTCCCAACCAATTCGTTTTTTCAGTTTATCTATATATTATATATAATTAATGTTATATATTATAACATAATTTATTCAGACAAAGTTTAAAATGTTTCAAGATGTTAAAGGACATACTACTGTGACGGCCGAAAAATAGTCAATTTTCAAGATATTCTTTTGTCAATGAAGAAGATGAATAATTGATCCAACTTTTTACATTCTCATCACAAGAGAAGGTATTGGTTTTATGTAAAAAAACACTTTCCCAATTTTTATTAAATCTTCATGTTTTGAGACTCAATGTTTCTCGATGGAAGGAGAAGTGATAACTCGCTATTTTTCGTAGTTACTAATTTTTTTGTACAATTCTTATCATGTACTTGAAAAGCCGAGCACTTATGAAAATCGCGTAAAAAAATGAGGTTGATAAATCGCGTGGATTGACAGACCGCTTCGAGAGAATAACCTTGTAGAATTAATAGCTGTTCACAGTGGCGACTCGAATGGTGGAAAAACAATGCATTACAAGTGTGGTTGATAATATATAGCTAATACAGGTCTACGAGGCTATTAATCCATACGATTTATCAATCTAACTGTTTACTCAATTTTCGTAAGTATAATAATAAAGTTGTAATAAATTTAAATAAAAAAATAATTGTTGAAAAGACCTCCTTTAAAAAAAAAAAACATCACTCGTTAGTGGAAATTCCCGCGCCGTGAAAAAAAGCTTCCATAGTATTTGAATACATCAATTTCATAAAAACATTCCTACTTTTCTTCCTCTTAATTGCTAGCAGTTCCTCTTCAAATAAGAGCTGCTTTAAATGTAAATATTGATATATTCCTGAGTTCCTAATTGAAAGAATATTTCTTATCGAATCATGAACTGGTGTGTCACTGAATAAAATATGTTTCCCGAGAGAATGAAAAGAGAGTGAGGAGGAATGCGAAGCAGCAAAGAGTGACTCACGAACTGGCGACAAGTAGGTGAATAAGAGGAGCCACCATTAGGCTAATCAAGAGAAAAGAAACCTCCCTCTCAAGTAGGGTTAACTGACTCTCACCCTATCTCTTTACCTCAACAGTGCCTTGCCCTTGAACCACTCTTGACATCAAAAGTCGAGTAGTCAGTATCTCCTAAACCATACATATCTCTCTTAATATTTACATATTATTTCAAAAAAATAATATAAATAATTTATTCTTTGATATTTTTTTATCATGAAAAAATATGACGAATTTTTCTTTGTAAGGAATAAGTATCGCTAGCTCAGCTATATTTAAGGCATAGTTATTATAGTATTTTTAATAATAATCTTGAAGCACTTTAACATTTTAGACCTAAATTTGAATACTTCCGACACTTCACATTGGATTCCTGTGCGACCACGCCATCGTGGTAGCAAATTGACACATTTTCATATAACCTGAGAATTCACTCTACAGTTTTTCATACCAACGTTCGAAAAAATAGTGTATGAGTTTCGCGCAAAAATCTATTTTTGGCTCGAATAATGGTAACAGAAAGAGTAGTTGGCTTGCTTTTGGCTCATCTTCGCGATTCCCGCTTCCGCTCACCTTCGGCCCCGGTTTCAACTCGCCTGCGTCGAAAATCTTCGCGTCCGCCTTCGATTTGTCTACGGACACAGAGTTCCTATTATAGAAAAGTCATAGCATGAAATCTCGAATTGAACAAAGTCGAATATCGAAAATCTCGCATGAAACTCAAAAAGTATCGAATTTAGAAAGCATTGGCATTGAATGTAGAAAAGAACATAGAAAGACAAGTAGTGCGACGACGGCCGCGCAGCGGCCGTCAGTGGCCCTTGTATAGTAAGAAGATCGAACAATGCATTGGGAAGTTTTCAGAAATGTCAATAAAAACCGCACCTTAAGGCTGTTGGAGCAAAGGACAAAATGTCATTTTTTACTTTTCATTTTAAGGTTGATGGAATTTGAAAAACATTCATGTAGAAAAACTCACACTGTTAAAAAAAACTTCAATTACTTTAGTTGAAGTTTTATTCAATTACCGTAGCTGAATGAATATTAAATAAAATATAGTTTATTTTTCAACCAAATAGTTGAATATTCAATCAAAAGTAGTTGAATTTTCAACAAAATAGTCGAATTTTCAATCAGAAGTATTATAATTGAATTTTCAACCGAATAGTTGAATTTTCAATCACAGTAAATGAAAAATGGTTGAATTTTCAATATATTTCTAAAAGTGCAGATTCCAGTGGCGCAACAAGCACGGGGTTCTGGGTGTCAAGACATCGAGACAGTAATTCGAGTATACCTACTTGCAATATGCGTGGGTGTCCAAATTATTAGGTGGATAATAAAATTCCACACTAAACGCACTTTTTGAGGGTTTGAATTCCTTTTTTTTAATTCAGTTTTAATGTGTAGGGTGGCTCCCGACACCTACTGTTTTGAGAACCTTGTTGCGCGCCTGTCTAATTCTGTCAACTTTTTAGATGGATTCGAGTGTACGTTTTTAAAGGCAAAAGAGGGAAAATTTAGAGTTTTTTGATAGCAAAAAAAGGAAAGAAGAAATGTACAAACAATGCTATCCTACCAGTTTTTCGACAAAACTTTTGTATTCCCAAAAGAGCATGAGATTATTCTGTACTAAAAACGGCGGACATTTTAACTTCCATGATAGAAGAAACTAAATATAATATTGACAACTGTGAGGTGACCTGGTGACTGATAGTCACTGAGCGGCATGAAGGCTCAAGCCTTTGTCGTCATTTCTATGGCTGTACTGTGCTGACCTCGCTCGGCGATACATTGTTTGGCGGGAATGATTTGGATTGCAATAAAAAAGATAATCTGCGATTTTAAAGATTCATTCGATTCTTGACAAGTTTAAATGATTTTAGTAATGTAAATGTATTGTATAATTGTCACTAAAAGTAGAGATTCATTTTTCCTATCACATATATATGTACTTTACGTTTTTAAAAGCTATTCATTATTTAATATTTACTGTAAATTGGATAAAAAGATTGAATATTATTTATTATTACTAACTCTTACAAATCAACTATTTTTTTCTTTTCTAATACAAGATCCGACATTTGAAAAGGATGATCACAGTAATCTTTTAACATTTCATTTTCATCATATTTATTATATGAAAAAATGAATCACTACTTTTAGTGACAATTATACAATACATTTATATTACTAAAATCCTTTAAACTTGCCAAGAATCGAATGAATCTTTAAAATCGCAAATTATCTTTTCTATTGCAATTCAAATCATTCCCGCCGAAGTATGTGTCGCCGAGCGAGGTCAGCACAGTACAGCCTTCATAGAAATGACGACAATGGCTTGAGCAGGCTGTGTTCACTCAATGCTTATGGAGTGCAGATACATATTCGTCGGTGGCGCCATCAAACGAGCCCGCAGTTATTTAAGATAAGATAATAGATGATTGAGGCAGCACCATCCAACGAGCCCGCAAAACAGGATCAGAATATGTTTCTGCAAGGTTTACTCTGGACTTGAGCTTTCAGGCCGCTCAGTGACTATCAGTCACCGCGTAGCTTGTCGGCCTTGTCGCAGCTGTCAATATTTAGTTTCTTCCATCATGGAAGTTAAAATGTCCGCCATTTTTAGCATGGAATAATCTCATGCTCTTTTGGGACGATAAAAGTGATTTTTCGAAAAACTGGTGGGATAGCATTGTTTCTTCATTTCTTCTTTCCTTTTTTTGCTATCAAAAAACTCTAAATTTTCCCTCTTTTGCCTTTAAAAACGTAAATTCAAATCCATCTGATAGATTTGTATCTTTCCACAGATTTTGACAGTTTGTTGTCAATTTTTACTTTCAAATTCCATCGCCCTTAAGGCCACAAAAATAGATGGCTTAAAGTGCCGTTTGGCACGGAAGTGTTTCTCGATGGGAAGAATGGGGCTTCCCGGTAAGAAGCTTCCAATTAAAATGAATTAAAATGCGTACAAATATCACCATATTTTGAACGTTTTGAATAGGTTAGCAATCCCATTTCTGAAATAATCGTTTTAATACTTCTAATCGTCATCAAATTGTGTGTCATTTCAATCGCATTCAATCGTACAATTTTTTTGTGAGAAAGTGTATATGGTACACTTTAATGATGCTGAGGGTGATGAAAACTGAAGTCAATTTAATACTATCCAATAGCGTTAGATAACCTTGTACATTGAAGTCAATTTAATTCTTTCAGACAAATGCTAATTTGGAAAAAACCAATTACATTCAATTCAATTTTGCGAAACCGAAAGTTGGTAACACTTTAATACCATTCAGCCGAAAAAAGGCGAAACAATGGAATTATGTTTAATTCTTTCTAGTGAAGTGAGAAGTTGAAGTCAATTGAATTACATTTGTGGTGATAAGATTTTGAGTAAACCAATGATATTGAATCTTTTTAAAGTTTGACGTCAATTTAATGTGTTCTGATGAAGAGTGTAAGGAAAGAATGTAAGGAAAGAAGAAAGAACAAAGAACAAAGAAGTCTCATATTAGGCTGTGCAATTTGACATCACAGGCTATATGGGGGGGTAGACTCTCAGGAAGGTTAGTCTTGGTTCCAAAAATTTACATGTAAAGCATTGTAAACTGAAATAAAAACAATTTTTCAGCGTAAGTAAGTCATAATTTTATTAATAAGTATATTTTATCAGTGAACAATTCATTTTAGCTTATTTTGAATACCCACTTGTCCTTTGAAATTCTTTTAATTTTTTAATATAAAATAAAATGTCATAAATTTGTAGGTTATTTGGCCGTTTGATTTGTGTTGATAACTCCATACACAAGAAAAATCGATGCTATAACAATTAACTTTACTATTTAATTGTTATAGCATCGATTATTTATGTTTTTGGGTTTATTAGTACAAATCAAACGGCCAAATAACCTAAAAATTTATGACATTTTATTTTATATTAAAAAATTTAAAGAATGTCAAGGGACAAGGGGGTATTCAAAATAAGCGGAAATGAATTGTTCACTGATAAAATATACTTATTAATAAATTTATGACTTACTTACGCTGAAAAATTGTTTTTACAAAGATATTAGTACCTAGATGCGGCATAAGGATTAGTTCATGCACATACTTGTAGTTGGCTCACAAGTCGAGTTTGTGCATACTACATATATATATATATATATATATATATATATATATATATATATATATACATACAATATATATAGCTACTATTCCAGCTTTCGCCAGCACATACCTGTAGAGGCGCTGTAAGCCGCCCTATTTTAGTGGCGCCAAGAATCCTAGTTTTTTGAAATTCATATTTTTAATAATATGATTTTCTTCAAAACATTAGTAAAAATATCATTAGGACATAAAACAAGGAGTTTATTTAACTTACTGAAAATTGATATGTATCAGTTTTTAAAAAGTACATATTTAGAAACTGTGGTTTAGAACTGGAATGATTCTCATTGTTCTATAAAATTCAAATTAATAAATTATAAAAATATTATTTTTAGATTCAAATTAAATAAATTTATTTTTAATTTTCGAATTTCTTGAATCCCAATTTAATGATTCATATACAAAACGTTAAATTTGGATTACGGAAACTTGAAAACTTGGACACTTATAATTCTTTATTATTAATTTATTCGTCAACAAATTTATCAATTCGTGTATAAGGTATCTATTTATTCGGTGTTCTTGGTTAGTTTCTGGATCCAAGAAAATAAATATAGAATTCATTAAATGATGAAAACTAAAAAGTATTTTACCATAATTTTTTAATTTCTGAAATCGAAATTTAATAAAATATAATATTTTTCAATTGTAAAATTAGCAAATTATTTGTAAGTAAATTAATTAGCCGAACAATGTAATAATTTTAATTATTAATTAAACAATTTTATGAATCATTCAATTTGGATTTCAGCAATCTGAAAAATCATGAACTTGTAATTCGTCATTATTAATTTATTCGTCAATAAATTTGTCAATTCGTGTAAATGGTATTTATTTTCTCGGTAATTTTGGTTAGTTTCGGGATTCAAAAAAAGTAAAATTTTTAATTGTAATTATTACAGTGTAATAATTTTAATTATTAATTAAGGGCGTTGGACCCAAGTTTTAAGCTCAAAATTCCATTCTCCAATTTACTCAACGAAAATTGTGGATAAATATATTTCCGCTCTGTAGCACTAATCTTTTTTCAAATATAAGACTGCGTATAGAGTGAAAAAATATTTAATTTCGATACTTTTGCATAAATCTAAGAAATCAAAATTTTGTCGCACGCGAGCGTACAACGTATTTCATTTTATTATTTCGTTTTTAAACGCTTATTCTACTTATGTAAAGTTTTAAAAAAAATAGCATCTACTTTTATAAAATAAAATATGGTCGGCCCTGGGACTGAGATGCGCGCGTAAACCATATACACGGCACGAAGTTGCGCGCGTCACATCCCCACACTCTTCCCCACTTTTCTCACATGGCGAGAGTCACTTCGGACTCTCGTCAGTACAACGCCAACCTACTTACGGGAAACATCTCTCCGAGATTAAATGCAAAAACCGCGTTGCCACGTCTAGCTGGCCAGTCCGTATTATAGTGCCGCATCTCAGATCTTCAGACTGACATATCGTTGGGATATTAGTGTAGTGAACTTGATTTATCGAAACCTTCCTCCTCAGAGAACCGATCCTAAATTAATTCGACAATCGAAGCCAACTATCGTAACGGAGTCAAGGGTTGGGTTGCCGATTCTTCAGTAGGTCAACCGTGTCCGCCCAGGTGTTCGAGGAGGTTGTTCCTTGGAAGGACCTTCTAGATCCTTGGGATAGGGTTGCGGTGAGTCCTATTAGGAACGGGGTTCTGTCTTTGTCCCTCTCGAGACTTGGCTTCGTAATCGAGCATTCCTTTCCCTACCTAAATTGTTAAAGTAATGCGATGTTTCAACTGATGATTCCCTACCGAGTGTACATCCTACCGTGTTCTCAGTACCAAAGTTCAACCCTATGCCTCGTAGCCGCAAACGCTTAAATCTCCGGAGAAGGAGAAAAGCTAGAGAGAGGGCAGCATTAGCGGCAAGTGAACATTGTTCGTTCCAAGGTGATATCGGAACTGTTACCACTTACGAGACTATAAGTGACGCTTCTTCTCATGAGGATTCCCTGGTTCCTAGTGTGAAAGTGGGTGTTTCAGTGCCGGAAGTCGCGAACAAGAATATAAATAGTGCTGTGCATCATATTCCACTGGACCAGGTGTCTTTATCTCCGGTCTCCTCACTGGGTATAGACTCGTTCGAAGACCTCCGAGACTACTTATGTTGACGTTATCTGCACGTACCCACCTCACCTGAGCCGGTCAACATATATCAGGAGGACGAACCACTTCTTTCGCCTAGCATATCCACGAATGACGTGGTGATCACTAACGAATATAATTCACCCCCTGGATGTAATCTTGTGACTGAGAAGTGCCGAATTCTCTCCGATAAGAACCACAATGGAAGGGTGATCATCGTCCCACAAGAAAATCCCACGTTCGAGGAAAAAATATACTCTCACCAAATAGAGCAGGAGAACCTTCCCATAAGCAACTTTTCTGATGACAGTGCATCCACCCAACATTTATCTCCGGCACGAGAAAAAATTCTCCTGAGGTCTCCTATACTTGAGGATATAGATTATGATGACATCTTCGCGTTGAGTGCTTCGCCACTTGAATTAACTCCCGAAAAGATACCTGAAACTCCCGAACAACCTAGACGCGTGAAAAGTGTCGTTGTGATACCAGAGGGGTCACAACTGGGAACAGTCAATCGGGATAATACCCCCACAAAATCTCGAAAACGCAAAAGAGATTTCCCTTCTTCCTCTGACTCTGAAGATCTCAAGCCCAAGGTGTTGTCAGTCGTCTTCAGGCCGAAACTACGCAGAAGAATTTAGTGAGGATTGGCAGTGTTTGTCTCAACGCTACTTCTACGTCCCAATTCCGGATCGCAGTTCTCCCAGTGATACCTCCCGGAGTTCAGGTTCAAACCCTGGGCCTGACGTACCTGTGAGGAACTATTAAAAAATTTAGTGGATTCCAAGGATATTTAAATGTAACATCTCATTTAAATTCATTTTGGAATAAAAGGGCAAAACATCCACTACAATTTGACTTCAAAATTCAATATTTTCAGTTTGCTTAAAAAATATTTGAATTAGATATTTTCTCGCTCTGTATGCATAATAATTCTAGTTAAAAATTGATTAATTATACAGACGGAAAAAATTCCAAATTTAATATTTGTTGAGTAAAATGAAGAAATCAAATTTTTAGAATATTATTTGGCTCCAACACCCTTAAAGGATTTTATAAATCGTTAAATTTTCATTTTCGGAAATTAAAAAATTTGGACACTTATAGTTAATTGATTGGAATATTGAAATTGATTTTTGATTTTCATTGAATAAAATTTCAGAATTCACTAAGAAATTATTTTTAAACCATTATTATTACTATATTGGCTACCGCATTTATTTTAGGACATAATTTTTTACATTAAACATATATTTTCAAGATATAAAGATATAAATAAAGATATAAAAGATATAAATCTCAACATTACAAAATTTCGAAGTGAAAAATTATTCATGCATTTTTATAATATGAATTGCCAAAATTGAATATTTTAAAAAAATTGTTTAGATTCGTTATATTGTTTCGGTATTTTTGATTAATCTCAAAATGCCGATTTGATCTCAGTTTTAAAATATTGACAGTGCAAATTTTGGGACTAATAAAAAATACAAAAAAAAATACCGAATATAAAATATATTGGTTGACAAATATCCAGAAAATATAAATTGACGAATTATTTCATTTTCCCAAACACTTAAATTCTTGAAATTTATATTCGGAAAATTTTTCAATTGCAGAAAAATAAAAATTTCCAATTATATAAATGTCAGTATTTTTTAATTTAAAATATTTGAATTTTACAACCAGGACATTTAAAAAATGACGAATTATTAACTTCTGGAGAATTATTTTAATTTTAATAATAAGGTAAATCAATCATGAAATATATTTGACCACATATTTTTCATAGATATGAATCTAACGATGTAATTAAGTAATTAATTATTTCATCATGATAAATATTTAATAATTAATTTTTCAATTTTATAATTTAGCAAATATATAGATATGGTAGATATATTAATTTTTCGTCAATTTCGTATTTATTTTTTCAGTACTTAT
>CAJFCO010000144.1:629147-639512 GCA_904066015.1 Synergus gifuensis
TTTTCATAGATATGAATCTAACGATGTAATTAAGTAATTAATTATTTTATCATGATAAATATTTAATAATTAATTTTTCAATTTTATAATTTGGCAAATATATAGATATGGTAGATATATTAATTTTTCGTCAATTTCGTATTTATTTTTTCAGTACTTATAATTTATTAATTTATATTAATTGATAATAATTATGATAATATAATTATAAATTTTGAAAATTTAAAAATTATAGAAAATTAATTAATTTTTTAATTTTAGTTATCTGAATTTTTTTATTTTTATTTTCGGATTCATAGCTATAGTCTGGAGACTCTGGACAGCCCGCGAGCCTTTTGGCTCGCTAAGCTCTTGCAAAGATCTCACTCAATGACTCACATTCACATCAAATTTGACGCGGTTTCCATGGAAACAATGAAAAGATAGAGGGCAGCACCTCGATATAGGCTAAAATGCAATTATCCCCACCTAAAAGCATCCCCACTCCTGGCCTATGCCGCATCTAGGTACTAATATCTTTGGTTTTTATTACAGTTTACAATGCTTTACATGTACATTTTTGGAACCAAGACTAACCTTCCTGACAGGCTACTCCCCACCTATAGCCTGTGACGTCACATTGCACAGCCTGATTTCACAGAAAAGCGTGAAACCGGTGAAACTTATGTTCGTACGTGAATCTCGTGGTGTAAAATTTTTACTTATTTTTTGGTTACTTTTCGATTTGTGTTTCAAGTGCAGTAATACAAGTGCAATGTTTGCTTGTATCTTAGTTTTAGGCAGCCGAGAAAAGAAAAATGTGCCTGTAAATTTAATAAAAAATTTTAACGCGAAAAAGCACGTGCCGACACAAAAATATAAATTGGTGGGTGAAAATCCTTCGACGCAATGCATTATTTTATTCCTGAAGGGTAAGTTTTCGGCAAATTTTAATTTAAAAATATATATTATTACAAAGAATAGGCAGTATTAGCTTTCGGGAAACAAACAATCAACCTAACCTTAAATATCATGTTTGTAATAAATAATTAATAATAAATAATAAATAAATAATTCCATTCCATTTCAATTTGAAATTCAGTCTCTGCATAAAAACTAATTCCGTTTCAGGAAATCTCTTTTTGACTACACTTTAATTCCGATTCGTTTCGTTTAACTTGCACTGTGTAAATTTCAATCGTTTTGCTTTCACTTTTTTACGATCTTTAGCATTAAAATGATATTTTCAGAAATGGGGTAGGAAACCAATAGAAACGTTTCTATCGTTTTTAATTGGAAGTTTCTTACCGGGTGAGTATCTGTTTTTCGAAAAAACCAATTTCTTTGTCTAAAATTGAATAGTTTCGGCTAACCTAACCTAAAACCTAACCCTGGCCGAAACTTTTCCATTTTAGCCAAACAAATCAGTTTTTTCGAAAAATAGATACTAAATCCCATTCTTCACATCAAGAAACACTTCCCTGCCAAACGGCACTTAAGGGTGTTGAAGCGCCGGGACAAAAAATTGAAAAAAACAAAAAAATGGTGAAATCTATGGAATCGTTCAAATTTCCCACCTCACTTCGATAAATATATGGTAAAATTGCAAAAATGCACTGTTTGACGGGTCCTTTCATCGAGATGGAATTCTCACTGGCAGGAGAGGGGCTTAGTGTCTCTTTTTGAGTAAAAGACGATAGTTTTGTCTAAAAAGGAGATTGGAGATATTAGAAAAAAGAAGGGTGCAGACAATATTTTAGAGAGAGTAGGCATTACTTACATATGTCAAAATCTTTTTTTTCTCGCACAGTAGGTAAATCACTGCACTGGCCGGGAGACACAAACACTCGGAATTTTTTTCTTCAATAAATACATTCACAATTACCTAACAAAACTGTCTGAATAATTATTTAGACAAGATTTTGCAGATGCAAAGTAGAGAAGAATAATGTCCCTTCCTCTCCTCGTGTTCCTGTTGACACTTTACTATAGCGGAAATGTTGTACGACGCGCGCGCCAAGTCCAACGAAGCACATTGGAGATTCTGTCGGTATGTAGTTGTGCCGCCATATCGACGTATGCCCAGGGCCTAAAATGTATGTGTAGTACGCACACTTTGTGTAGTTCGAATTTCAAACTGTGCAGTCCGAAATAAAAAAGTGTGCAGTAAACAATATTTATAAATATTGATTTCAACTATTTATTTAATCTCAAAATTATTTAAATTACTGTTTACTTATATTTATAGTTGAAAAAATAACAAATCTCGAAATTTCTTGTCCGGGAAGAAGGGTGGGGAAAAAGTGTGTAGTCCGAAATTTAAAAGATTTTAGGCTCTGCGTTTGCCTGGTATTTCAAATGATATTTATTTGGAAAAGTGACGAACAATTTTCTATAGTTCATTTTTCGTGTGCTGTTCAGAAAATTAATATTATTTTTGAATACCGTTAAGAGTACAATTATTTAGCAAGCAATTACTTATTATTCTTTATTCTTTTGTTTATAATATATAACAAAATTTACAAGATTGCTAAATAATTGTACTCTTCACGGTATTCAAAAATAATATTAATTTTCTGAACAGCATACGAAAAATGAACTAGAAAATTGTTCGTCACTTTTCCAAATAAATATCTTTATGCAATTTTTTAGTATAATGATTGCAAAAATTATTATTACCATATATAATTTGTTATTTGGAAAACAAAATAAAGTAAATTGTATTTCTAATATTAATTTTTAATTGAAATTTGAAATACCAGGCAAACGTCGATATGGCGGCACAACTATATACCGACAGAATCTCCAATGTAAATGTGCTTCGTCGAACTTGGTGCGCGCGTCGTACAACATTTCCGCTATAGTAAAGTGTCAACAGGAACACGAGGAGAGGAAGAGACATTATTCTTCTCTACTTTGCATCTGCAAAATCTTGTCTAAATAATTATTTAGACAACTTTGTTAGGTAATTGTGAGTGCATTTATTGAAGAAAAAAATTCCGAGTGTTTGTGTCTCCCTGCCAGTGCAGTGATTTACCTATTGTGCGAGAAAAAAAGGATTTTGACATATGTAAGTAATGCCTACTCTCTCTAAAATATTGTCTACACCCTTCTTTTTTCTAATATCTCCAATCTCCTTTTTAGACAAAACTATCGTCTTTTACTCAAAAAGAGACACTAAGCTCCTCTCCTGCCATCGAGAATCCCATCTTGATGAAAGGACCCGTCAAACAGTGCATTTTTGCAATTTTACCATATATTTATCGAAGTGAGGTGGGAATTTGACTGATTCTACATGAAATTTTTTTTTTAAACGCTCCAACACCCTTAAATAAAAACGTGTATTTTTGTGGCCTTGAAAAGTAAAAAATGACATTTTTTCCGTGTTGCTCCAACAGCCTTAAGTGCTAGGCTTGTTGTTCAGGAATGTATCAATATATTTCTCACCTATACACGGTACCACTCTATGCGTCTTCTTATCTCTCGTGAAATTCGGCGAGTGAGTGGCCAGAGCTCTGAGCCGCTTTTAAAAGTGAGGTTATGTATCATAATGTTCAAATATAAGTGCAAACAAAAATATCTTGTTGTCGACCAGCAAATAAATAAATCATATTTAAAACTTTAATAACGATGGCGTACTGTGTATAATTTTTGAGATGATTTAGAGATAATTTAAAGATAATTTAGAGGTATTATAGTTTAAAGATAATTTAAACAAATTTCGAGATATTTTGTCGCCTGTCCTTTTTTGGGACAAAGATAAATGAATTTAATCAAAATATTCGAGAAAAAGTAAAGATAAAAGGTAATAGTAATCTATGGTATATTCCCAAAAAGAAAGAGATAAAGAGATAAAGATAACCTCCCATATTTTAACTAATTTAACAATTCAAAAATATATAATTCAATATAATATTAAAAGATAAATGATAAAGATAAACAACCGCTGAAAGTAAAAGACATTGGCGATAAAGAATTAGGGTTGAATGAAAATCAGCTAACTCAGTTTTAAAAATGAAAAACATAAATAATGGTAGAAAAGGGGAGTTTCCCAAAATCATAAAGTGCATGTTTAAAAGTATAACAAGAATTAACAATAAATTATTGTTTCTAAAGAAAATTTTAACAATAAAGAGAAATAATAAAGAGAACAATACAATTTTGATTAAATTGAATTCAGAATAAAAATTATAATAAATAAATGAGTTACAGAAATTAAGCAAAGGCGTTGCAGAAGTAGGGAAATGCATTATGGAATCAGGGGAATTTGATCTCGTTAAACATAAAAAAATAGGGGATTTGGTCTCGTTAAATATGAAAAATAGGGAAATAGGCCGCCTTATTAAATATTACAAATTGGGGAAATCATATGTCCAGGAAGTTGGTACCGACATTTTTGATTTTCTCAAAAATAATTTTGTACTGAATTGTGCTTAATTTGTGCTCTAATGTGCTGCAAAAGAGTTTTTTGAAAAATCAAAATTAGAGCCACAATTGCCAAAATAAAATTTTTGAGCCAGCACCGCCATTTTGTTTTTTCGAAATAAAAAATTTGTGCTGAGTTCACTGAAGGACAGTGCCGGATCTAGGATTTGATCGAACCAGGGCAAAAACTTGACATTCGCGCTCTTTCCCTTCAGAATTTGAGATTATGTAATGACTTCAAAAAACTGAATTTTTTTTAGACATATGAATTTTGCGCCCCCTGAAATTTCCGGGGGCAGGCACCCCGGTTTGCCCCCCCTTGGATCCGGGGCTGCTGAAGGAAGCAGAATATTGTGCCGCTAACATTCATAACATCAACCATTTTCGAAATAGGGGCACATTTTGAAAAAGTCTTCAGCACCGCCATTTTGAAATATCTCAAAATAAAATTGTGCTAGGTTACTTGCGAAAGACAAAAAATTGTGCCGTAAACTAAATTCGAAAATACTCAGAAATACCCTACTTTTTAGGAACTTAATAATACTTATTTCCTGCAAATTTTCAAAAATCAAAATTTCGAAATGAAAATTTTGTGCTGAGTAGTGCCCGGCGACAGTAACAAGATTGTCTTATAAATATTTTTCCTACCTCTCATATTTTCGAAAATACCCAACTTCATGGAGAAAAATTTAATTCCAAATCTTCGATATCACTGCTATTATTTCGGATTTCATTTCCAAACGGGTCTACCTTTTCAGATCCAGGATGAAAATTTAATAAATGATTCATACGCAAATATTTCAATTAAAGGTCAAATAGTAAGAATAAGTTAGTAGGCAATTATGGAAAGAATCTCTATGCCGCCTAGCAGACGATTCTATACAAAGTATAAAGCGTGCACGGACTTCATACTACGATTCATACGCGAGCCTATGAGTAGAGGCCAAGCGACCAGGGTATATTCGGTAGCCGCACTGGACTCTGTTCCGGTTCAGTCTAGTAGTCAGTCCCATACCACACTCAAACAATTTTGTTTGAAATAGCAAAAAATAGAAACAAACGCGTATCACAAGCTTTGAAGGGTTTGGCCTTCAAACAACCTAAAACACATTCTATCAAACTTGGAAACCGAATATAATTAGGGAATTAGATACATGTATAATAATCTTAAACTTAATATTATTATAAAGCCGAAACAGAAAAATCGGGTTAGAAGAAAACGAAGCGCTGGCGGGAATCGAACGTGGGTCTCCGGGGCAGCAGTCGGATGGCTTTCCATGTACCTACAGAGGATTATGAGAATCGAATTGGAAACGTCCAATGTAGTAAACACGTGAATGAATATTGAGGTACATTAGCTTATGTATCGTCTTCTGGAAGTATAGGTCTGACTACTAGACGTTTTGAAACGTGCGCAAAATGATACTAAGAAACTCTACAGTGCATTATACAACTTATAATCTGACGTATTTTTTAACCAATCCCATTGTAACTTCACATGGTAATAAGATTTCATTTTGTAATTTCCATTGCACTAATTATTCTTCAAAATATATTTCTACCTTTCAACTCAATTCTAAAATAGTTCAGTTTACTTTCATGTCGAAAAACTATAAATGTATTTTCTTAAAACGAGCACAAAACTTTGCTTTAGGATTACATTTTTTAACTTAATACAATCGTAAGACATCTTCAGTACTACTTTCTTTAATAAAACGTATAAAACTTTTACATTTAATGGCACTTAATGCCGTTAGCATATGAAATATTTATCAATATTTTAGAAGTCATTTTAATTTTTTATAGCTACTAAAATATCTAGGAACAAAACCTATATTCGTGCATTCTTTCCTAATTGAATAGCACTTTTTAAAATTATTTATCAGTCTTTCCGAAACAGAAATTTTCATTTTTCTCCGTGTTTTTGGGGACCTGAAAATACTTATGTCATGAAAATTGTCAAAAATCAAAATTTCGAAATGAAAATTTTGTGCAAAAATTAAACTTTACGAATCCGAATTAGTTTATTTAATATTAATCCCTTCGCTGAAAATTTTTATTTCCAAATTTTTATTATTGTCAATTTGCGGTAAATATAAGTATTTTCCAGTTGCAAAAAAGTAGGGTATTTTCGAAAATATGAGATATGAGAAAAATTGTCGTGGAGCACTATTCAGCAAAAATTTGCATTTCGAAGTTTTGATTTTTGACAATATGCGGGACATAAGTATTTTCAGGTCCCAAAAAAGTCCGGTATTTTCGAAAATATGAGGTAGGAAAAATTGTCATAAGACAATCTTGTTGTGCTCGCAGAGTACACCTCAGTACAAAATTTTCATTCTGAAATTTTTATTTTTGAAAATTTGCGGGACATAAGTATATTCAGGTCCAAAAAAAGTCGGGTATTTTCGAAAATGTGAGAGGTAGGAAAAATTGTCATAAGACAATCTTGTGCTCGCAGAGCACAACTCAGCACAAAATTTTCATTCCGAATATTTGATTTTTTAAAGTATTTTCAGGTGCCAAAAAAGCACAAAATTTTCATTTCGAAATTTTGATTTTTATCAATTTATGGGACATAAGTATTTTCAGGTCCCAAAAAAGTCGGGTATTTTCGAAAATGTGAGAGTTAGGAAAAATTGTCATGAGACAATCTTTTGTTACTCTCGCCGAGCACTACTCAGTATAAAATTTTGATTTTTGAAAATTTGTGGGAAATAATTATTCTTAAGTACCCAAAAAGTGGGGTATTTATGAGTATTTTCGAATTTAGTTTACGGCACAGTTTTTTGTCCTTCGCAAGTAACCTAGCACAATTTTTGTTCTGAGATATTTCAAAATGGCGGTTTTGAAGACTTTTTCAAAATTTGCCCTTATTTCGAAAATGGTTGATGTTATGAATTTTTGGTTTGCTGCAAAATTTTCTGCTTCCTTTAGTGGACTCAGCACAATTTTTTTATTTCGAAAACACAAAATGGCGGTGCTGGCTCAAAAATTTTATTTTGGCAACTGTGGCTCTAATTTTGATTTTTCAAAAAAATACTTTGCAGCACAATAGAGCTCAAATTGAGCACAATTTAGCACAAAATTGTTTTTGAGTGAATAAAAGACGGCGCTACCAATTTCCTGGACATCTCGCTATACATTAAAATAGGGGAACGAGTCTCGTTAAAATCATTTTTTTTTTATTAACGAAGAAAAAAAGGCAAATCTTTGATAAACGTTGTGCCGGACTCTTCCTTGACGGGTCTGGATATACCGACTAAACCTAAAACCTTCCGTCTTCCCCTCGTTAAACTAATCAAAAAGGTGGGGTAAAATAAGTTAATAAACATTTTGAATTACAATTTTTCAAAGAATACATACATCCTAACAGTTATTTTAGAAATACAAGCAATAAATGAATATCGAAAATTCTCATGAATAAGTCAAAACATTCAAAGAAATATAAATAATACTTAAATGTTCCTTTAACATAATAATTTTTTTTTTCTTCCTAATAATGAGATTTCTGTTATAAGTAGTTTCGGTGACATTGACTGTTTCAACAGAGCGGAATCAATAATTTAGAAATATCAAAATTGTATGAAATTACTACTTCGTTAAATGATTTTTGTTAAAATAAATATTAGGGAAAATAAAATTTGAAGAATATTCATGCGCCTCGGCTTACCCCAGTCTAATCACTTGAAATTGATATGAAACTTATTTTGGGTGAGAAATACCGAAAGAAGAGACGCAGTTGGTGAGCAAAGATACATGTAAAAGAATGATATTTTATTATTTTTTTATATTATTATATCACAAGACATTCATATTTTCATTTACACATTATAAAAAACAAAATTTTTTAGTGAAATTTATTTTATTCGAAATATTCACGAAAAATATCTAATCGATTTCTTTAAAAGAGGAAAGAAGTTGTAAAATAATGAATTTAATAATCACTTACGCTTCCTCATGCAGTGGTAAAAAATTAGAATATGGTGCTACAAGTATTTTACATGTTCTCACAATCTAATTATTCTAATATACAATTGTTATTTCAAAGATTGATTCAGATAAAAAATAACAGATAGAAACTAAATTTGTCTGAAACATAAAACTAATGCTAACGAGGAGAAGAAGATCTAAGGGATGAGTGGCTTGATTAGAGTATCAGCAAGCTTGCAATAATGATTTGAATAGCATTCACAATGTGGTCAACAAATGGTTTTTACTACTACATTCTACACAAACCCTCCTCTTTTTCTGCCTATATAACTGTCCTCAAGGCAAAGCACCCCTCTTTTCTCTATCTCTATCTCTCTCGCTTGTCCCCTTCTCTTTCACAATTTGACAGACATTGCGTGACTTTCTTCAATCATGCTACTTTGAATCTTAAAATAATAATTGAAGGGAAATTTTCATGATAAACCGACTACTGAAATATCACACGCTATTTAAATTATAGTAGTAGAATCTTTCATAAATGTGAATAGATCAGACAAGAAAGCGCTTAGACGATGGTTGGTATATCACGGAGAAAAAAATTCCATTAAACTTACCGAAAAGTCTGTAACCGTTACAGATTTCCTACACGGAAAAAAAAAGTTCTTTAAATTTTACAGAACTAGTTCGATAGACGGGGATAGGAGCGAATCTTGAACGAATTTAATAGATTTCATATAACTTTCAGTATTTAATGTAGAACAGTTCTGGGATAACTCTACAAAAGTTCTGTAAAATTTGCATTGAAGTCAGATTCAAAAAAGTTCAATAAAATATATAGAGAAATTCATGAAAAAATGTTGAAAAGTTTCGCAGAAATTACATTTGAGATATTGAGAGTTTCTAATGAGATCATTATAAAGTCTAAATACCTTAATTCAGTGAAATGTATAGAAAAGTTCTTGAAAAAATGTTGAAAAGTCTCATAGAAATTCGATTTGAGTTATTGAGTATTTGTGAATTACTTGAATGTAAGATTTCTAGAACTGAGTTCTAGAAAATGAGCTACGCAATCGTTCCTTGCGCAGGTAGCGAAATTCTCCACGTCCCTCGCCGCCTTCCCCCCCGCCCGGTTGTCTTTATGCATCTTTATGATACTTAACGGTTTTCACATGCACAGCTGTAGCTTATATCTTAGATTTTTCTTTGTATATGGCATGTTAGGTTAGCTGTGATGCTTTAGGCGTGCATTAGGAATGTAATGCGAAAGTTTTAGGGTTCGAATCCGCGGCGAATAATACAATTTTCATAGCGTGCGTTTATAAATAGTTTATAAGTAGTGACTGTTTGTGTACTGGTAAATAATTGTGTACTTAAACATATAAAAGGTATTAGAGTATAATAATAATAATTATTATAACTAGCTGTGAAGTTGTATCAACTTTTGTGCTCATTCAATGAGCACTTAGGAAGCAAATATGATTTGCTTCCTCATAGAGGAAGCATTAATTATTCTTTACATCAACATTAATTTTTGATTATTTGAGAAGTTATATTCGAAAAATTCATTTTCAAAAATTACAATAAAGCACAATTTTCTTATTTTTCAATGAAATGCATTCATCTTATAGGTCAATCGATTCGTCTCGACACAAGGAACCTTTATTTTCCTTACGTCAGCTTCGAATTTTGAATATTAAAGAAGTTATAGTTGAAAAAAAAATTTTTCAAAATTAAATAGATCAATAATTTTGTTATTTTTCAATGAAATGAAATAATATTATAGACCAATCGATTCGTCTCGATGCAAAGAACATTTATTTTCCGTATTTCAAGTCAAAATTTTGATTATTTGAAAAGTTATAGTCGAAAAATTAATTTTTGAAAATACAATTAACCATAACATCCTTATTTTTCAATAAAATGCATTAATCTTATAGGTCAATCGATTCGTCTCGACGTAAGGAACCTTTATTTTCCTTACGTCAGCTTCGAATTTTGTATATTATAGAAGTTATAGTTGAAAAACTA
>CAJFCO010000144.1:644512-699717 GCA_904066015.1 Synergus gifuensis
TTACAGAAAATTATCTGTTAGATTACCGACAAATACCTGTAAGTGTTACAGGGAGGGGGGGGGGGAATATTGGTAAAACCATGTTTTTCGGATTCATGGGGTCGAAAAACGTGAAGATTTTACAAAAAATGAGGGGGTCAAATTGTACACAAATATAATATAATACATTCTCTGATGAGAATGTAAAAATTAATTAGATGCATTTCCGGGTGATCTTTAATTTGACCCCAGGTCGATTAAAATCTGTCAAAAATGAACCGAGATATTTGAAAAACACTGAAAAACCATACATGTGACCTTGAAAGGTCATACTTAAGGTTAGAAGGCAAAACATTTCATGAAAGAGTATTCTTTTCTTAACGTACACATAGGACCAAATGCAGTTGGATAGTGCTCAAGGGCACTTTTCACATACATACTTATGCGGCTATGCCCCTGTCCTTGTCATTTTCGTGTATTCCTGTATATTATACATTATTCCTAGAAAATTCCTAAAATATTATAATACCAAATATTAAAGGTTGACGCGCGCGAAATTTTTAGTATTAATTTTATTATTAATAGATCTGCATTTCCACACCTAATTTTTATATTTGTATTTATACTACGTTAAATACGAAAGGAAAAAAGTATTCGAAATAATCCATTTAATTTATTTCAGGTCTTACTAGAGCTCCAATGTACCCTTTTTCGACGGGACAGTATCCGTACTCTATGCTTAGCCCAGAAATGTCGCAAGTTGCAGCATCCTGGTAAGTTTACTTTCTTTTTAACTTTTTAGCGTAAAATATACGGGGAGGGGGGAATTCTGCATTGGCTGGTCCAATCTTAAAAAAGTGATGTTACCATACATTGAAAACATTGTTGTCGAAAATATTAAGTAATTTTCAGGACTTTTAAGGGATTTTACGAAATTGCATGAAATTTTTAATAATTATCAGCGATTTTACGATATTTCGTGGGATATTAAGTTATTTTAAAGAATTAAAAGATTTTCTTCAACACATGTTCAAAAAACGCACGTTTTCTAACGTGTAAAGCGGGCTGGACGTTGCTGTTTTCAGACCGATGAACACAACAGGAAAAAAATCTAATAACAGGGTAAAAAAAACGCGCCATAGGTAAAACTAGCTGTGAAGTTGTATCAACTTTTGTGCTCATTCAATGAGCACTTTGCTTCCTGTAAGGAAATATGATTTGCTTCCTCATAGAGGAAGCATTAATTATTCTTTACATCGACATTAAATTTTGATTATTTGAGAGGTTATATTCGAAAAATTCATTTTCAAAAATTACAATAAAGCACAATTTTCTTATTTTTCAATGAAATGCATTAATCTTATAGGTCAATCGATTCGTCTCGACGCAAGGAACCTTTATTTTCGTTACGTCAGCTTCGAATTTTGAATATTAGAGAAGTTATAGTTGAAAAACTAATTTTTTAAAATTAAATAGAACCATAACTTTGTTATTTTTCAATGAAATGAAATAATATTATAGACCAATCAATTCGTCTCGATGCAAGGAACATTTATTTTCCTTACGTCAAGTCAAAATTTTGATTATTTAAAAAGTTATAGTCGAAAAATTAATTTTTGAAAATACAATTAACAATAACATCATTATTTTTTAATGAAATGCATTAATCATATAGGTCAATCGATTCGTCTCGACGTAAGGAACCTTTATTTTCTTTACGTCAACTTCGAATTTTGAATGTTATAGAAGTTATAGTTGAAAAACTAATTTTTTTAAATTAAATAAAACCATAACTTTGTTATTTTTCAATGAAATGAAATAATATTATAGACCAATCGATTCGTCTCGATGCAAGGAACATTTATTTTCCTTACGTCAAGTCAAAATTTTGATTAATTGAAAAGTTATAGTCGAAAAATTAATTTTTGAAAATATAATTAACCATAACTTTGTTATTTTTTAATAAAATGCATTAATAATATAGGTCAATCGATTCGTTTCGATACAAGGAATCTACGTTTTACTTACATCATCTTTGAATTTTGATTATTTGAGAAGTTATAGTGAAAAAATGAATTTTAAGAAAATTTTAAAAGTACATAAAACTTGTAAAATTAAATATTTTGTTAAATCATTGTAAGAAATTCAACTAGGTGTATAATGAAATAACTATGCAAAATTTAATCAATTTATCTCTACACGTTTTCAAGAAATTGCCGGATCGTGACATACATCCATACACACACACACACACACACACATACATCCGGACAATGTTTCAGGACATCATGTTAGATATATTGACATTAAAATATGTTGAAAAAAACCTTTATTAGGAAACTGGATTTTGTCACCACCACAAATCTTCCTCTATGAGGAAACAAAAAGATTAAGAATAGGGCAAAAAAGACTCAGAAGATTGAAATAAAGTTCGAACGTTCTGCCTCTAGCGGAGAATATTGGCACTTCGTCACGGCGTTTCAATATGCCATATGGTTTTCTGTTTTCGTGGAAGTGTAACCTCAAAATAGTTGTTCGAGTAAGTAGCGTCGTAAGTAGTAAGAAATCATAGGATAGGAGAGTTAAAAGATGAGTTCCGGCGTATGACCAGTTGTTTCTGTATTACTATATATTACTGTACTATTATATAACCAAATGTTTCTGTCTTTAATACTTTTGCTTCCTCATAGAGGAAGCTTTGTGGTGGTGACAAAATCCAGTTTCCTAAAAAAGGTTTTTTTCAACATATTTTAATGTCAATATATCTAATATGATGTCCTGAAAAATTGTCCGGATGTGTGTGTGTGTGTGTGTGTGTGTGTGTGTGTGTCACGTTCCAGCAATTTCTTGAAAACGCGTAGAGATAAATTGATGAAATTTTGCATAGTTATTTCATTATACACCTAGTTGAATTTCTTACAATGGTTTAACAAAATATTTAATTTTACAAGTTTTATGTACTTTTTTAATTTTCTTAAAATTCATTTTTTCACTATAACTTCTCAAATAATCAAAATTCAAAGATGATGTAAGGAAAACGTAGATTCCTTGTGTCGAAACGAATCCATTGACCTATATTATTAATACATTTCATTAAAAAATAACAAAGTTATGGTTAATTGTATTTTAAAAAATTAATTTTTCGACTATAACTTTCCAATAATCAAAATTTTGACTTGACGTAAGGAAAATAAATGTTCCTTGCATCGAGATGAATCGATTGGTCTATAATATTATTTCATTTCATTGATAAATAACTAATTTATGGTTTTATTTAATTTAAAAAAATTAGTTTTTCAACTATAACTTCTATAATATTCAAAATTCGAAGCTGACGTAAGGAAAATAAAGGTTCCTTACGTCTAGACGAATCGATTGACCTATAAGATTAATGCATTTCATTGAAAAGTAAGAAAATTGTGCTTTATTGTAATTTTTGAAAATGAATTTTTCGAATATAACTTCTCAAATAATCAAAATTTAATGTTGATGTAAAGAATAATTAATGCTTCCTCTATGAGGAAGCAAATCATATTTGCTTACAGGAAGCAAAGTGCTCATTGAATGAGCACAAAAGTTGATACAACTTCACAGCTAGTTTTAAATTTATCTACTATATATTTTGTCACAATTTTTTCTATTGTCGTATACTACTTAGTAATTCAGTGACAGGCTCTACCTCCCGCTGTCAGGATTTAGTCCTTGCCTGACCTTACTTGATATTGCCCCGTAAGATTCATTTTACTGCACTTCACTTTTTTAGAGCCTTTTTTTCGCATGTACCCTCTATTCCCGAAAATATTCTTGCGCTGATTGGTTGTTGAAAAATTTTTTTTCACTTAAAAACTCCTCCCTTGGAGGCGTGCTTATCATACTTCTGTCTCTCTCGCACACTCAGCTTGGAGTTCCCACGAGTCTACCCAGCGCTCTTAAGAGATATAACGATATATAGGCCGTGTCTGAATTTTAAGGAATATCAAGTGATTTTACGAAATTTAAAGAAATTTCATTAGATCTTGAAGGATGTTAAAGGGAGCAAAAAGTTTTTATTTTTGACCTGGAAAATTTACGTTTCGTGTTGGCCATGTCTTGTCGAACTACTTCCACTTTAAATATAAAATAAACTTCTTTTTAACTTTTTATACTTTAAATATAACTTTAAATATAAAATAAACTTCTTTTTAACTTTAACAAAAAAACTTTATCGACTTTTCCGACCTGCCCTTTTTTTTATGGCTTCAAGATATAACATTTTCTAATCAAGACATTTCAGCCTGGCTCAGTCCGTAACTTAAGCCATGGGTATGTCTTGAACACGTCTTGGTTCAAGATGAAATGAAGACGACAAATTTTTACTCGGATTACTTTAAGGGGTTATTCTACTTTACCACTTTCAAAAAATCGATTTTTTTTCTTACATTTTTCGAAAGAATATGTATCTAGAAATATTATGTCAAAATTTCAAAAAGATCGGAGCAGTGTAACTATATTTTTTTCGTACCTGAACATCACTACCTCGGAGCGCTTACTTGAGCGCGCACATGAGTGGGTTAAAAAAACATTTCGCGGACAAATTGATATTCAGAAGCTATTTCTGAACCGATTTGAAACTTTTTTTTTTTATATTGAAGCTTATAAAATTCTGCACAAAACTGTCAATTCATATTTTGAAAAAAAAATTTTATTTTTGTTTATTTAATAACAAAAATGAGAAAAAAATTTTAGTTTTTTGACTACCGAGAAATACTTGTATTTAATCCCAAATACCTAGAATCAATAAAACAACTAAAAAAAAGGAAAAAAAAAAAGAAAAAAAAAAAGAAAACTTTAAACGCATTTTTCCCAAAACAACGTTTTTAAAACGGTACCAAGGATTTTATGAAAACTACTCAACCGATTCTTATAAAATTTAAACCACACATTCTACACATATTGAACTAGGTCTGTTGCCTCTAATATAGTAAAAAATAACATTTTTACTAATTTTTTAAACAAAAAAACAGTGAATAAAATGCATTTTTTTTCGATTTTTGTCCGCCATTTTGTTATTTTTTCATAAATATTAATTATTAGAGCCTACGCACAGCCATAATTTTTGATATAAATATTGAATAAAGTTAATATAAAAAATTTTTTTATGTAGTTTAATACATGTTTTATCATACCTAAAAATATTTATTTCCATATCGTTCATGATATACTCAAAAAAAATGTTCAAAAATAGCTCTTTTCTTCAGCGTATAAAGTAGAATAATCCCTTAAGGTAGTTGTGCCGAAATCGAACCCTGCTTACGAATTGTTTAAAATTTTCAAAATATGTAGAAAATATTTTTATCTAACGATGCTCCAATTTTTAGCTTAATCGTCTGTTTCTAAAGGCAAATATTATTAATGATGTTGAATACTTTTTACATGGGTCTCCTATAGCTAACATGAACAATCGCCATATTATGAAGTCTCTTATATGAAACGAAGTTCATACCATTACGCTAAAAACGTACAGATGTATAGTAAAATATTGAGTGGGTTTTATTTTTAAAAAATGAAAATTATTATGCGTTTAGTATAAAAGATATATAATATTGAAAAGAATAATATTTCTGTTCCCGCGAGACACATGGTGGGCCGGGGTAGGCAATGATGATGTGGTAAGAAGGGCAACACTGTTTAAAGTACACATAATTGTTCACTCATAAAAAAAAACATAAAAAAAACTTGTACAATATGTAAAATGGAATTCAAATTATAGTTTTCTTTACTGTATTTTTCAATGAGATCATTTTAGTACACTTGTTGCACTGCAAATTATCCGCAAGAGTATTCAAATCTGCAATTCGTCTTCCTCCAGCCAGTATGGGATTTGGTGGATTTGTCCTACTATTTTTATTTTTATTGGCTTTACACATAGTTGCAACAGCCTTCAACTGTTTATCGAGCACTTTTTAAAAAAATAAATTTGCCTTTGTGTTTTAATTGTGATGATCAATATCGACATTTTGACAATACTGTTTTGTTGTTACAAAGATCAACAATTTTCTCTGAGAATGAAATTGCGATGTGGCCACTATCGTTAGCATACGAACTGTGACTGCGAATGTGTTGAAATGATGTATATAGATATATTATATGTATTATACAAGCAATAGATTTTGTGTGAAATATAAGAAAAAACTTCGTTTTTTCATCTACTAAATTGATATATTTTTAGGCACACGCCAACCATGTACCCCATCTCTCCGACGAGTGCCGGATTTCGAAGTCCTTATCCAACGAGTTTGCCTATTAGTGGTTCCAGCTTACCAAGGTTAGTTTCCTCTAATTGACTGAAAATACTTCAAATATTTTCATTCTATTACATAAAGCGTATAATGCAATAAATTAAAACATATAAATATATGTGGAATATTGAGAAATAATTAATTCCTAATAAAAATAACACGAAATTTCACAGTGTGCCTAAAGTTATTCAATTAGCGACAAATTTTTTTTTTAAATTGATAACCGGATGATGACATTTAAAAGTGTTTCAATCGATATTTATATTTTCTGCTTTTTATTATATTCTGAGAACAGATGTAATCACTGATCTCTATAATAACTGGATAGCGGATGCCGTGTAAAAGTGTTGTGACTAATTGATTCGGTTGATTCGGTTCTTCGCGCTAAAATTTAAATTACGAAAGTTACATTGATTCTCGAATTCAATAATTTATAGAGTCGCCACGAGAGTCGCTCATTCACTGACACGGCGGACATATCGAACCGAATGTTGCTGAAACAAGCCACGAAGTTTCCCGAACCTAAGTAATTTCCAAACAAAATGGCGTTCAATTAGTCACAAAAATTGTGTTCCATCTGCTATCCAGTTATATATAGAGATCAGTAGATGTAATGTAATGCTCTATTTAAATAAGAATGACATCTAGTGGCCCATAGCAGTAATGAAGATAGAGATATGGAATTTGTGAAATACTAGGTCCTTCTCAGCAAAACTTCAAAAATTGGCACCACGTCTACAGGTGTCACATCAATGTTTATAATATCTTTGATTTTCGTTCTAATTAAATCTGTAAATTTTGTGCCCACTAGGACATAACTCTTGCGGCGAAAACTTGCAACTCAAATTTCACAATTTTCTCACTATGTGTTTCAAAACCTTGTCACATTATATCAGAGTGGAGTCTTCTTATACAGCTTCGTACTTTTAATATCAATCAGTTAATATTTAATTTAATATTAATCAGTTACTGGTATCAATTAGTATATGATTATGAAATCTTGATCTTGAGATTTGTGACAATTTGACATATAACCTCACATATACGCGTGTGGAAATTGTTTTATGGCCTAAGCTAGGCCCAAACACCCCATGAAACGGAGAATCTTGCCAGAGCCTGGCTTGCCAGATCGCAAAATGAAAACAGAATACTTCAACGCCATCTGCTAGAATTTTTAGGAACTTTAGTCGGGCTGGGTTGTATGTACCTCGCGTCACTACAAATTACAAGCTAGGACCAGGCTAGAGTAGTGATGGGACATCGAATGGAAAATATCGATGTTTCAAACATCGATATATCAAAAAGATTACATCTATGTAAAACTCAACATCGATATTGTAAAGAAAAATCGAAATCGAAACTTTATATCGATATTTAACACATCGATATCGATAAGCAACATTGATGTTTAGAAAATCGATAATCGAAAGCAAAAATCGATGTTTTCGATGTTTTGACATCCATGTTCCATCACTAGACTAGAGGATGGAACATTCCATTCCATTCCTGGCCCCTGGCTTGGCCCAAGAATGGAGCCAGGAAGAAATTTGGCGATTTCCACACGGGTAATCTCAAAATGTTACAGTAATAAATAGAAGAACTTGTGTAAGGACCGATACAATTTCAAAAATTAAATATAAGAATTTGATTAATTTTAAATAAAAAAAATTTGTTAATTTATTGTACTTGTTTCAAATTACTTAATTTTAATTTGCATCTTATGTTAAGAATTTTAGCATTATATTATGGAGTAACTTAAATTATACGTAGCTTCCAAAATTAAATACTAATAAAAATAATTAAAAATTAAAAATCAAAAGTTTCACAAATTTTAATTTAGCATTTTTTGTAAGCGTTAAATATAAATAATTAATTCTATCTTAATTTTCTTTATAAATTTGTATAGTTTGGGATTTTTGTAGACTTCTATAGACATTATGTTAATTTAATTAAATACGTGAACGGTAGCCGTAACGTTTTATATGTATAGTCAGAAAATTTGTTCCTGAAAGCAGTATCACATTATGTCCAAGGAGCCTGCAACCAAAAATCTAAAATTAAAAATTTTACGGTAATCTGTTACTGATTTTAAGGCTACTATTGATACATATGTAGCGTCAACTTCATTCTCTGATTATGATATGTTTGCCAGATCGCGGTGTTACCTGGATATGGTCTTTCCTGTAAGCTTTATACACTCAATCATATATAAAAATTATGTGATTTTCTGATTTATTCTTTTTTTTTTCAGTGATCTCTACCGATTTTCACCAACAGGCCTAATGCCTCCACATCCAGGTTTAAGTCCGCACGCACATGCATTAGCATCTCATGCACTGGTATCTTCTGCACCAAAAACGGAGCATTCCAATCTAGATCACAATCATAGGTAAGTTGTGAATTCCTATAAAAAATTAAATAGTTAAATAGTAAAGCGACAAAAGGATCTAAGTTTGAATTTTAGTTGACAATGCTCTTTATTGTATGCTTCGTAATGAAAACTTGATTTGATCCGTCAATCGCCGAGCATCTTTGAAGAAAGTTTTGGCAAAGCTGTAGAAAATTATGCTGCATGGTTGACCCATTTCCAATGCATCTGAGACCACAAGTAAATTCTAATTTATTTGCACTATCATTTAGTGCGTCTATTAGAGATGAAAAAGAACGTTATGGTGATTGTTATTGTTATGATTATCGTTAAGAATCCCAAAATGGAGTAATTCATAAAAAAAAAATCTCATGATCCAACATTAGACATTCAGATCCAACAACAAGAAAAAATGCTTCGAGTTATTTTAGTCCAGAACTGAGTCTATAAAAAAGTCAGTGTTTCAGCTTTGCAGTTCTGCTTTCCAATGGAATAATCTATAACTAACATTTACCATAGAGGTCACTTTTCCGGAAATATTTTTTCTAATCTACAAAAGATTGAAAACAACAAAGATACCAACCCAATACGTGAATCATATGATAGAATATATCTAATTAAATATAAAGATTGCTAAGTCTGTATAGAGATCCAGTGATAACAGAAAATTTGACCTGTTAAGACAAATACAAACTTCGTATTAAAAAAATGAAATAAAACTGCAGTGTGGTCACCATAAATCAGCTACAGGAATCCAGCAAGTAAAATGGCAATAATAAGCATGTCCTACACATGCAGATGACAGAAAATAGAAGTCTAAAAATTGAATACAGTTCTCCGATACCCTTCCGACTGATCAAGCATATCAGATAATACAAAAAGCTACACAGAGAACTAGAAATCTGTAGGCAAAAATAAGTTACCGAACTACTACAAGAACATTTTGAAAGATGTATACATATAACAGAAAAATTAAGAATACGTACAAATAACTGAAAGTGATATAATTCTAAACACTTCATACTTATATATAAGTGATTAATCGTTATTGTTTTGAATTTTAAATTGAATAATGTTTAACGATTTCATTTTTATCGACTATCGGAGTCTAAAAACGCATATATGGGACGTTCTTTTACAAACCGCACAGATTTGAACGAAAAATAACCGATACATTTTTAATTCAGCTAAAACTTTTTTTACGGGTTCTTTATCGAAAAAGAAAAGATACGTATTCGAAGATTTTTTTTTTAAATAGGAAGGATTGAAAATTTGAGAATTTGGTGATTTTTGGCTTGAAGACTATTTTTTTACAATTCATAACTCCGGTTCTATTTAAGCTAGAGACTTTATTTTTTTTTTTAATTGTAAAGGTAAAAGAACGAGCTTTAATAAAAAAAATACTTTAAAGAAAAGATATTAACAAATCCAAATTGTTAACAATTTAAATTTTTAAATCGATTTTTAACAATTGCCCCACCCATGAATCAATTTTTTAGTATTTTTATCGTATTCTACGTTAAATTTCCTTTCGAGAACGATTTTTTAATCGATGGAAAAATAATAATTAGTACTGTCCGAAAAAATTTAATTTATCTAGCGCGGTACGTCACACCGGCGCGCGGGTTACATTGCACGGCCCATTTTCTTGTCTCATATCGTTTTTCTCTGAAATATAAATAATTATTACATATTTTGAATTAAATAATCTTATTTATTAGCTAAGATGACTTTATTAAAAATTGAAGAAATAAAAAAATAAAAAGAAATAAATGAAAAACATCACTGTTGAAAATTTAAATTACTTATTTATTAAGATTTCGATACGTGGTCTTAAAATTTTTACATTCCTTATTTACTAATTTTTGCAATATTTTTTTTTCATACAATGAAAACTGCTTTGCTTCCAATTCTTTAAGAGAAACTGGAATCATACAATGATATTTTAAGGTCCCCTTTATCGTTGAAGCTTTTTGAAAGCGTGCTGATATCCGTTTTTCTTCTTCTTCGTATTCAGCATTTGTCGAATAACGACACGTTATGTTTGGTAGAGCTTCTGTCGCCCAGGTAAATAATTCTTTGGGTGAACGAATAGGTTGATTTACTCTATGCAAACTAGCTCTTGCAGCAAGTCTTTTCAACGTGCCACCAATTCCATCACATGGTCCTTTTTCATGCGAAGTAGGAAAAAAGTGCCACTCAGCTGATATTTCAAAATCTTCTTCGTGGTGAGTAAGATTAATGAAATTTTTTTTGTTTTTGTATTGCCCACTGGCACCGTACGAAAAGTATATAATTTTTTTAATCCCCTGTAAATTTGATTTTATGAAGTGTACTAACTGTCTTTGAAAGAGTTGAACTGCAATAGTATCGTGGCGTAAACATTCGGACATAGACACAAAACTTTTGAGTTTTAATCCATTTTTATCATCTTTATAGTATATTGAAAATGGATGTATTGTCACTTGTTCGTTATTCGAGTGAATACCTTGAACGGAATTTTGAATTATAAAAGCATAATTCTCAGAAAAATCAAAAATGACGATACATTCATTTTTCATTAATTTACTTTTCTTTTCATTTAAAAATTCTCTTTGTTTATTTGCTAAAAATGAATATAGTAATACTTTAGCTAAACCGTTACTTAAAGATTGTAAAAATTCATCGATAGTAGATATTAGAGTTTGTAAGGTAGTCCTTTCGGTTGTAATCCATTGTTTGTACTTAATATTTTCAATTAATTTTTCTTCAAAATTCTGTCCCAATTGATCAATAATATTCTGTAAACCAGGACATTTATCACATAATCCTAAAAAACAGTTAGTAGATTTTACATCACATATCATACGATCCAAACAATCACGATAATTTATTATAGGTCGTGGCGAATCAGCTGTGATTGATTTTAAATTAGCTCCGTCAATTAATAATTTAACATTTTCATCTATTGCACAGACACAAACCGAAATCTTAATAAATAAGTAATTTAAATTTTCAACAGTGATGTTTTTCATTTATTTATTTTTATTTATTTATTTCTTCAGTTTTTAATAAAGTAATTTTAGCTAATCAATAAGATTATTTAATTCAAAATATGTAATAATAATTTATATTTCAGAGAAAAACGATATGAGACAAGAAAATGTGACCCGCGCGATGGTGTGACGTATCGCACTAGATAAATTAAATTTTTTCGGACAGTACTAATTATTTGTCCATCGATTAAAAAATCGTTTTCGAAAGGAAATTTAACATAGCATATGATAAAAATATTAAAAACTTGATTCATGGGTGGGGCAATTGTTAAAAATCGATTTAAATATTTTAATTGTTTATAACAACTTAAATTTGTTAATTTTTTTTCCTTGAAGTACTTTTTTTATTAAAGCTTGTTCTTTTACCTTTAAAATAAAAAAAAATAAAGTCTCTAGCTCAAATAGAACCGCGGGAGTTATGAATTTTTAAAAAATAGTCTTCAAGCCAAAAATCACCAAATTCTCAAATTTTAAATCCTTCCTATTTTCAAAAAAAAAAAAAAAAAGAAAAAAAAATCTTCGAATACTTATCTTTTCTTTTTCGATAAAGAACCCGTAAAAAAAGTTTTAGCTGAATCAAAAATGTGTCGGTCAATTCTCTGTTCGGTTTGTAAAAGAACGTCCTATATTTCCAATGAAATCTGTAAGTCATACTTTTATCTCTTTTATGAAATATTAAAAAATCAAGGGTTTTCGAAAGGTTTCACGGTTTTTTAAAAGATTTTCATGATTTCAAAAATATTTTAAGAGATTAAAAAAAAAGATGAAAAGAACTGCATAAAGATTTGAAAATTGATCAACTCATCGTTCTAAATCTAATGTACCGTTCAGTTATACCACTTACCCAAACTTACCTTGGGTTCAAGAGTAAATCGATGGAAGGACTGATAGGTTTCCTGGTAGTGTCCTTCATTTCCTAACCAGGTTTAGTAATCTCAGTCGGTAAATAAAAGTCTATCAGAAAATGGGTAACCACATAGTCTTGTAGTTCAACGCTAAACATATAATAATGATATAACCGATTGATAAAGAAGTGTTGAGGCTCGAGCTTGACATTAGTACAACAAATTTCCGATGAGGGTAGCACATTCTAAGTAACTACCCCAAATGTACGAGGGTAGTGTTTATCGAATAGTAGAGTGCCAAGTCAATTCGGCGGCTGCGCTGTTTCCGCAATGTATTGATTATTACTCTCTCAGTAGATTTCTAATTTACATTAGTACTTGGTGATTCCCTCTTAAGCTACATAATTTTCTTTCATTAACATGGTCCTTCGATTCTTAGTTTTCAAATTAGTTCGCCCTCTGTCTATCAATCTTGCTCTATCATACCCTATCTGACTCCTGACGGTCTCCCCCCCTCTCTCTCTCCTTCATCCCTACCTTTCCCCTTTTATTTCTCATATTTTACATCTTTCATTCCTTTATAACTGAAACACTCATTTAATCATGGCACAATTCGCTTTTTACAATATGTTGTGTTTTTTGGGTTAATAACTTGAATTTATCAATTGTAACTTGATCAGATTGTGTAAAATAATAACCTCGAATTGTTCATTGAATAATGTATCAAGTTGAAGGAAATGCAGAAAGATTTGATGTAGTGTTGAAATGAAAAAATAGAGAAGTTTGGGAATATTAGGAAAAGTTAATCATATCATTGAAGAGTCTTTATTGATATGAGTCTTTTTAGTTAATAATAGATCAAAGGAAGAACAGAGTAATATTGTTATGTGATTGTTATGCTCGAAAACATAGCACTTATGTGAATACATAGACTGGCTATCTGCTCTGTAGCTTAGCGACGGCAGCGCCATGAAGCCCGCCAAAAAAAGAATGCGATTTTCACCCCCCACGCGAATTATACATTGGTTGGTAGGATACTGCCAGATGTAGTTGTAGAGCCATGAATTGCAATGATGGCCCGTGCACCCGCCTCCCACCACGGATAATCAATCGCAACATCGCTGGTGATTCTTGCTTTCCACGATACGTAATAGCACTGCAAAAATATTTTCTTCTTAATGGAATATCTCGGCGAACCAATGACGAATTTGTAATGAGATTCCATGTGACAATATCCTGCGGTGTATGAATGTGTATAAAAATCTTGAACGACGATGAAGCCATTAAAATTTAACAGAGAGGTATGATAGGCAAGATGGAAGCAGTAACTGTGGGACGAGATCAGTCAGTGAAAAAGTGTAAAGTGTAATTTTTATCTCTTTTTAAGAATTAATGCTATTTATTTTTCAAAACAGTGAATACTCTTAAGTGATAAAGACGGTAGACCATCAGTTTGTTCTAAATCAATTTTTTATCTACGTATAAGAAATTTTTACATTGAAACTCAATTGAGCCATAACGAACTGAAAATTAATTTAAGGATTGCAACTAGTGCATGCAGCCTATCAATAGGCCAATTAATTTACCATCAAACTGGCAGTATTTTTTACCCTAGTAATTCAAACCAATATTACTAATAATATATACGGCTATTAATTATAAAATTATAAATTAAAGGAACCCGTTTTTTAAAAAGTTTACTTGAAAAACCAACCCTTTGGTCTTGAACAATATAACAAACTTTTTTTATTTCTAAGTTAGGCCGCTACCCTATCGACCTCATTACTCAATTTAAACCGAATATAAAAAGAAATGAAAATATTAGCAAGATTTACTGCTTAACCCTACTTAAAAAGGGATACCTTATTCAAAACATAAGTTGAAATAACAATGACACTTATTCTCACAATGTCGAATGTTGTGTCTGTGCCCGCTATATTCAATATACCCGGTATATCCTATATATGTTGCTCACCTGAATTCAATGCAAGAATAATTGAGTCGCATGACCTAAATTTTAGATGATCCCTTGCCTTTTCTTATCGTATTCATTTTTAAATTCATTCCTTCGCTTTGAAGTAACGCATTTTTCAGAATAGTTACAGAATAAACTTTCATCACGCAGTCAACTCTATCTCAGCCATTTTTATATATTTTTCAATATTTCAAAACAGTTTTATTTTTAACAAAATTAAAAGAATTTTCCAACTTTATTGATATTTTGGTTTATTAATATTTTTTTTTCTACTATACTCACATTTATTTCATTGATTTTTTTTTAAACCTACACACGTTATTACAAAAAAATAGGTCTGTCTTAGTTTGCTCGAAAATAATTTTCTCGAAGAGTTATCGCATTTTGAATTTGTTGCTACTTTTAAAATTCTTTGTGAAGAATTTCATATTAATTTATACCGTTTGGCTTGGGTTTAATTGAATTTTTTGAAACTACACATTTTTATGTAAAATTTACCAGGGATTCTCAAGTTTTAGTCCCCAATCAGTTTTTGTAAAGGCTTCATGTTTATTTTTTTATAATTTTAAAATACCTTCAAAAACATTTATTTAACGCTTAATCTTTAAATTTTAACCAATTAAATTTATTTACATTTTTTTAGTACTTCAAAGGATCTTTGTTTGAGAAAAAAATTAAAAAGCAGTGGGATTTTGCTTGATTTTGGAAATTAGTTATTTAAAAATATTTTCAAATATTTAAATCTCAAGTTCTCAATTTTTTACATATATTTTCTTTTGATACTTCTAAGAGTCCTCTCTCAGTTAAAACTTTTGAGATAGTGGAATTTAGCGTAGTTTTGAAAATTATTAATTCACAACAATTTTTTAATTACAATATATGGGGCATAATTCCTCAAGTGTACCACCCTCAGAATTTGACTTTTTCTGTTCGAACTCAAACTTGGGTAAAGTATAGTCCTACTAGGTACAACTTTAGAGGAGAAAGATTTTTTCGATTGGATAAAAATTTACCGAGATGGGAGAGGGGGAATTTTTCGATTTTTTTCGATTTTGTGCTGTTTCGTGCTATTTCGAAGGTACTAAGCTCCTTTCCTATGGAATATACAAAATTTTGTCCCACATGTTTCTGATAGCTTTTTTTCTGTTCTATCGAATGGTTATAACCTTTTTTTAAAAAATCGAAAATTTGACCAATTTTTTTGAAAAATCAAAATATTTTTGACTTTTTTAAAAAAACGGCATTTTTTTGTCTAAAAATAAAGCTTAAGTCTTTATCTTCCGATGCTGTAAAATTCAACTTGCCGTTTTTTGTTGTTTTCGAGAAATTAAATAAAGAGAATTGCGCGGAGCGAGAGACCCAGCTGACTCAGCGTTTTTCGATTTTGTGCTGGTAGACCCTATTTCGAAGGTGTTAAACTCCTTTCCTATGGAATATACAAAATTTTGTCTTATATGTTTTTAACAGACTTTTTCCTGGTATATCGAATAGTTATAACCATTTTTTAAAAAATTGATAATTCGACTGATATTTTTGAAAATCAAAAATAGTTTTGACTTTTTTTAGAAAAATATTTTTTTTTTGTTTCAAAATAAAGCTTAAGGTTTTATCTTTCCATACTGTAAAATTCAAAATGCCGTTTTCTGTTGTTTTCGAGAAATTAAATAAAGAGAATTGCAAGTTGAATTTTACAGCATTAAAAGATAAAGACTTAAGCTTTACGAGGGTGGTCTGAAAAGTTTCCGAACTAACATTACGAGACATTTTTTCTTAATTTTTTTTTTATTTTTCCACATAGTCTCCTTGTAACTCTACACACTTCTCCCAGCGATGCTCCCATCTCTCTAACCCATCCAAATAGTACTCGGCGTTTTTCTCTGCAAAATAATTGTTCACGAAGGTGATTGCCTCCTCATTTGAAGAAAACCTCTGTCCTCCGAGGGCAGTTTTTAGATGAGGGAACAAAAAGAAGTCGCTTGGGGCTAGATCTGGTAAGTATGGCGGATGGTCAAGCAGTTCAAACCGTAATTCATGGATTTTCGCCGTGGCGACCACTGAGGTGTGAGACGGCGCGTTGTCTTGGTGAAACAGGATTTTCTTTTTCTGCAAATGTGGCCGTTTTTTTGCAATTTCTGCCTTCAGCTTGTCAAGTAATGATGCGTAGTATACACCTGTAATTGTTTTTCCTTTTTGAAGATAATCTATTAAGATAACTCCATGACTATCCCAAAAAACAGTCGCCATCACTTTTCCAGCCGAAAAAACAGTTTTTGCTTTTTTGGAGCCGGTTCCTCCTTTGCAGTCCACTGTTTTGACTGTATTTTTGTTTCGGGCGTATAATGGGGTATCCAAGTTTCATCTACAGTAATTAATCGGCGCCAAAACTCGGATTTATTACGCCTTAACTGCACCAACAGAAGGTTGGAAATGTTCATTCGAACACGTTTTTGGTCTAACGTGAGCAAACGCGGCACCCAGCACGCGGACAGCTTTCTCATGCCTAAATCTTGATTTAATATGTGACAAACACGTTCTTTGGACATTTTCATAACCTCTCCTATCTCTCTCACCTTAATTCGGTGGTTGTCTAGCACCATTTGGTGAACTTTAGCGATGTTATCGTCAGTAGTTGCAGTTTTTGGACGTCCCGAACGTTCATCGTCTCCCAAGCTCTTACGGCCACGTTTAAATTCAGCTGCCCAAAATTTCACTGTGGTAAATGATGGAGCATTGTCCCCATACACAGTGTCCAACTCAACTTTGATTTGCGTAGGCGTATTGCCTTTCAAAAACAAATATTTAATGACAGCTCGATACTCAATTTTTTCCATTTTCACAAAAACACTCACATCGACTCACTCAAACGACTGTCAACTAAAAACTGCCCGTCCAAAGTGGCTGAAACTTTAGTGAGTAACTGTCAAAAGATGCACAACTACATTCACTAGCTTTCATTGACGAGTGCTGTCATCTTCATGTTGAGGTCGGAAACTTTTCAGACCACCCTCGTAAAATAAACTAAAGTTTATTTTTTAAGAAATTAAAAGTGAAATAAAATGTTCAAAAATAAAGAAAATAAACAATAATTATCTCATATAAATTTTAATCATATTAAAAAAAACTAGCTGTGAAGTTGCATTAACCTTTGTACTCATTCAATGAGCACTTTGCTTCCTAGAAGATAGATGTATTAATATTGGATCATCTGATTCGTTTCAACGCAAGAAATTTTTATTTTCTTTAAAAGTTACAGTTGAAGAATCAATTTTTTATAATTATAAATAACCATAACTTTTTTTATTTTCAATGAAATGTACTAGTCATAGAGGATGCATCTATTCGTCTCGAAGCAAGGAGTCATTTTTTTGTTGCATACGCTTTAAATATTGATAATTTGAAGTTGAAAAACTAATTTTTCAAAATTACAAATAACCATAACTTTTTTATTATTCAATGAAATGTATTAAACTTACAGTCAATATATGTTTGATTTAAATAAAAGATTTGTTTAATTTGAAACAAATAATATGTGAAGTACATATTTTTATTTTAAACAAAAAATATAATGTGAATAAACTTTTAGAGATGTGAAAAAATGACAGTGTCAAAGACCTGTTTGCATTCAATTACACTCGATTCGTAACCATATGTCATCAGCCTCCGTGGCGTAGTAGGTAGAGTGTCGAGTTTTAATTCTGCTCTTCCCGCGCGTCTTGCTTTCGAGTCCTAGTTCCGCCGCGAATTTCGCAATATCGAAGAAATAAATTTTTCATTAGTTATAGATTATGTATTAGATAAATGAATCTATAATATAGATCAATTTCATTTTTTTTCTTTTTTTTTTGAAAAAAATTATTCATTTATTTTTTTTTCAACTGTCAAACAAGAAACTTATTTAATTTAAACAAAAACTTTATTTAAATGGAACAAAATTTTATTCAATTGAAATAAATAAAAACAAATAAGGAATTTATTTGGATCAAAAAAACATATGATTCACCCTATATCAAAGTGATAATTTGTTTGATTCAAAAAAATTTTGTTTGATTTAAACAAACTTTTTTCTGAGTGTACCATTAGTGAGCTAACGCTGACTTAGCAACCTTTATCGCTGCTGTATGTTTTTGTTTGAATTACTTTAGTTTTAAATGAAGATAGAGCTAATCTAATTAAGATTCTATTGACCTTAAGGAACACATTCTCATAGGGACACACACGCTTCGCGCTCGGCTCTGTTCACCATATAATAGATACAAATAAATAGTTAAAAAGTTTGAGCACGCCAATGACGCGCGATTTGTTCGCAGCGTTTCGCGCTCTGAAGTATTTGGTCGTCGCGCTGTATATAGAATTTGTAAATTAAAAAAAAAGTTGTCTCAAGAGTTTCAAAATTCTGTAACTCTGAATTTTTGTCCAAAATGGTTGGCTAACGAACTTAACCTGCATTTTGGGACACTAAAAGAGTATATTACCAAAGGCCAATCCAATATAATAAAACGTGGACATCGTGGATAACGTGGGATCCAGTGGCGTAACTATTTAGTAGCGAAACCCCGCATTGCGGGGAGGCCTCCTCCTCTGAGGAGCCTCCGAAGAACCTCTTAGACAGAGTATAAGAAATAAATTTCTCTCTTTATTTCTATTTCAACCTTTTCATAGTTTCTTTTTATTTTCAAAGGGGCCTCCAAAAATTTTTGCGGGGGGGCCTCCAATTTTTAGTTACGCCACTGGTGGGATCAAATTTTACACAAATCTAATACCTTCTCTGATGAGAATGTGAAAAGATAAAAATTAGTCGAATTTTAAACTCTGACCACGTTATCCTTGAAATCCTATCTATAATTTAAGCCAATAAAACTTAAAAAATATCACGAGCTCTCGAGATATGACTTAAGGGCGTTGGATAAACGCCTTTGAAATCCGTGAAAATAGAAATTTTTAAAAATGATTCTAAGTGCAGCCCTGTGACCATATATATTTAAGAAAATGTTTTTTGGACGATATAGAAATAACTTACCAAATATTTAGGGTCTTGCGTAATCCTGAGTCACATAAAAATGAAATTTCATTCCGGCTTTAATTAGAGAATGAATATTTTGTTTTAAAATATTCATTTTCTGAAAAGGAGCGAATGCACACAGAGCAAATGAATCGCGAGAAAGAAAAACTAAATGTCAGACCAGTGCTCTCAAAGTTGGCTCCCTGAGCGCGCATCATTTTGACATTCCGGTGGAGAAATTCTCCCATTGGTCAAAATTTTACGCGCGCGATTCAAAATAGAATTAATTTGTAATTCTCGAAATAAAATAAAATAATAATTTTAAATTACATACATTTGTTTTCATTTGCGTAATTACAGTTTTTAGTTAATTATTATTAAAAATTATGCCGATATTTGATAAATAATCAATTTTTTCTATTTAATAAAGAAGACTTACTTTACATTTCAGTGAAAATGTTTTAAACTTACGAATATTTGAAACTTAGTGATGTAAAAATAATTTGTTATAAATAATATTATTATGATCTCTAAAAATACATAAAATTATTATTTTCGCACCTGTGGAATGAAAAATGTATTTTTTTAAAAGCAATTTCTCAGTGTTTTTTGACGCAGGGTTGAAAATAAAAAATTACTTGTATATATTGCAAAAACCAATTTCTTTTATGTTAATTATAAATCCTCCTACATTTAAATAGAAAAAACTTATTATTTATCAAATATCCGCATAATTTTTAATAATAATTAACTAAAAACTGTAATATTCAAATGAAAACAAATGCATGTAATTTACAATTATTATTTTATTTTATTTCAATAATTACAAATCAATTCTATTTTGAATCGCGCGCGTAAAATTTTGACAAATGGGAGAATTTGGGGAGCCGATTTTGAGAGCACTGTGTCAGACGCACTCGTATTTATGAAATTTTTCAGGCACAACACCGACACTGAGGGAAAAATCAATGAAATACAGAAAGTTTGAACTTCATAGTCTTTCAAATTCCAACATTGCATTGATTTTTCCTTCAGTGTCGGTATTGTACCTGAAATAATTCATAAATACGAGTGCGTCCGACATTTAGTTTCTCTTTCTCGCGATTCGTCTGCTCTGCAGTTTGCATTCGCTCCTTTTCAGAAAATGAATATTTTCAAACAAAATATTTATTCTTTAATCAAAGCCGGAACGAAATTTCATTTTTATAGGACCCAGGACTATGTAAAACCCGAGATATTTGACAAGTTATTTCTATATCGTCCAAAAACCATTTTCTTAAAATATATTCGATCACAGGGCTGCAATTAGAATAATTTTTAAAAATTTCTATTTTCGCGGATTTCAATGTCGGTTTATCCAACGCCCTTAAAATTTTTATGTATGTATGTAAAAAGTCAGCCATTCATTACTGCTAAATTCACCTTTTATACATATAAACATACTGAGGTTCTATTTAAGTCATATATCTCGATAGCTCGTGAAAATTTTTTGAGTTTTATTGATTTAAATTAAAGATAAGACAAGGATAATGTGGTATATATTTAAAATGTTTGCTACAACTTTTCTAGGTAGTGCACATAGGAATACATTTTTGAGGCAATAAGCATACTGTTCTAGTAAACAAGAAAAATAGCTTGTTACTATAGAAGAAGATAAACTCCAACACTCTCTATCTCTGATTTAATTCCAGGAAAATTTTCGGATACGCGAAACAACGTTTAATGTAGCTACTTCTAGCATTTCCAACTGCATTCGTTTGTTTTTATATGAATGCTACATGACTGACTCCTACAGGCATATAATTCTCAGAATACCAAGATATTCCCGACACTTTTGCTTATCCAGGCCCTCGGTTTCAGGGTTTTGTTTAAATTGTACATTTCTTCATTAATTCAAGGGACTCCAGATATAAAGTCGCACGATTTCACGGCACATCGAAAGATTTCACGGATTTCAAAATATTTCTAATATTTCAGAGGATTTTTCGTGATTTCAGAATAATTCGAATGATTTCCAAACATTTAAAATAATTTCAAAAGATTTCAGTGCATTTCCCACGTTTTAGGGCCTATATGAATCCTCTAGCTTTAAAAATTAGAAAACAGCATTTCTATCACCATCATATTGAGAAAATCGTTTTAAAAATAACTCAACATGTAAGCTAAGCTGGAAACACCACAAGCATTTCCTTTAATCCATACCCAGTACAAAGTAGTTTAACAAAATACATAAATAAATATCTAGAGTCTGAAAATAACTCCAGTACCCTGCTTCTGTTTCAAAGCATATTATTATTTTCTTCAATATTAATCGTGGGTCTATTCACTCAGGCGGCAACTAAAACGATTGTCATTGATAATTCACAAGTATAAGTTATAAAAAAAAGGATGAGGCAAATATAGAAAAACAATACCTAGAACAAGAAAAATAGAGTGAAATTCATTATCTGAATGAAGAATCCTTGGATATTCATTGAATTTTATTAAAAATCACTCAATTAATAAATCTTTAACTTTTTATATTATATTAAATATCAGATAACAATAATGATTAATATATGATCTCTCAGCGGGGCTAGAGAGAATTGTTTCACATGAAAAATTCAATATTTTAAAATATTGACAAAAATAAAATTGAATAGTAGACCAACAGTCTTTCACACCATTTAACCTTAATAATGATTAAATGTTATGCAAAGATAATCTTTTAGTTATGGATATGAAGTGATAACGAGAATAATGTTTTCTGTCTACTTTTATGCAACAGACATGGATTGACCATCAAAATGAATGTCCACCAACATCGACAATGGAACAAAACATAAAGATTATGTTATTACACTTATGTGATGTTATATGAAGAAAACATTCTAAATATAATCCTACACGGCGATGGAATCCGAGTCTTTAGAGCCATTAGATTTAGTTATAAAAAAGGACAACAATAATGGCTCCATTTTACTTGAAGAGAATGTAGTAGAGACAATGCAAAAAATTGATAAGGATAAAATAGAAAAGATAGAAGATACTAAGATTCATGGTGACATATCCTTATTGCAGGAAACAATAAAGTCGGACGATTCTGGTTCAAATAATGTAGAACATGAAATACTCTCAGCTCTTTTCATGAGTAGTTTAATGCAAATGTCTAACATGTCTATACCAAGAAGTGTATCTCCACAGTCTCTTAACCCACAGCATAATTATGTGCAACTGCTGGCTATGTTAGAAGCAAGACATCGCCTTTGGCAACAGATAAATTGGAGTATGCCATCAAATCTTTTAAGAAATCCATTGAATGTACCACATCCATATTTCGACGGACCTATGACCAATTTAAATGAACAACTGTCCAACATACAAAATTCACTTCCAGCTTATGCCATATCTTCCATTAAACATGAATCTGTAAATCATGAAGTCAAGAAAACCTATTCCAAACGGTACAGTGTCATAAGAATTAAGCAATCACGTATACAGCACTAACAATAATAAACCAACAATTGTTCCTTTATGTTACAGGTCAACAATTGAACAGAAAAACTCTTCGACCTTGTCAACAGATAATACAAAAACCCAAGATACAGGTCAACAGAATAATCAAGGTTAGTATATATATTTAGAATTAAAAATGTATTTACACATAAATATAGGAATGGCGAAAATGCCGATATCGGCAAAAATATATTACACTGACAAGTCTCGACGATTTAGATGGTTAATTAAGTTACTTCTGTTTCGATGAGTTCATTTGGTCATACTCCGATTCCCTTTCCGGGATCTTTCCTACGGGAAAGTTGTAATTTAAGGCGTGGGGATGAATAAAAGCCTCCTATAACTTCTTCTGGTTTCTGGTTTCTTCATTGGTAACAAATAGTCGCAGCTAAACACAAAATATACATATGAATGCTGCTTCAGTCCAGCTCCAGTCATGCCGAGTCAATCGCATAAGAGAAGGCAGGAAACGGGAACTGTCAACTGTACATAAATTAAACCGACCAATAAACCCAATACAACTACAGAACGACAGTTATACTCCTGAAGAACTCGTCAGATTCTTCGAACATTTCCTCAGGTTGATCAAACATTAAGTTGGTTAATACCACCTACTTGAAGTGTACCAGAACATTTGAGAACAGGTGTCAATCATGCTGTAGATGGGGGATATCTGAATTCAGCCCCATAGTTGCAGTCGATAGGCACATTTCATCCCATTCTTTGGAAATGTTCCCCAGTGAAGATATGAGCAGTCTTCAACCTCGTAATCAGATTGAACTTTCTTTTCAATCCCCTATATCTGGTCCACTGTCCCACTGAGATGAACAGTGGACTTTGTCTAAAGTGCCAAGGCGCAGCTGTTGGAAAACAGCTGAGCTCTCCACTTCAGAAAACTCCGTTACGATAGACCGTTTTCACACGGAGAGAAGTTTGGTTAAATCATCGCTCTAACGGTGAGAAGGTCGCTGCACTTCAGCTTGGTGTGAAGGCTTCTCTAAATTTGGAGCACTGGTAACCCGACTCTTGGGTAGATCAGCGCGTCAAAACCCTTGAATACACGATTAGTGGACGCAGATCACTGTGTGATTGGCGCGACAGTTGCATGTGTTGGGCATACGATTCGACCAAACTTCTCTCCGTGTAAGAACTGAGTGTTGGTGCCCTTGGAACAGTGTCTGCAGATCGTGGGATTTTTCGGCCCCCTCCACATTTGAGCAACATGCTACTCTCAGCTTACTAGGACAACTATCCTTGCGATGGGACTTACTATTGTAACAATTTCGGTCTTTAGAAATATTTAAGATTTACCACTGAGACAATTTCGTGGACTCATTGATTATTTAAGACTTTATCTTTAAATATTTAAATGTTTATTTTTAAATCAAATCTGAACATAAGGGTAACTATAATTTCTCATATGTTAAGCTTTTGAATGTATCCGGCTGCTTTTAAACGTTTTGAAATGGCTGCTTGAGTGACTCCTAAAGATTCTGCGAGCTCTTCTTGTATTTGGCAACAATCTTCATCGAGTAATGCTTCCAGTTCTTTATCTTCAAACTTTTTTGGCTGCCCAGGACATTCTTCGTCTTCTAAGCCAAAATTAAAATTTTAAATTTTAAATTAAAATTTAAAACTACTTTTAAATCGTGCAAACCACTTTTGACACTTTCGCTCAGCTAGAGCATGTTCAGCATACACTTCCACCAAAATAAGATGATTTTCGGCAGCAGTTTTCTTCATATTAAAGTAATGAAGAAGAACTCCCCGCAAAAACACTTTTCCAGGCACAAAGTTCGATATATTTGAGTGAAAAAAACTTATTGTTGTTTACGCTTCAAATGAATGACATATACTGAAACAGACGCACAATGATAGTAGCTTTCCAACGCATGTTCGGAATATTGGAACGATGGAATAATAATCAAGTTACGCCATCTCTTAGCAAACCGCACGAATTAAGTTATATGCCCAATAGGAGAAAGTTATATTAAATGAATACTAGTACTAACTGTGTAATACAAATTTTCTCATATTAGAAATTATAATGATATGCTTTAACAATTCATTTACAAGATGTATTTTTAAAGTATAATACATGTTGTAAAATATTACTATGTAGATAATGACTAAGTATTTATTTCCGTGTGTCTTAAAACTGATGTATTGTTATACAATAATTGTACTAACTTGATTTAATTTTCCTTTCAGATAAAAAGAAACCACACATAAAAAAGCCTTTGAATGCATTTATGTTGTACATGAAAGAGATGAGAGCGAAAGTAGTGGCTGAATGTACCTTAAAAGAGAGTGCTGCGATAAACCAAATATTGGGCAGGAGGGTAAGTAATTAAAATTTTAATATAGTAATTTGTCATGCAAGACTTGATTGCATCGAAAGTTTGAGTACTGTTTGTTAAAATAGATGTATTTTGCGCAATTATGCGTATATAATACAGTGAACTAAGCACAAAATATTCCACAACAAAACAATAATACATATAATATACAGCATTGACTTAGATTCGTTAAATACCATTTCATTTTAAATCTATTAAGAAAATTCAATGATTCAAAACTTTTTAATCTATATATTTTAATTTCAGTACTCAATCTTGAAATAACATTAATCAATTTTTCACCAAAGTCAAGATTTTATTCATGTCAATTGTGTGTATTAAAATTTTTATTCGAGAAGCATGTAATGTCTACGCTAACAAAATTCTTTATGAATATATGCTATTTAAATGAGCTTTAATGTAAAAAACAATGTTGTGGCTAGTATGCAATTAAAATTTTTCTCCTTTGCTCACATGGAGATATCATGGCTCATGGAATTTATATTTAACCCAAACTTTTTGTGATGAAAGTGCATCACTTGAAATGAAAATTTACAAAATCATTCAATACGCTTCGCAGCCCTTTTTATAAGAAACGGCTTTGAAATTTTAGCCAGAGACCTTATGTTTCAGTTTTGTTATGTCCGTCAGTTTGTATCATACATAAGGAGCGTTTCAATCAACATAGTCAAATCATTTGAGAGAGTTATTACAAGTTGTCAACAGTTATATAGATATTTGTTGAAAGTTTTTAGTTTGCAGTGGATTGATTAAAAAATTTCATTTTTAAATAAAAGTGAAGTGAAGTGAATGTACAGTTTGGGCACTTTTTTCGAATTCCCTCTGCCAACGAAGGGGTTAAATATCCCCTAGGTGTCACAATATTATCTAAATTCTGTTTTTGTGCAAGTTCATACATAGGATGTCATATGGGACACATTAGATTCCTGCACAGGTCTGAAAGCCTGATCCACTATCATTTACCTTATCGGGAACACAGGCTTCTTTTTAGCTTTTCCTTATTTAATAATAATTGCGATTAAATACTTCGTATTTTATTTAACAACACTGTCAGAATTTTTAAAGTTGGAGTTATTGACAGTTGTGCCGGCCTTCGATGCTCGGGCAGAACTCTGGAACTTACAGTGGGAATATATTTGAGTGAAATCATATTCTAATTTTCGATGAGTCTCTTACAACCAGATACGCACAGGCTAGGGTTTACAAAGTGAACCCTACAAATCTCTAGATAAAAATATAATGCTGTGAAAGAGTAGCTATGAGTGGTATCTAGTTACAGTAACTTTCATAGCTTAATTTATAAATTTTACATATTATACCTATTTATAGCTGAAAAGATAATATTCAAAACGTGATTTGTCACACAGACATTAAAATGAGAAAAATAAGAAAAACTATTTACATCATAAGTAATGATGTTTACGGCTCGTATTATAGGGTAAATTCAACTTTTTTTATTATAGTTATCTGTAAGTAGGCCATAATCTTGCAGATAAAGTGTCTTTTTACTATTTTTAATAACTATTCAAAAAACGGACATAATATCTTTTGAATGATGTCCAGGCACAAAACATATTTTGATCAAGCATAATGGTAGGATTCTCACTTATGATTGGTTATTTGCACAAAACACATTTTAATTGCCACATATTGACAGACAGATCACGTTTTGATTGAAAAAATAATTTTAATGCAATTTATTTGTTTGAAAATAACATCCTATTATAAAAAGGACATGAACTTCGGCTAATTTCATAGCGTTACCTTTACATGCATTTCCTGCATAAACACTGGTTACGCATGAAGTGAGCGTCAAGTCGTGAGTATTCTCGACTTGGCGTGAGGATTTAAATTTTCATTTCACTTTCTACAAACGAAACACGCGCGCTCAAGCGCGCGCCTAATCTCGTGTTTTAAATCAGTGATGTCCAAGCGTGAGTAAATGAGTAGTTTGCCTTCCCCCTCTCTTACCACCTTTAGTGGCTGGTTTCCCCTCCGGTGCCTGGCGGCCCAGACCAAGCTTTAATAAAATTTTCGAATTTTAATTTTTGAAGGATGTATCTATATATGAAATTTTATTGTGCATCTTTTTTCTTATAGAAAAAAAATTGTAGCTTTTTTAGTTTTAAAATTAAAGGCAAAAAACAGACTCTTTTCAAAAAGTCGATTTTAATCCGTTTTCCACTTTAGCTCGTGCTCAGTTCGTCAGTTTTTTTACTTTTTAAATGAAATTTTCAGGGAATGTGCTTTCGGATGTCATTTAATTGATAGAACACTAGGAATTCAAAAATTTATTTTTTTAAAATTGTTATTAATTTTTTTCTATTGTTCGGCGTGAATCGGACTTTTGTAACTTCGAACGTTTCCTTTATCGAGGGAATTTTGAGCAAGAAAAAACTTCTCGCGGTAAAAATGCGGAGAAAACTATAATAAAGTTTTTTGGAAAGTTTCAGATTGTTCAGACATTGTTCTGAAAGTTTCGCCGATCGAAGCTAGTGCAGCGTCATTGCCGACCGACTTTTTGAAACGACCGATGAATGTCCGTTTTGATTTTAGTTTATATAATATTTACATGTGTAAATGACCCTCGCAACAGCAAAATCGATCATTGGTCGATTTATGAATCATCCTAATATCTCTTTGAGGACGAGGTCATATCTGCGGTTGGAATGTAGTCGGCCGCGTGAGATCAGAGCTCTCAGATTGTGGATAACATTTACACCCTCCTCTTTACCATTTTGTGGAAAACAAGGAAATGTTTCAAATATAATTTGGGAATATATTGGAATTATGTAACTTTTTGAAATAGCTCTTTAATTATATTAAAATACTTTTCAAAATTATATTTCATCATTTTTTTTTTTTTTTTTTTTTCTAATAAAATGGTAAAGTGGAGAAGGTACATTTCATCGACGATCTGAGAGCTCTGTCTGAGTTGGTGTGCTGAATTTGGAGCACGAATTTGGTATTATCAATGTTCGACGCTACGCGCACGTGACAATGTTATAGCCCACTTAATGCAGACCAACCAGCTACGCTAGGTGAAAATAAACTGCAACAGTTGGCAAAAGCTCGATTATGACGTCACTGGATTATGAATCCTATGATTCCCATGTCAAAAAAAATGTCGGATCTAATGTTGCAGACGACTATACTAAATAAATATTGAATTTTTTTCAAAATTGGTATAAGAGGAATTTCGAAGTCGCTGATTACGAATCTAAACTCACAATGTTTAAAAGTAAAATGGTGGATCCGTAATAGCTAAATAAATTTTTGATTTTTTTTCAATATTGGTATAAGGGGGTTTTCAAGGTCGCTGATTACTAATCCGAAGTCAAAAATATAGAAAAATATGTTAGTATTACAAATTAAATAAATTGTTCAATATTAGAGGATTCGTAAGTAATAGAAGTGAAATTAAAGAACTTTATTACAAGATTTGTTCATTTTAATAAAATCTACATTTCTGTACCATATCCGTTAAATCTTCTGATCTTTATTAAAAAGAATAATGTCTGTATAGGGCAATCGCTTGAATCAAATAGTGGATAGATAAAGCTATTCTCATCTATCTAAATACTTGGCGGAATTAAAAATTCAACTGTTTCTGATAACAATGATTCAATTTTTTTGCGGAAGATAACGCATGTTGGAAATAAATGGATAGGACATCAACATTAATCGTAAAAGAATTTCTTCCATATTTTTTTGTCTGGAACATTTACGTCCGAAATCTTCTTTGAACCTCATTGATTTCTTCTTCAATAGAACGAACACAACCACTATCCTGAAATTTAGAGAATCGAAAATTGATTTTTGGACTTTTGGCTAGCTTTGCGAGATTTTACCTCACTGTGTGGCGTACCTGCCCTTATACTTCTTTCTAAATTACCTTATTTTAAAGAGACATGCTCATGTTTTTTACCTAAAAGTTGGTTGTTTTAAAGAACCTGACTAGTCAGTTTGGGTAGCTTTTGCTCGTTTGTACTCTCTGTCTCTTTTTCAACTTGCGGCACGTCTTATATTTTACATCATTTTTTTTCTATATTTCTACAACTGAAACCGTATTCCGTGGTAAAATATTTTCTCTCCTTAGATTTTGGTTACGATTAAAACTTTTTGAAGTTATAACAAGTAGTAATTCACTGAATTTATATAATAAGAAAATGCCAAACATTCCCAGTGGGCACAGGGACGTTCTAAATACGTTCTTATGATTTATTTCTCGGCCTGTAACTTGACGTGTTTGAGACATCCTTTCGATCTTTTCTTTATGAGATCGTCAAGACATCTACTAACAATGAGACGACTGTCCTAAAAACTTAGGACTTTTTTTTACCACTGGGTTATCCATAAAAACAAAAAGACTGTTCGCTATAAGTTAACTCTTTAGAAAAAGACATATTTAATAACATTTCACTTATAAATATAACATGCAACTAAGCAACATTTCACATGGAACTACCTACTAGTAGGTACTCTTCAAACGTCTACAATAGGGTGACTCAAAAACACTTTTCTTTTCTACAGAGTTTCGATCCCCCCAATTCGTTTCTAAATTCGAAAAAAGAAATGTCATATTTTTTTAAAAAATTTTGATTTTAACACGTTCCTATCTTGACTTGAAGTTTCTCATGTAAATTGTATGGGGAAAAATCACTTCTTGGAGTTTTTGGAATAATTTTTCAGGGTTTAGAAATATGTTATGGAAAAGTATACAGGCTTATTGAGGACTATCCAACAAGGAATTTCATGTATCACACATATGGGTTTGACACCTCTAAGAAACCCCCACCGTGCCTTGAAAACTACCCTTAAAACGCAAATTGTCAATTATTCATAAAATCGACCTTCTGAGTGCTTTATTCTCGTTTATTTTTAAATAAAAATTATTTCTTTCAATCTAGTGGAATATTTATCAAGAATAGTTAATTAACTTTTAATTATTTAAACAAATTCCATTTGTTTAAATAGTTATCTTTCGAAAATTCATTTTTTAAAATAAAAATTGATCAGTAATGGTTTAATGAAATATTTATTAACTATTTTTCAATTATTTAAACAAATTGAATTTACTTAAATATTTTTTTTTCGAAAATTCTTTTTTTTATTAACGATATTTACTATTTATTTAATAGAATATTTATTAACATTGGTTAATTAAATTTGAATTGTTTAAACAAATTCCATTTGTTTAAAAAATGTTTTTTTTCCAAATTTCTTATCCAGGTATTAAATCAGGTTTTATATAATTGTACTGGCAGCCTGTTATTCTATTAATTACATTTTTGCATTGTTTAAACATTAATAATAGCATTTATTTCTGAGATTTCATCGAATTACAAAAAAGTTCGATGGAAAGATTTTTGCTAAGTTTATTATAAGTCCTTAGGTAAACTCGAAAGTGTCGAATAGGTTTTGAAACGTATTTGAAAAATATTTCACCTAAGAGACATATCTTCCATACCTGGGGGCTTATCAAAACATAATGAGAAATTATTCCACCTTTGTGAAATTTGATACTTGTCTTCTCCGTTTAGGAACGTAGAAACGAAAATTGGAAAATATTTGAAAATAAATTTATGTCACGTAAATCAGCATCTATATAGGGACGCGAACCCGCGCGCATCGAATGTCCGCAGTCCAGCGCTTAATCCACTGAGCTAACGAAGGATTTAAGAGTTATGTTGTAAGAACCAACATCACTCATCCAATGTAGCTCTATTCCAATCTATCTCTTATGTTTATCAAACTATATCTTTTTCGATCTTCTTGTCAGTCGTCATAATTACTCTTCTTTTAACCTCCACATTTTTAATCCAGCCTCTAAATCTATCACTCCTCTAATCGTCTATAATCCGCTCTTCTCTATCTCATAGATGTATGTTATTTATTTACCGTCAGAATTTATGAGACAACCTGTTTTTCGATTTTAGTTTAATTTCTCTTAATTACACCTCAAACATTACATTTTTTCTTATCAAAATTTTGCTTAAAATTAGCCCATTAATAGTTTTGCCTATTCTTAAAGAACTTATTGCAGAAATACGCCAAATATCAACATTTTATAAAAACAGTAATAACTTTTGAAATATTGAATATTTTAAAAATTTCTTGTGCTCATTTTAAAGGCAAATCTTTTTATAATCTGACAAACTTATTGGTATAATTTAAAAATTATTACCTTGCATTGTGCGAGAACTTAAAGTTGGCGAAAAAAAGTTTGGACATATTTCAGTATTTTTCCTGTTGAGATAAATATTTTTACATAATAAAAGAAATAAGTAATCATGAAGTTTCTGCAAGAATATATTTTTATTATTATTATTATTATTATTATTATAGAGATTTTAATTTTAAAATAAGCCCTTTAAAATTTTTTAAAATATTCATTATTTCAAAAATTATTGATATTTTCATAAAAAATTGTGATTTGACATATTTTGTAATATCTTCTTAAAAAATGGAACAGTCACTACGTCCTGGGTTAATTTTAAGCGGAATTTTGATAGCTTTGGCCTTACTCGAAAGAAGAAATGAATCATTGATGTAATTAAACTTAAGAGAATTTAAACGATATAATTGAAAACAGATGGTTTCATATTTCTGACAGGCAATGTATACAGCTAAGGTCATGCGTCCCATATGCCCTCCAATAATTGCAAATAATAAATACTTTTTTTTTAATGAAATGGATAGATTGAACCGATGGATAGATTTAAATAAAAAAGAGTTAAGCTGAGAATAAGAAGAAGACATTGAAAGAGATAGGTTTAGAATTAGATTGGGATAGAAATTAAGGGATTGAAACACATTGGAGTGAATTTAAATTTACAAGGAGATAGAAATAAATAGATGGGGATCAGCGAGAGTTTGAAAGGGATAGAAAAGTGTAGATTAAAGGAGATAGGAGCGAATTTTGATTGACAAGATGATAGAAAGGTATAGTCCAGAATAGGCATGAGATAGAAAGGAATAAAGAAGTAGGGATTGAAAGAGATAGGAACAAATTGAGTTTGATAACGAGATAGAAAGGGATAGATAATAATAGGCGGGAGATAGGAAGGAATAGAGAAGTGGGGATTGAAAGAGATAAGAGCGATTTTGAGTAATAAGAAGATAGAAAGAGATAGGTTGTGTTAGGCGAGAGATAGATAGAGATAGAGAAGTGTGAATTTTGAGTAACAAGGAGATAGAAAGATATAGACTGTAATAGGCAAGAGATAAATAGAGATAGATAAGTGCTGATTCAAAGAGATAGAGCAAACTTGGATTGGAAAGGATATAGAAAGAGATAGACGGGGATAGACAATAGATTGAAAGATGTAGAGAAGTGGGGATTGAAAGAGATAGGCGTGTATGTAGATAAGCAAGGGATAAAAATGAATAGAAAAGAGGCGATTCAAAAAGATAGGCCTGGATGTGGATTAATATGGAGATAAAAAAAGATAGGCGGGTATAAGCGAAAAATAGAAGTGGATAAACAATCTTTATCCCTTTCTATCTTAGGGGTAGAAAGAGATAGAAAGGGATAGGATTTCTATCTCTTTACTTCCAACAGAGGGAAGCTTCTTCCTGAATATTTTTAAAATGCAGTTGTAACCTTGGATATGAAGAGATTTGTGATTGTGGATAATGCATACGAGCTTTATAATTTATTCCGCCTGTTGACGCTGCTTGCCTACCAGCAAGAAAGATGATACTATGAGTGTGGTATTATTAACACTGATGTCCAGGTGGTTTTTTACTTTTACCCACGATGTGGAACTTATCTTCTATATTTACCCCATGTTTTGCACAATTGTCACTGTCTGTTTGCAATGTCAATAAAAAGTGAAAAGTAGTTTACATACCAGCAAAAATTCACTGCTAATATAGCAAATAGAGCAGCCTTCGCCAAAATAAAATTGTAAACTATAGAAACTCGCCATGGTAATTCAATTTAAACGGTAGCGGACTGACCGAAATGACAATGTTAAAATTTCCATTAGAATATTTCTAACTTAAGTTTTCGCGGAATCTTTTGAGGGGTTGTTTATTGTCTACTATAGCAAAGAAATCATAAAGTAGATGTGGTGCACCTTGTACTCACTGGTATCAAAAATTTGAGATCATATCGAGTGTTTTTAGCCGGAACTTGTTTTTTTTTACATGAAAATCATTTTCTTGATGCTCCTTCTGGATAAAAATCCATTTCAGATCCAAAACGCTCAATTAATATTAAAAATAATCTAGAAATATTGGTAATTTTTAATTTCCACATTATTATTTCAAAATCATAATATTATAATTTCTATTTTAATTTTTTCAACACATTTACATCTTATCATATTTTAAAAACATTCTGCTTTTCATTTACAGAATAGTAATAAATGCAAATGCATATGAGATCCATAAAACAAAAATACTGCTGAAGAGTGTTTTTTTTTGGTAAAGGGGTGGAAATGTTCCAAGTTTTCGAAGAAAGCACACTTTAGTGACGTTTACAAATCTGGTCTTTTTTCCCTGATAAATCCATCGTTCTTAAGCACTCAGGCCTTTCCTCTTCACACTTCAGAAAGTAAACGTTCCCCTCTGTTTCTTTGAAAGACCGTGGTGAATTTTAATGTTGTCAAATTTATGCTTGTAATTCATATTCATGTCGTAATTGTAAAAAATGTGCTTTTTGGGGGGATTTTTGTCTACAAAAGTGTCTTAATTCCCGCTTGGCAGCGCCACTTTTGGTCGGTAAAAAGCCTCTTTCTTTTACCAGAATATAGTGTCTCTTGCGCGGACCTGTCAATTCGTGTTGTAGTCGGCGTCTTCGGTTAACAATGGAGTACGAGTGTAGAGATCCTCAAGAGAGAGTTGAGACAACTTTACTCCGATTTTGATTGGTGCTATATAACCGGAATCGGAAGTTCTGAAATACGCGCGATGATTGGTCAAATACAGATGCGTCGTATAACGATAATCGCGGATGATGCGGGAAGTTTTAAATATGTCTACAGTACAAAACAACTCAGTGATTATACCGCAAAATGGTAAACACAAGAAAATGACAACTGATAATAAAGTACATATATTCAAATTCAATGTCAGTATTATACAATATCACGAAGTTTTTTATAAAATTTATCCTCATGAAATATGTCTACAGTTCAAATTTTAGGCGCTTCTGCGGTAACTTCCGATTCCGGTTATATAAAAGCTCAGTGGAGGGGGAAAGTTGTCTCTACTCTATCTTGAGGATCTCTAGAGTAGTGAGGTGTATGATGTGACGTAGATAACACAGATTAGGTTAATGGAAAGAATAGAGTGGAAACTCACTAGTCATTTGTCGACTCATCAGATCCTTACATAGAAAGCACATTATGCACTATGCTACATTGCACGGCCTGGTGTTCTCGATTACACTCGACTCCCTCAATATTAATGGAGTCCAGACCAGTGGCCCTCACAATATTAACGAAATTCCTTTTCTTAAATGTCACATCAATTGCGCATGCGTATTGCACATAAATAATATTTTTTAGCATTTTAATTTGCCGCGAATAGCAACCAATCAGATGCCGAGCGCAACTCATGCGCATTGTATCCAGTGAGGTTTGAGGTAACTGCTGATTAATAATGAGAGAGGAATGCGGTTAATATTGGGAGGTTGTTAATATTGGGAGAGTCGAGTGTATTCCCTAATTTTCTCAATACTTTGTTTCATTACGCACGTAAATGATATTGACAGAAGTCAATATCATTTACGTGAAGCAGCAAATTACTTTATGCTGTCCCAAAAATGAATAAAATTTATAGAAAATATCAGTAACTTAGATCTTTTTAAACTCTGTAAATGATTGGGCAAGCGTAATTTATAGTTGATTACCGGTGACCACCACTATGAAAATGCTTCACATAATTCTTGTCGTCAACATGTGAAAGCTTATGCCGTGATCTTTTTTTGGTTCCCGAAAATTAACCAAGTCACCAACTATTGTATGAAGTCAATTTCAGATTAGAATGCGATGTACACGGAGACAAAAAAACCGAAAAACTGGCCAAAAGTCTCTAAATTATCCAATTGTATAATAATTTTCGTTCAACCCTACGGTTGAAACTATTACTTTCCCCTTGCTGTGAAGGCATTGTAAGTCGAATTTTCAATATAGATGTTATGAAAAATATTTTTGTAAAATTATTCAATTTTCCGAAAATTCACTCTCCTGGGTTTTGCTTTTTAGAGTTGCTCATTCCAAATGTTGTTTCAAAAATTCAAAATGGGGTGCCCTATATATAATTCATATAGTAATACCTACTTAAATACATATGTCTTAAAAAATAGCCATTTTCGTAACTCTTAGTACAATATTTAGAGTTATTAAATTGAATAGCCATAGAAATTTCCCAGTGGGCAAAACATTTTGCAAAGTCTTAATGATAACCTATGTTCAAGTCGTTAAGATGTCTTTATGAATCGTACGACGTCGTACATATGTCGTCAAATTTTATGCCCGCCGGGTTTTTTTTTTTTTTAAGAGATATATGAGGTTAATTAACTAAAAATGCTGGTGGCTACATTGGATCTGTTATTTTGAATGCAATCTTTGGAATCCATGACATAAAAAATGCAAAATGGTTTCTTATTCTTCTTCTTTGAGTACATGTTTTTTAATACAAAAAGAAAGAGAAGAATTGGCTTCGCATCAGAATATTCGCCAGTGTGGCACATTTGTCTAATTCAATCATAAAAATTGTTTAAAAGTTTTGGACTGAATGTATGATTTCTCAAATTCTAATTAATAAATCGGTACATAAATTTTACTCTCATATCGTTTAATGTGTATAGATTCCGAATATAAACTCGATTTCTTTCTTTTCCTTTTTCAATTTTTAACTTTTGGCGAATGTTTCCGGCATTCTGTTCCCTGCAAAACGCTCTAATATGAAAACACCGTTACATTTTACATAATATTAGATAATTCTACTACAAAATCTCACTTTAAAAAATCTTGACTCTTGGTGAGAAATATTTTTATTGTAGATAACATAAATGCATGTAAATCAGTGCTTAACAAATATTAAACAATAGTGATAACTGTTGTGCAAACTTCTATTACTAACCATTTATTTAGAAATTTAAGATTAATAAAGCATTGTAGGTGGGATCTATGGAATCATAAAACTAATTTAAAGAGTTGAAGCTTCGCGCGTTTAAATCGATCGAATATGGGGGGAGGATTTTGAGAAATTCCAGAAAGGTGGGTTCGTTAGAAAGAAATCTAAACAACAAGAGCTTTGTCTTGAAGTGTATTTTTCTGAATATATTAATCAGTTAAAAATTTAAGAAAAAAGATGCATGAAGGTTGAGATTATAAATTTGAACGATCTTGGGGATATAATATGCAGTGGCACTCGCTAAGTCGGGAGGAGCAGGCGCGGTATTATGAGGCGGCCAGGCAGGAACGCCATCTGCACCAACAGCGTTACCCCGGCTGGAGTGCCAGGGATAACTATGGATACGGCAGCAAGAAGAAGAAGAGGAAGAAAGAGCGCTCCGCAGATCCCACCGGAGGTACCACTTTCCAGTGCTAGAACAGCAGGCCCTTAATAATCGTTTTAATAATAGTTACCCATTGGTTGATTGAAACGATCAAAGACTGTACGTTAAGTTTTTTTTTTTTTTTAATTTTATTTTTCCATTTGTTTCCTATATTATCTTTGCTAACAAGATGGTTGCGAATCAAACGATTGAATTTAGATTCATTGGCTTGGATTGTCTGGGAATTGCGGAATGTGTTTGCAAAAAATAGTAACGATGGACAATTCATGGAAATACTACGGTGATCTATTTGGCCAACTCCCTAAAGTGGTATTCGTTTTGCAATTCAATTTTAAAAATGACAATTACAAGGAAGAAAAAATAGAAAACTTTACAGGATGTCTGATAGATCTATATAAAAATATTTAATTATTAATTAAGCTTAAAGTTTCCCATCTAATTTTGAAGGTTAAACATTTTCGCGGGTACGTCATGCTTTTCATATCGTTATTTTGCTATTCGTAGATTCACATTATATAAAAAACTGATTCAATAATTGACTCCTGTGCAAAAATCTAACGCAAAATAGTATAATGTGCCTCAAGAGTGCAAAGCAGGTTATATTGGCAAGCGTGAAGTCTGACCACGAAGTAACATAAGGAGTACACACTCAATAGGTGCTGCTGAGAAAAAGTGGCCCCGTGTTTACCGACATTAATAGAATTTAGTGGAACTAGCGCCCCTTGCGGGAAAAACTTAAGAAATTCTCCCATTGGTCAAAATTTTACGTTTTTGAATCACGCGCCAGATTACAGACAATTTTCAGTGGAAATCTGGCGCGTGATTCAAGATCGTAAAATTGTGACCAATGGGAGAATTTCTTAAGTTTTTCCCGCAAGAGGCGCTAGTTCCACTAAATTCTATAAATGTCGGAAAACACGCGGCCATTTCGGTTTATGGAGTGTGTACTCCTTATGTTACTTCGTGAGTCTGACGTACGAGAAAAGTGAGAACGTCAATCATACGAGGCAAAATATCCTTTCGACCTTGATGGACATAATATTTTTTGTCCGGCTCCCTCTGAAAATGCGACGTCGCGATTGAATTCGTTAAAAATTTGCTATTGATTTTTTCCATTTTGTATAGGTTATGTACGTCGCTTCGTATATCACGAACAGTATAAAGTTAGAAATAGATCAGTTTAAGCATAGTAGTTTGTCTTTCTGAATAGAGATGGCACCACTGAAAACTACTGTACGCCCGCTGTCGTCACCGGACTGAAATTGGCGACATTAAGCAGGCTAAGCAGACACCAAAAGAAGCATTTCCAGGGGAGGTCGGACAAAAAATTAATTTTTGTTTTGTTGATTTAGTGGTAGTTAAGGTCATTTTTTTCAATTTTTAGGTTAGTTTTTGGGACGTGTAATTGCTTTTTGTATAAAAATGCCTGATTGTCTAAACTTAATCTTAAATTTTGTGTTCATTATATTTCCTAATAATTTATTAAAGTTAGAATGTATTTTAAAGATTAATGGGACCATCGTGGTCCCACAGATTAGATAAACTGAAACACAACCAATAAAAATTATTTTTTATTAAGAACAGCTATGGTGTAACGGAACAGGATATAATCGAAAATTAAATATGTTAGAAGCATGTTATGACTTTTCTAATAATGCAAACTAAATTGATGTTATTATCTACTTAAAAAATTTAATTAATTTTAAACCAGTAAGTGTAAATTAATTTTTGAACTTTGTTAAAAACTTTTAAGCTTCTGGGAATGTTTGAATAGAATCTTTCGTACTGCAAAATTTAACCCTTTCGCTACGAGCGTCGTCTATAGACGACATCCGCGCGACGAACTGTGTGTACGAGTGTCGCCTATAGACGACATCCACGTGAAGACCTGTGTGTACGAGTGCCCGTTCAGTCAAGGCTACGGCCTTGACTGAACGGGCACTCGTAGCCAGAAATCGTTTGTCTTTCTTCAATGCTTGGAAAACAAAGAACAAGTAGGGGGATTTCATCTCCCTATTTGTCTTTTGTTTTACAAGCATTGAAGAAAGATACACGATTTCTGGCTACGGCCTTGCGTTCAGTGGTGTCACTTCGACGGAGCACACTGCCGTAGCGAAAGGGTTTAAATGTCGGGATACCCCAAATTTTCCGGCCAATTTAGTACATTCAATTAGAAAAATAATTGATCCGTGTATGTTAATAACTTCTTCATAACATTTGAATGGAAAGTACCACTTTCTCTCCATATTAATCGTAGACAAAGTGCAGAGTAATTTCCCAAGTGTTCTAAAAATATTTCAACACTGCCTTGTCACACAAATTACATCTCTTTCTCCATTTTTGCATCTGAGTGAAATCATTATAGCTGAAACCGAGGGGTAAATCACTAACTAATGTTGGAGTTACTCTATCTTTCTTGTAAGATAGCAATAAGCTCGTCGCCGCTAGCAGCGCCTAGTCCAATAGCTTCTCGGATGACTCTTATCTTACCAGCTAAGAGCCACCCCTTATGGGCTCGTGAATACCTGGATTTTGACGCTTCAGTCGAGTCAGAGTTAGGTTTAGGGGCAAATAAAACTGTTACGAATTTTAGTACTGAAAAATAACATGGGAGTTATATATTCATATAAGATACATCTCTAAATTAATCCTAAATGTCAATGGTGTGTAAGTGTTAGTGTAAGAATAATAACAAGTGTAGGTGTGGCTTCTCGAGTGCGGTGGATTCTCGGCAAAACGAAACGAGTTACATTCCTTGTGCCTGCCTCTCTCGGATAAACTGTAAGCATTGCGGTAGGGTGAGCGAGGCGTGAGGAGGATGATCTCGCAGGCCGGGACAGAGCCAATGCGCCAGAAACGATGGTGTCGTTACGGTACATTTCGGTCTGTACAGTGTTCAATACGGTACAGTTGGCCCCCAGGTTAGGTTGGTTTTAAGCCGGCGTAACCTTTTACTCATTTACTGGATAGGTGGCTATAGTTGTACCTACTAATCATGCATTCAGCGGACTCAGTCTTCCGGGTTAGTCCAGGTTAGGCCGATTACGAGCTGGCGTATCCTTTTGCTAAGTGTACGGCTAAGTGTAAGTGATCTTCGGAGTCTGAGGTCTCTGTAGGAGATATTCAAGTCGGTCCCAGTCGCTCTACTATATTTGCGCCCATAACCAGTCAGATCACCAAATGAAAATTTACCATCACTACTGGTTTACCGCTCCCCGACGAACTGAAGCGCAGGCGCATCGTCGAGTATTGTGGTAGTGGAGATAACGGGCTCTCGTCCCGCTACGCATTGATCGAGGACGCGCTAGGTACAGTATGTATATATGTATATGCATAGAGCAGAATAAGTTACTCATACTCATAAAATCATATTTTTAGAATGATTTACCCCTCGGTTGAAATAGTACATCTAACGCCAACAGGCGATATAATTGGTCCCCTTTTGGGATGATTCTACCAATTATCCAGACAGATCGCGCTAGTTGCGCTGCTCTCATTATAGCATCTCATTCAAACACAAGTATGGAGAAATAGATATCAAGAGTGTTAAAAAGCAGAGTGGGATTATTTCTGCATCACTCTCCGGAAATGCAAATAACACGTCTTTTCTACTTTATTCAATTATTTATTGCAATTTTATTATTTACCTGTACGATTTTTTTGGCAAAAATGCAATATTGTTGAAAATATCTACTAAAAAATCGTAGACATAAAAACGAAAATTTATTTCGAAGGTGAAAAATAGTACTTTAAGGTTGTTAGAGCATTTTTCAAAACATAAAAATGGCTGTAGAGTTACTCTAATCTGTCATCTCGTTTAAAAATGCATAGTTTTTTGACTCTAAAAATGCACTGTTTGAATTTTCGTTCAACCAAGGTCGGATTTTTAAGGGCACGAGGGGCGTGTGCTCCTTATTTTCTGTTTAAATGTATGGATTTGCTAAAATACCAAAGTTTCAAGTGAAATAGAACAAGAGCTCAATACTTACTCAAAGCAGCCCAGAGAGGCATACACGACTGCGCTTTCGTGGATGACCGTAAACATTCGTATAATTTATTAATTTCACTTGGAAATCCAGAGCACTTACGAAAATCGGGTAAAAATAATTGAGAAAATAGTCTTGACAGCTGTTCAGTGTTCTCAGCGACGTTGTGCATTGGAGGTTGGCTCGCATCTAGAGTTAGAAACTCGGTAACTTACTTTGAGTAAGTATTACGCATGCACTCTTGTTCTCTTTCACATGTCAAAAAATTTCCGCGGTACCCGTCGGCGTCATGCTCTAAAAAAAACCCATCCTGGCTTAACGACGATACAAACAGCCAAATTTTAGAGCCAAAAATCTATGCATTTTAAAATGAGATGACGGATTAGAGACATTCCACAGATTTCGTCCTTTTTTGTGTTTACTTATATTTGTTTGTCCGATCCTCCAACAGCCTTAAGATGAAATTAGCAAAATGATGATGAAAAAAATTCCTTTTCAGTGATAAATAATTAAATATGTCGAGACTCGAATACAATGCATAAAATTACTCAGAAAGCAACTGTTTTAGATTTTATGTATTAAGCCCAATGGAATTTTACTCAACACGTAAAACTCCAATGGTAAAATGCATTGCACTATATAAAGTACACAGATATGTTCGGTTCATTAGTCAAAAATAATTTCTTAGAGAAAAATATATCATAACGCGTTTTGATCATTAAGGGCGATGAACTTAAAGCTGTTGGAGCTATAGGTGAAACAATGTAAATAAACAAAGAAAAATGTCGAAATCTGTGGAATGCCTCACATCTGTCAAGTCATTTCAATTCCCACATTTTGAGATCGAAAAAATAAACGGTTTGAAGTGTCGTTTAACCAGGAAGAGTTTTTCGATTGTACGACCGGTGCTGACTCTGTTTTTAAAAAAATAAATTTTTTGACTAAAATGGAGAAGTTTCGATAAGAGTAGAGGCGCTGGTGAGACGGGTGCGGGTGCGCATGCATTTTTCCAAGACCCTTCTTTAGCCAAAGAGCCACAACTCTGCACTCGCATGGTGATTCACTCACTGTGAGTATTTTTACGAGTATTATTATGCACCTAAAATCCCGAGCACTTACGAAAATCGCGTAAAAAAATTAGGTTGATAAATTGCGTAAATTTATATATTCACAAAATGCTTCGAGTGTTTAGTGTAGCTTTCACGGCGTGCAGAAAGTAACTTTAATAACTAAAATGTCGACAATAACCGAAACAACAGAATTGTACATGGAAAGAAATCTGTTGCGAGTATTGCATCGGGCGCTATTACTGTTTTGACAAGCAAGTGTCCATTGCGAAGAATGTAAAGTAAGATTGCAACCGTCGGTCGGTAACCGTGCTACCTTAGTATCAAAGTATCCTCTACAAAAAGGGCGTGTTCACTGACGCGCTGAATGCACCAATACTTTCGTGCTGCAAACGCACGGAGTAGTCCGTGCGAAAAGAGTACGGGTCCTGAGCGTTTTGAAGATTTTCGGACTGCGCATGCTCGTGGTTACCTAGGCAACAAACGAACACGTGAACAGCTGTTGTCAACAGTCAATGGTAATCGCAAGCATGCGCAGACTGAAAATCTTCAAAACGCTCGGGACCGTGCTATTTTCGTACGGACTACTCGGTGCGTTTTCGGCGCAGAGGTATTGGTGCGTTCAGTGTATCGGTGTACATGATTTTATCGCATCGTTCTTCGGCGTTATTCGGACTAGGGATTCCTATACCGAATTGCACGAATTGAGGCGATCTTTGTATGGCCTATGCGCTGCTCTTTCCACATGGTATGTTCCCGTACGATATTCGCAACAGATTTCTTTCCGTGTAGTAAATCATCTGTAGAATCGTAATCCATGTCGCTTTAAATCGTAACTGATCGTTTTTGCATATATTTCCGTAATTATATCTATCGGTACCCATTTTTTCGGCATTTTAAATATTAATTATTATATTGCATGTAAATGAATTAAAAGAAACTTCGAGTTACTATATAGGATAATAATTACATTTAACATATATGATAACAAGCAATATAGGTAAATATAAACTTTAAAATGAATACATTTTTCTTGTTTAAATTAAGAATTTTCCACAGGCTGGAGTTGATCAATCGTACTGTTTTATACGAATATATTGAAAAACAGTACGATTGATCAAGTCCAGCCTGTGGAAAATTCTTAATTTAAACAAGAAAAATTTATTGATTTTAAAGTTTATATTTATTTCTATTGCTTGTTATCTTATATGATAAATGTAATTATTATCCTATATAGTAATTCCAAGTTTTTTATAATTCATTTACATGCAATATAATAATTAATATTGAAAATGCCGAAAAAATGGGTATCGATAGATATAATTACGGAAATATATGCAGAAACGATCAGTTACGATTTAAAGCGACATGGATTACGATTCTACAGATGATTTACTACAATTCTGTCGTTTCGGTTTTTGTCAACGTTTTGGTTTGAATTAAAGTTGCTTCCTGCACGCCGTGCTTTGTAGACGACCTGCCAGTTGTTTTCGCACTTAACAGTAACGCCAATAAAGATTGGTGGAAACCTCGAAACAATGCATTCTGCTGGTAGAAGCATAGTATATTACGTAACAAGGGGCAAAAGGCGACAATTTCACGAGTATACTAGTATACTATTTTTCATAATATCAATTGAAAATTTGACTTTTGATGCCTTTTGTTCAGTTGTTTTTTACTTTCGACCCTAGAGTTGAAACTGCTACTTTCGCCTCGCTATGAAGGCATTGAAAGTCGAATTTTCAATTTTGATGTTATGAAAATGCATTATATTACCCACCAAACTTCAAATGCATTGCTTCCAGCAATTGTCACTTGAAGTCACTGTGAAAACAGCTGACAGGTCGACAAAGCTACAGTAACACTCTCGAAGCATTTTGTGAATATGTAAATTTACGCGATTTATCAACATAATTTTTTTACTCGATTTTCGTAAGTGCTTGGATTTTGAGGTGCATAATAAGACTCGTAATAATTCTCACAGTGAGTGATTCACCCTGCGAGTGCAGTACTGTGCCTCTTTGGCTTAAAAAAAGGACATGGAAAAATGTAAGTACTGGGCACTTACCAGTGTCGTAAATAAAAATTGGAGCCCCCCCCCATCCCGCAAAAATTTTTAGGCGGCCCCTTTGAAAATAAAAAGAAACTATGAAAAGGTTAATTTATAAATTGCTTCGTAATAAACCAGTTTTGAATAAATTAAAATTTTTAAAATAAAAGTAGAAATACAGAGTGAAATTTATTTTTTTCTACTCAGTCTAAGAGGCCCCTGAGAGGAGGAAGCCTCCCCGCAATGCGGGGTTTCGCTACTACATAGTTACGCCACTGGCACTTACCCCTCTGAGTTACTCTCGCCAAAACTTTTCCATTTTAGCCAAAAAATTTAGTTTTTTAAAAAAACAGAGTCACCACCGGTCATGCAATAGAAAAACCCTCCCTGGCTCAACGACACTTCAAACCGTTTATTTTCGCGGCCCCAAAATATGGGAATTGAAATGAATTGACAGAATGGCGGATTAGAGGTATTATAGAGCAATTTTTAGTTTCTTTTTCTTCGTTTTTCGTAAAAAAAGGGGAAAAATATTTTTAATGTCACTTTTTATGTCACTTTAATGTCATTCAACAACGCGAGAAATCGTGAAAGTTACAATGAAACAAAATATAGGAACACGAGGACGTGTGAGAACATTGTCTGCGTGAACTCTGTACCTTGTCGTCTGCTACACGCCGAGCCATGCACGTAGTCCGAGTAGTAGACGACAATGTACAGTTCACGCAATTAATTTTCTCAGGCATTCTTGTGCTTATATTATTATATGTTTCTTCGTAATTTAAACGATTTATCGCGTTATTGAGTGACGTAAAGTGACAAAGAAACACTCGTGACTATAAACTCATATAAAAATCCCAAGAGTGCAACATTAGTGCCGGTCCCTTCAATACAAAAGAATTTTCTAAAATCGGTTGGTTGTTTATCTCTCTTACACCTCCCGATTTGATTTTCTGTCACATTTTTCAATACTTGCAATATTAAAAATATTTTTCCCTTTGTTTTTTTACAAAAAACAAAGAAAGTGCAAATACCACTGCCATATCAGAGTTTTTTTGAGGCTCAGAAAAAGTTCATTTTTCTCCGATTTGCTCCTCAAATAAGGTCGAATAGAATTGACGTGCATTATACATGGCAAAATTGCGATGTTACCACATAGTGCCTTTGAAAAAACAAAATTCAGATTCGGAATCTCTTGCAATTATCAAAATGTTTCAAATATTCGTTGAGGAAATACCATACCATCAATTAGTATTAGCGTTTTGGTTATCATCCGAGTTGGAACTAAAATTGTTCTCAATTTTACGAGGATTTTAATCATTCTCAGACAGTTTAATTACGTAAATGTTAATTAGTGGGTTTTTAAAAATAATTCACTGGTTATTTATTAAATATATTCTACTGGCTCGTGCCAGTTTGCTGTTTATTAGAAATGTTGTACAACCCAAAAATACGATATGGTATTTTTCCAATACCAAAACCGGTTTCTATTGAGTTTAAAGATATACTACGTTGAATTCAACTTAAATATCTCGAGAATCAAGCTCTTTTTCCGTAGTTAATGGACTAAAAAGTTGTCTTTCATAATACGTGGACAATGCATATCGTCCGATTAAAAAAAAAAAATAAGTGTCGTGTTGCCGTTACGTTCCCTAAATCTACAAAACTAGAATAGTTGACTTTAATAATTCGCAAGGAAGAAGAAGAGTGTTTGCAATTTGTTTTTATTTATGAATTTCAGGATTGAATTGATAATGCACTTTTAATGAAAACAATATTTTGAAAATGGACATATGTATACTTATTAGATTGGTATATTTTCATATATTTACGTAAAGAAATTCATGAATAGATACTTAACATATTTTATATTAATCTCTTATTAAACGAAGAAGAATCTATTGTGGAAACATTTTTAAGAATGTATTTTTGTGAAGTTCGAATATTAATATAAGTTTGAATCTTGATGAAATCTAACAATTTTTATACGTTCTATCAGACATCCTGTATGTATAGGTATTGATTATTTAATAATTGTGCAACCGACGGGAGAATTTAGGCTGTTCTTCTAGCACTTTAAACGGAAAGTAGGCACCGCAATGTTTATTAAAATGAAATGAAGAAAACTATTTGCAATTAATTTAACATGATTGCGGACAAGAATAGGGTGGAGGAAGTAGCGTAGTGAATAGTATAATTATCTTGATTATTTTCTTTAGTCGGTTTTTGTACAATTAAAAGTGTTTGGTTCTCTCTCGGTAGTGGCACGCGCTAGGGCGAGAGGAACAGGCCAAGTATTATGAATTGGCACGACGGGAGAGACAGTTGCACATGCAGCTGTACCCTGACTGGTCTTCCCGCGCAAATACCAACAGAACTAAGAAGAGGAAGCGCAAACAAGACACAAACAGTGATCCTGGAGGTACCCATATACCTCAATCAAAACATTCTTACAATCCCCTGCCCATTGTTTCATATTATCCTGCTCTTATTACTAAATTGTATTGCTACACTACATTATGTTGCATGTTTCCCAGTCTCGGGTTTTTCCGAGTATATTTTTATTATTATTTTTTTTACTATATATATATATATATATATATATATATATATATATATATATATATATATTTATATATATATATATGTATATATGTGTGTGTGTTATACATATGCCTATACACATATATGTATTTTATTATACCGCATAAGTTTACGCGTCAACGCTTCCGGTCGTACGTCTATAGTGTACGCCCGTAGGCGTGCGCGCGATACATATTATACATAAATTAATCACGTATACAACTTTAGGGACGCTGGCCATCTTGCATTTTACAGGGACCTACTCCGCAATCAGACAATCCTTGAAGCGTTTAATTTCTTTCAGTCATTCTTCTCCTGTTTCAATTTCTAGATTATTACATATTTTCTCCTTTGATCGTTTCAATGTTGCCTGATCCTAGATTTTGTTTTTATTGTTATTTGAATTCACTCATCCACATTAAGAAAAAAGGATGTTGCATCATAATATTTCATTGTGAGACATACATTTTTTAATAAAAGTATTGTACCATATTAGCAGTATATGTCTCATAAGTCAGATCGAAATTTGATATCGCAATACCTGCGAGATCTTTTTGTATGTCTTTTATCTAAATATTGCGATGTAATATTCATTTTTCTCACTGCAAAAACATTTTTGGCCCTTACTTAAGTTTATTATTGCCCATGCCTATATGCTTTCAAACATATCAGTATTCATTTACGGCTTGTGCCCTTGTTGACAATATAAGTAGAATATTACATTCATATTTAAGTATACGAAATTACATCGCATGAATTTTCGCTTGCTTATTGCTAATTTTTAGAGTTGCATACCGATAATTTCCAAAATACTCAAAAATTATTCTCAGATGAGATTAAAATTTCTAAAGCGGCACTGAAGATATTAAACAAGACCTAAGCATGACGAGAAAGTCATCTTTTTTTACTTTCCTAACTTGTTCAAGTCTAAGACTTGTTTTGACATGTTTAAGATCATGTTTTGAGCAAATATTGATCTCGCCAAACAAATCTTAGTATGCAGCTCTGTTAATTTTCTCTGCTAAAAAATTCGAGTCTTAAATATTGACTCATTTTTTTGGATACTGAAATTTATAATACATGGAAAAAATATTATTCCTGATCGCTGTGAAATTACAGAATTACTGAAAAAAGTCGGAAACACATTTGCAGTACATGCATATATAAAAGAATTTGTTTCAAATATTTTCATAAACCACCGCAGGATTCCACCGGGAGCTGATGCCATTCTACGAAATGTCACCCGATCCCTGTGAAACCGCGATAAAACTATTGCCACAACCACATCTTACAATTATATTATATGATATGGCTTATTATATGGGGTATATGGTATATTCCCTTGTCAGATCTTTGTAAGCTTTCTGTATTCTCTTTCTCGGCTGGTGCCCAGAATTCGATGAAAAAAATCGTTGGTTTCTTAAAGGTAAGTACACAATAGGACAGAGAACTGAAATTAACATTGACATGACATTATAGTATCGACACATTGCGCGCGCATCTATTACCAACTGTCATATTTTCCATGTCATTTGTGATCTGTTATTCTGATAGTTCAATGAAAAAGTCACTGACTTCTTTTTATTTTTCCCAAAGAAAAGTCGTCCATTTTTCTATTAAACTATCGGAACAACGGAACACAAACGACACGAAAAATACCACAGTTAGTAATAGATGCGCGCGCAATGTGCCTATGCTAAGTTAATGTCAAGTTAGTTTTCCCTTCTGCGTTTCGTTCTGGGTCCGCGATACGAACGCAGTAAGGTAATGTGGACGGACTCTGCCTTACAATTAAACGCATGGAGGAGAGGAGATGCTCGATGTTCTGCCGAAACTGGGGATCGTCTTGCTTCTCTACCTGGAGTGCTGCCGCTGAGTTGTGTCGTTGATGTGATGGTCGCAATAGCGAGAACATAGCCACTGTGTCTGGCTTTTCCCTACATTCTCACCTTAATAAATATGTACGCAATGTGTCGATGCTGAGTTAATATCATGTCAGTGTTAATGTAAGTTTTACTGTCCTATTGTATACTTACCTCAATTTAAAGAAGAAAGATTTTAATATTATAGCTTTTGAAATACCTTTTCATAGCACGTTTACGCAAAGTTCGATTTTCCGTGCCTCTGTAGACTCTGGAAAGTTGCCGATTTCTGAGCTTCTCACTTTACATTTCTAGAGTTTGAAAAGTATGCTACTTTACACCTCTAGAAGTTGTAAAGTAACTAAAGGAACAATGTAAGGCATATTTCATTGGCAACCCTACTCCTTCTCTTGTCAAATATCGGAGCATATTCCGAAAATCGAACTTGCCTTAGACTCGCTGTGAAAAGTATTGTACTTGACATGTGAGAAGCAGACAATCCCTGATTCGTGTGATGGCATCACTAGCCTTAGGCTCGTGACGCCAACTTCACACTCATCGGGAATTTCCTACTTTCCACACTAGTCAAGTAAATAGCTATTGTCGAATGATCACATATCAGCATAAAACCTACAAAAGCGAAGGAGATAACCTGTGGAAAATTGGAATGCACGGAAAGAAACTTTTCACAGCACGTCTGCGGAAAGTTCGATTTTCCGTTCGTCCGTAGACTCACGAAAGTGGCCGATTTCTGAGGATCTCAGAACTTTACAATCCTCTAGAGGTTATAAAGTAGCCAAAGGAACAATGTAATGAGACGTATAGAAAATACGACTTACATTGATCGTAGTTATCTAACGCGTAACTCGAGGATTCATTACGTACAGGTAGTACGACTGACCCGTCAAATATCGGAGCATATCGGTTAAAATTTTATTGAGAATCTCACTCCGAAAATCGAACTTGCCTTAGACTCGCTGTGAAAAGTATTGTATTTGACATGTTGAGAGGCAGGCAATCCCCGATCGTGTGATGGCATCACTCGCTTCCCGCTCGTAACGCCAACCTCACACTCGGGAATTGCCTACTTTCCACACTTGTCAAATAAATAGCTATTGTTGGTTTAAGGGTGTTGGAGCGTTTTGAAAAAAGAAAATTTTCATGTAGAATCAATGAAATTTCCCACCTCACTTCGATGGCAAATGCAATTAGATGGCAAAATTGCAAAGATGCACTGTTTGTCGTTTGACGGGTCCTTTCATCGAAATGGGTTTCTAGATGGCAGGAGAGGGACTTAGTGTCTCTTTTTGAGCAGAAAACGAAAGTTTTGTTTAAAAAGGAGAGTGGAGATATGAGGAAAAAGAAGGGTGCACTCAATTCAGACAATATTTTAGAGAGAGTAGGCATTATTTACAGATGTCACAATCCCTTTTTACTCGCAAAATAGGTAAATCACTGCACTGGCGGGAAGACACAAACACTAGGAATTTTTTTCATCAATAAATACACTCCCAATTACCTACCAAAACTGTCTAAATAATTATTTAGACAAGATTCTCCGGATACAAACATTAGAGCAAAATAATGTCTCTTCCCCTCCTCGTATTCCTGTTGACACTTTGCCAACGGAAATGTGGCATTCATTACTTACCTTTCTGAGTCAACTGTCTTTCAAATATTTATAACTGATTATAAATATATAAAAAAATTTGTTTGATTGTTTGTCATTGTACAAAAGATTGCTAAATAATTGTACTCTTTACGATATCTTAAATTAAAATCAATTTTCTAAACAGCAAACGAAATGAACTAGAAAATTGTTAGTTACTTTTCCAAATAAATATCATTATGCAATTTTTTAGTATAATGAATGCAAAAATTATAATTACCTTAAATAATTTGTTAGTTCTTTCATTTTATTCTCCATTTATTTGGAAAACAAAATAAAGTAAATTGTATTTCTAACATTAATTTATAATTGAAATTTGAAATACCCGGCAAACGATGATATGGCGGCACAACTACATACATACGGAATCTCCAAAGTGTCAACAGGATAGTCTTGGGTAGTTCGTGAACGACCTAGGTGCGAAGAGCGCTCCTTTAGGTGAACTATGTGAACTAGTTCGTCGATGATTTCGCTCTCAGTTCTTTATATGTACTACACTGTACTCTCATGATAGTCACGGTCTCGGTTGGTCTGCACTAACACGAGAGTGCACGGGAGAATTGGCTGACAATGCGTTCGAGACGTCTCTTTCACAGCCCCACGCACCCTTTACCTACTATACCTAGTAGCGGCCACTGTTCTCTTTTACTGCCCCACAGACCCCTTACCTACTATATATATAATAGCGGCCGGACTAACGCGAGTGGGACTATCATGAGAGTATAGTATATATTTATTTTTTTCGGCGTCCGCTCTATTATGGAGTGGCGCTGCCTAGCGCTACATGGTAAACCAACTGATTTATTTTTCCTTTCCGTCCCGAATTCAAAAATCGTATCTAAACTCCTCTGTAAACATGTCAGCCCAACCTTGCTTTTTGCATTCCATTAATTAGAATGTCTATTAAGAAAAACTAACGAACTGAAGAACTAAAAGAGCGAACTAGTTCGCCGTAGGACTGCGAACTAAATTAAGCGCTCCCAATGACGACCGACTATGCCCAAGACTACAACAGAAGCACCAGGAGAAGAAGAGACATTACACTGCTCTACATTGCATCCGCAGAATCTTGTCTAAATAATTATTTAGACAGTTTTTGTAGGTAATTGGGAGTGCATTTATTGAAGAAAAAAATTCCGAGTATTTATGTCTCCACGCCAGTGCAGTGATTTACCTATTTTGCGAGCAAAAAGGGATATTGACATCTGCAAGTAATGCCTACTATCTCTAAAATATTGTCTGCACCTTTCTTTTTTCTCATATCTCCACTCTTCTTTTTAAACAAAACCATCGTTTTTTGCTTAAAAAGAGACACTAAGCCCCTCTCCTGCCATCGAGAAACCCATCTCGATAAAAGGAACCATCAAACAGTGCATCTTTGCAATTTTGCCATCTAATTATCGAAGTGAGATGTGAAGTTTGAATGATTCCATAGATTTCACCATTTTTTTGTGTTTTTTTTTTAATTTGTTGTTCCGGCGTTCTCGGGTGTTCCATTTAAATATATTTATATTTTTTGTGCTCATTTTTTGAGCACGTTGCTTCCTCATTATGATAAAGTTGCAAATGAATTTTCCTCCTCATAGAGGAAGCCTTAACTATTTTCCTCGATATTTAAAAATGTATATAATTCTTTTTTCTCAAAACAAAGAATCTTTCGACCTCATCATTCATAGTTTTTAATAAAATTTATTTATATTAGATTACTTAATTTTATGCTATGCAAAAATTGTAAATTACTATGTAAATTACTTTTACTTTCTTACATTAGCTTTGAATTTTAGTTATTTGAAAACAAAGATAAAAACAAAATTTTTCAAAATTATAATACATATTAAAGCATAACTTCCATAATATTCAATAAAATGGATTAATCATACAAGTCAATTGATTCGTCTCAACGCAAGGAATCTTTCTTTCCTTTGCATAATCTTCGAATTTTCATTATTTGAGAAGTTATAGTCGAAAAATCAATTATTTTAAAAAATTCTAAATGTACATAAAAACTTTAAAATTCAATATTTTGAAAAATCTGGTGACATCCATATATTCACACACACACACATCCGGAGAATTGATTAGAATGTTGTATTAGACATTTAACAAGTGAAAAAAGTTTAATTAAACCATTTTAAAAATATTAGAAAATGTAACGACTACAAAGCTTCCGCTGTGAGGAAGTAAAAGAATCATTTAGTCTCAATACACGCTTTTCGAATTTCCTCGTTGTGAGCATCATAGCGAGGCTTTTAATGCACACACGCAGCAACTACTTTTCTTTTTTCCAGTACCTTTTCTCCAAAAATGCGATGCTTAAGAGGGCCGGGTACAGGGCCGTTTTTAAGCATGTCGATCTAGTGTTTTTTCTCGAAATGTATATTGCAAAATATGTTTTATTTGGTATGCTTCGAATCATAAAATAATAATATATGCCTAGCGTTGTACAAATTGGAAAAAAATTTTTATATTAAAAATATGAGTGTTCAAAGTTACCCTACTTTTGAAGACGAATTTCTCGAATCGTAAAAAATACAACTTTCCAAAATCGAGTCTCAGACTCATTTCACACTTTTCTTCAAACCGACAAGCGCCAAATAGATGTACAAAATTTTATTTTTTAAAAAAAATCCCAAAAATACTTCCCTAGCCATTAAAAAATGTACATCTTTCTTGAAATTCTGCATCGAATGGTATACACTTTTAGAAGTCAAAAACTTTGATAATTTATTAAAAAATGAAAAATAAGAATCCGGCTAAGCTTATCAGTTTTATAATCCGTGCTCGAAATTCTATTTCGCACACGCTCCATCAAAGAAGCAGATGCTAAATCAAGCTTCGTTGATTATTAGTTTATTTATTGATTATTAGTTGTATTTCATTATTTCATTAAAGTTTTAGTCAGGAATGACTAACAATTATTAGAATTTTTCATTAATTAGTGACCGATTTTTCATTAATTCGCATTTAGAGAGTATGATATGGAAAAATTTAGGTAAATTTAGGTTCATTCGATGCAGAATTAAATCACCTTTCAGACTCTTAAGCTAAATGAATGATTTTTTAAATTTATCTACTATATATTTTGTCATAATTTTTTCTATTGTCGTATACTACTTAGTAATTCAGTGACAGGCTACCTCCCGCTGTGAGGGTTTAGTCCTTGCCTGAACTTACATGATATTGCCCCATAAGGTTCATTTTACTGCACTTCACTTTTTTTAGAGCCTTTTTTTCGCATGTACCCTTTATTCCCTTAAATATTCTTGCGCTGATTGGCTGTTAAAAATTTTTTTTTCACTTAAAAATTCATTCCATGGAGGCGTGTTTATCATACTTCTGTCTTTCTCGCACACTCAGCTCGGAGTTCCCACGGGTGTACACAGCCTTCTTAAGGCCATGTAAGACTTACCCGATTCCTACCTTACCGACATTTTTTTCTCTGCAACGATACGTCTACATTTATTAAGATATCAAATTGAAAATTTCTAAAATTAAAGAAAATATGCTAAGGTATGTTTACCTGGTCTTAAATTTTTGTAAAAATAAAAAAAACTTTCTTGAAAAAAATTTTTTGTTATAAATATCAATATTTAGGACCAGATAAACGTACCTTAATGCTTTAGCTTTAATTTTAGAAATTTTTAATTTGATATCTCAATAAATGTAGACGTAGCGTTGCAGAGAAAAAATGTAGATAAGGTAGGGATCGGGTAAGTCTTACATGGCCTTAAGTATGCATGTCCAGACCATTGCCCAAACTAGGGATGTTCAATCCCGATTCAGTTCTTTAAAAAATCGATTTTTTTTGTAAAAAGATATTCCATTTGGTAAGTATCTAGATTGACGAAGAAACAATTTACCGAAAATGCAATTCGCCGAAAAACGAAAACTTCAGAGTATAGAAAACAAACCGCGCTTTGGAAGATAGAAGAAAGCCAAGAGCACATTGAAAACGTTATATGATTATAGTAAATGATTAAGGAAACGAATACCAGATGTCGTCAAACTAACTGAAAGACTAAAATTACTTAATTTTTTTGATTGTGTTTGAATATTTCGGTAGGAAATTGATATTTATAAGCAAACATAATTGGATCTTATACAAAAAAAAAGAGAGTTGAGATATTATGAGGTTATGTTTAATTATATTGATGGGAAAATGATTTTTATCAGCAAATATGATTACGTCTTATCCAAAAATAGAGATTTGAGATGTTATAAGGTTATGTTTGATTATATTGATGGGAAAATTATTTCTAACAGTAAATATGATTAGATCTTATCCAAAAATAGGTAGTTGGAATATTTTGAGGTTATATTTGATTATATTGATAAAATGATTTCTGACAGTAAATATGATTAGATCTTACCCAAAAATAGGTAAAAATAATTAAACATAACCTCATAATATTTCAACTCTCTTTTTTTGGTATAAGATCCAATCATGTTTGCTTATAAATATCAATTTCCTACCGGAATATTCAAACACAATCAAAACTAGGGGTGCCATTGCGAGCACATTCTCATCACACTTCGCGCGCTTTTGCATTCGCTTACCAACCTTCATCGCTGCTATATACTTTTATTTAAATGACTTTATTTTCAAATGAAGAAGAAAACCAATTTACTTAAGGTTCTAACGACCTTAAGGAACACATTCTCATCAGTGCACATGCGCTTCGCGCTCGATATTTAAGCCTTCTTTAAAAATATAAAATTCAAATTTTTAGCCAAATAACGCGAGATACAGATAAAATTATAAAAACATACTTATTTGTCTTAAAAACATATACAAATTCTCCCTTAACCATTTTTTAATATGATGAGCATTTTTCTTTTTAATCTTAAAAAAAATCTACATACTAACAGACAGACTGATACATTGGTAAAAACCAGTGTTTGACAGTAACGCGTTACTTATAACGCGTTACCAAAAAAGTTACTTTTTTTAGTAACGGTAACGGTAACGCGTTATTTTTTTTAAAAGTAACGGTAACGGTAACGCGTTACAATTTTTTGGTAACGGTAATACTAAGTAACGCACGTTACCAAACGTTACTTTATAAAAATGTGGAATGCCCAGTATTAGATTAAATATTTAAATATCAAGAAAACCAA
>CAJFCO010000144.1:704717-720842 GCA_904066015.1 Synergus gifuensis
CTGTTTGATTTCGATCGACAAATTGGACCCTTAAGATGCGGATGGCCAAATATTATACTCTATCAAAATATATATGATCCTATAGTATTATAAATATTCTCAATTGTGTATTCTTGTGATAACATTATATAATTTACAGGTAATAATATGAAGAAATGTCGCGCAAGGTATGGATTGGATCAACAAAGTCAGTGGTGCAAACCTTGCAGGTATGTTAATATCTTCCAAGCAAAAATCAAATCACAAAATCTTAACGCAAAGCGTGACAGTTATTTCAATTTAAATTTATCGTTATCTTTTCTGTTGAATATATTTTGAACCTTAGGCTGCACTTTTCCAAGAAAAGTTTTGATAGAACAACATATAAACCAAATTATTATAAACAAAATATTGTAACATAATATGTATATCATATAATATTATATATTATAATGCACCTCTATGAGAAAATATAAGCAAAGAACAAGTCCCTTTAGTACTGCATAAAGTTTTTATAATATTTTTGAGTGTTCTTAAACTTTTTCCATGATTAGGTTAGAGAGTAAAAATGCTTCAATATTCAACTACGCTTTCCGTAAAGATAGTGTTATTTGAATGTTATGTAGAATATAATAATTATTACCATTATACAATTTTAAATATATACATACTAATCTGGTTCGTCATCCACATGTAATACCATAGAATTTAAAGCTAGTTGCTGAAAAGAGACATAGTGAAAAACCGTCGATTTTCAGAAAATATGTCTTCCAAAGGTGAATGGTTTTTCTCAAAGATGTAAATTATTATAGTTGAATTGAGGCTGCTTTTAAGTACCTAAGGCAGAACCAATACTATTTGTTATACTACTTACATATGCTTCCCATCGCCGCAACTCTTAACTGGGTTTGTAAGTGTCAGTAACCTCATTAAAGGGGCGAAGAAAATCCTATCATGATTCTCCAAGATAAAACTAGTTGCATTTTAAATCGCGAGCAACACATGTCCTTTTTGACAAGATTGAAAAATAGTTCAAATAAATCAAATAATATTTAAAACATCGAGCATTTTAGACACTGAATAAGCAATATGACATACGAACAATAGAACTTCCACTAGAAATTTTTTTTCGAACTATAGTATACAAGGTGTTTCGCGAGCTCTCTGTATACTTGTACAGTAACATTCATATATATATGCCTTCCCTTGAAGATAAGGCCACAATAGACCAACGTAGCATTGACTTGACGTAGACTTGACTTAGCAGTAACGTTGACGGATGCGCGCGCATGCATTGCCAACTGTTTAGTTTTATGTGTCCAACGATATTAGTACTAATATTAGTAATATTAGTACTAGTATTTAATATTATAATCAAAGATATTAGTACCTAGATGCGGCAAGGGATTAACTGCGCCACCTACCTGTAGGTGGCTACCAGTCGAGTTAGTGTTTTCAACATATATATATGATATATATATATGGTTTCGGTTTGTTTCGGTACTTTTCGGCTGAGTTCGTCAATGATTTGACAGTGACTCATGCACAGGATTTGACGCGGTTTCCATGGAAACAATGAAAAGTTGAAGAGGGCAGCACCTTCGAAAGTAATGACATATAGATTTTCGGCGTCCCCACTCCTGACCCTTGCCGGATCTAGGTACTAACATCTTTGTTATAATATTATATTATAATATTGTAATATAATATAATATTGTAATATTAATATTAGTACTAATATCTTTGATGTGTCGTTCGTGTTCCGCTGTTCCGAACGGCAGAATAAAAAGTAAACAGTTAGCAACACATGCGCGCGCATCCGTCAACGCTACTGCTAAGTAAAGTATACGTCAAGTCAATGCTACGTCGGTCTATAGTGGTCTTACCTTGAAAACATGTCAACCCAACCCTGGTTTTCATTAGAATCTTATGGAAACCAGGGTTAGGGTTGACTTGCTTTCAAGGGAAGGCATATACACTCGAATCTCCCAAATGTCAAGAAATTTTTTCCAGAGATTCTCCCAAATGTCAAGAAATTCTTTATCTCTATAGTCACATCAATTGCGCATGCGCTACATCAATTGCGCATGCGTATTGTGTATAATATAATATTTTTTAGTGATTTAAATTACGCGCGAATAGCAATCAACCAGATGCCTAATGCAACGCGTGCGCAGTGGTTACAAGTGGGATTTGAGAAAGACGAACTTGACATTTAAGAGAAATATGACTTGACATTTGGGAGAACTTAAGATTTGGGAAGTTGACATTTGAGAGGCTCGAGTGTATGAATGTTACTATACCTACAAGAACTAGAGCAAAAACTAAGTCGAAAGGTCGGATAAAAAAATGCTTAAAAATGCGTAGTTTTTAAACTACAGAGCATTATAGTTAACCAATTAGGAGCCTGTTTTAAGCCGCCATGAATTCATGGTTATTTGGGAGCATGTGTATGTGACTTGTTCAAATCTCGTTCGTTCGCTACCATCTTCACCTTGCTTTCGTCGGTGAGTTTTAAATTTTCAAAGCAACATGAAGATAGTAGTGAAAGAACGAGATTTGAACAAGACACACACATGCTCACAAATAACCATGAATTCATGGCGGCTTAAAACGTGCTCCTAATTGGTTAATTTTAATGCTCTGCAGTTTAAAAAATACGCATTTTTAATCATTTTTTTATCCAACTTTTCGACTTAGTTTTTGCTCTAGTTTTTGTATGTACAAGTATACAGAGAGCTCGCGAAACACCCTGTATAATTCGTTTTTTCATTACTTTCGCAAAAAATATTCGATGCACATTTTTTTACACGAAATTACTTAAATCTAGAATTTTTGTAATTTTCGGAGGAACTGTTATTTACAATGAATGTATTGTAAATGTAATACTTAACAATACACGAAGTGATCCCATATTTCAGCTATACTTTAGCCTTACTTCAGCCATTTTTCAATAATACTTTAGCTATACGTCAGCTACACTTTTATCAACATACTTGAATTATGGGATTGTCTCATATATCACATATTTTTTTATACTTGGAAAAGTATTTGATATTTGAATTTCTGTAAGGTGGTCAGTTGGGAGACATATTTTCTGACGCACAACGTCAAAACTATATAATATGCTCTTAATCATTTCTGTCAACTTGAATTTGTGTGTATGGCAATACGTGTGGGTGACGACTCGTTATGGATTTTTGCGGTGGAATTGTATAAAACAATGTCACTACAAACGCCCCTTTAATGGCTGGTGGTTGGTTTTGGCAGCCCAGTGGAGCATGGAGCGGGGATGGGCATCCACGCGAGCATAATTCATCATGGTGTGGGAAGTAGCGCAGGGGCCGGGGTCGGAGCTGGAGGTGGTGGCGGAACGGTAGCGGCCACAGCTGCTCCGTCAAATACCAACGCTGCCTCCAATGCCTCCTCGCCTCAGCAAGAACCCACTTATGTTAATCTCTAGTCAAGCCTATCGCCTCCCTTCTACTGCAACACTTCTTCTTAAACAGTGGTCAGTCCCGAAAGTGATCTAAGGGTTCGCCGGCTCTCACTCAGCTTGTTTCTTGCTCGTTAACTTTCTTTAATAGCTTTCTTATCTTTAAACATATATGTAGTTTCATTAGCACATTGCTAAATTTAAATTCTTACAAAGGTTTATCCCAAAGATTGCGAACGGACGAAACAGGGTGAGCAGCTAAGCGATCTCCTAGTGCTCGCATTGTTTCTCATTGTTGTGGCTCTTTTAAGCTTATTATTGTTTTATCGTTTTCAATTTTTATTTCAATATTACTCGGTGTGGCCCTTGGCATGACTGATCTGTAAATCATGCATACACGCCTTTTCTATACATATCAATTTGTACATATGCACATCAGTACATGTATAAGTCATTGTACCTTAATTTATAATATACTTTAAATTTGTACAATCGATTCATTCTGTTAAATTTTTTCTTTAAATTGTATTAGAAGTTAATAGAAAATGTTAGAATTATAGAATTTTGAACATAACTGGAATAATATATATTTCCAAGTTCTAGAAATTTTCATCAACATTATAAAAAAACATTTTTATTGAGTATTACATTCCAATGTGAGATTCATTCAAGGAATCGGATTACATCTGAAACATTACATTGCTACAAGAAATTCCCGTAAATTATTTTAACTCCCGATTTATTTTTGTTATAGAATTTTAAAAGCTTGCACGTTAATCTATATTGACTTATAATAAATAACATTTTTAAAAGATGAGATTCTTTGCTTGGGAGCATGTTAAAGTTTCATACTTTTAAGTATGAAAAAAAATTATATGTTCAAGCATCCCGAGTAGAAATTTATCCATGGTCTAAGCTAGAGCCAAATCTGACAATTATTCTTGGTAGTTAGTGGAACAATTATTCTTGGAGTTAGTGGACCAATTTTTAGTGATAAACCTTGAACTCAATTATCGGTAAACGATCAATTTTTTTCAAATTTTAAGGGTATTGCATAAATGGAGTCTGAAATTTTCTCATTATTATCTGCGCCAATGGGCGGAGCGATTTCCTATGTATAGGAAATACTTGGCCAAAGATTACTACTAAAGTAAATAATAATCACCTAATATGGAGAGTCGTACATGATTGCAGGATCTCAGGCTTTACGGTTATAAACACCTAGGACTGATGAAATTAATACTTTCTGTGAAAATATTTATTTTCTCAAACGGAAAAAAGCATCACTGTCACATCAGACAATAATATGGCCACGCGGGAGATTAAATTTCACACAAATTCTGTAAGTCCCAACTACAAGGTAAGGAGGTCCCAGACCAACCGTTGGTCCCATACCGACCTTTGTACTTTATTCAAAAACGGTGCTGCCAAAAAAATCGTTGGTGGTGTCGTTCGGAAGCTACCACACACCGAAAATTTGGAGCTCGTTCGCCTTTCTTTACTCTCATTTTATTCTATGGAAATGCCACGTTTTTTGGCATTGTAGGGGATCGGACTGGGACCACCTTACCCTACATCAGTAAGAAAGAATTTCGAGATTGATTTCGTAAAAAATATTATAGTTATCTTTGGCCAAAGTTGAACAACACCATTGGAAAATGATAAAGTTTTAATGTCCAGGAAGTTGGCACGGCCATCTTTGATTTTCTCAGAAATAATTTTTTGTTGAATTGTGCTCTAATGTGCTGTTAAAGATTTCTTTGAAAAATCAAAATTATAGCCACAATTCTCAAAATAAAATTTTTAAGCCAGCACTGCAATTTTGTTTTTTCGTAATAAAAAAATTGTGCTGAGTTCACTGAAGGCTGAAGGAAGCAGAAAATTGTGCCGTAAACCAAAAATTCATAACATCAACCATTTTCGAAATAGGGGCGAATTTTGAAAAAGCCTTCAGCACCGCCATTTTGAAATATCTCAAAACAAAAATTGTGCTGGGTTACTTGAAACGGACAAAAAATTGTGCCGTAAACTAAATTCGATAATATTCAGAAATACCCCACTTCTTGGGAACTTAAAAATACTTATTTCTCGCAAATTTTCAAAAAACAAAATTTCGAAATGAAAATTTTGTGCTGAGTTGTGCTCGGCGAACTTAACAAGATTGTCTTATGACAATTTTTCCTACCTCTCATATTTTTGAAAATACCCGACTTTTTTGGACCTGAAAATCACGAAGTAGTATAAGGAGACCGTACGCCATGTATTAGACATGGCCCCAAATCGTGGTCCCTCTTCCTCAGATTTTCATTGCTTTAGCTACGAGAGAGCCACGGACGGAAAATGGAGGAATTACTTTTGACTATAGTAGCAAACGACAGATAGCAGAAAAAATTATCGTCTGCTACTATAGTCAAAAGTAATTCCTCCATTTTCCGTCTGTGGCGCTCTCATAGCTAAAGCAATGAAAATCTACTTTTATAATCCACTCTTTTTAACTATAAAAATCTAAATTTTGTCACCGCATGAAATCGCATAACAAACGAACAAACGAACATAACCTCTCTATCTTATGTCAATTTTAAAAACTTTCTCACTCGCACAGTTTCCCATGAATAGGAAGAGGACAACTGCGCACATGCGCACTCAAATAAAGTTCTTCTAAAGACTTACGATCTAGTTTTTGTTTTCAGGTTGCGAGAGGGAGTTCGGTCTCCTTATTATTCCTTCGTGCAAGTAACCCAGCACAATTTTTGTTTTGAGATATTTCAAAATGGCGATGCTGAAGACTTTTTCAAAATTTGCCCCTATTTCGAAAATTGTTGATGTTATGAATTTTTGGTTTACGGCACAATTTTCTGCTTCCTTCAGTGAACTCAGCACAATTTTTTTATTACGAAAAAAAATTGCGGTGCTGGCTTCCTGGACATAAAGTTTTGACGTGACAATATCACTGCGCGGGAGACAGCTGATAAATTGAAATTTCATTTCGGGAATCTTATGATTATGCACAACTCCGGTATTTATGAAACATAACGTTTACACGGCAAATTCTATAAGTCCCAACTATACATCAGTGAGAAAGAATTTCGCGATTGATTATGTAAAAAAAATTTATATTTGGTCAAACTTCAACACACTTCAACAACACCATCGTGTATCATGAGGTATCATGTGAGTACGCGAATGATACAAGTGTTTGGTCGGTAACATGTCCCTGCTGTTGCTACGCTGAAACTGAAATTTGGTGTTGTTGAAATTTGGCCAAAGATAACTTTTTTTTACGTAATCAATCGCGAAATTCTTTCTTACTAATGTATAGTTGGCACTTGTAGAATTTGTCGTATAAACGTTATATGTTTCATAAAAAAAGCGGAGTTGTGCATAATCATAAGATTTCCAGAGTGAAATTTCAATTTATCAGCTGTCTCCCGCGGAGCCATATTGTCTGCTCCGAGATATTGTACCGTGCTCTATACGTCAAAACTTTATCATTTTCCAATGGTGTTTTTCAACTTTGGCCAAAGATAACTTTTTTTTACGAAATCAATCGCGAAATTCTTTCTTACTGTTGTATAGTTGGGACATATAGAATTTGCCGTATAAACTCTATATGTTTCATAAATGCCGGAGTTGTGCACGGAGAAAAATGGAAATCAGCGGTCCTGTAGCATTTGCACAAATTCTTGAAGCAGGACTTTTGTTATAGGACGGAGTCCAGAAGTATGGCAATCATTCCTAAACAGTTTAGTAATGGTTATCGTATTCCTGGACTCTGTCGGGAGTTTGTGTAACTGTTGCAAGGCCGCCGAACCCCATTTCTCTCCGTGTGTATAATCATAAGATTCCCAGTGTGAAATTTAATCTCCGGCACGGCCATATTATTGTCTGATGTGAGAGTGATGCTTTTTTCCGTTTGAGAAAATAAATATTTTCACAGAAAGTATTCATTTTATCAGTCCCAGATGGTTATAACTCTAAAGCCTGCGATTCTGCAATCATGTACGACTCTTTATATTAGGTGATTATTATTTTGCACTTTATTAGTAGGGGAGACCGGGACTAGTTGGCCAATTTTTTACTTATTTATTTTTCAGAACTTTCCTTTTAAATTTAAAAGATTTCGGTTCTCACCATATAAAAATGTGTACTCTTGGTCAGCACTGAGAATTTTTTCAAGCGTTTATATTAACTATTGAAAAAATGGCAGAATATTTTTGAAAGAGGTGACGATTTGGCCAACTTACTTCGAGTACTGGGTAAGTTGACCAAGAGGGCGGGGTAAGTTGTCCAATTAGAAAAAAATCATTATAAAAGCCACTGATGAAAGTGATAATTAATAAAATAGTCACGTTATTAATTCATTTCTTTATTGAATCTTATTTCAATCTTAGCCTATTGTTTACCATATTTTTATAACTTTTTAAACATTTAATTCTATAATAAGTTACAATAAATAATTCAATTTTTCGTAGCTCGTTTTACCAAAAGTTTTTTGTTGGTCGAAGCCACCGAAGTAATATAAACAAAAAGAGTTTTTTTATAACTACACGGAGAAAAATTTAATTCCAAATCTTCGATATCACTCCTATTATTTCGGATTTCATTCCCAAACGAGTCTACCTTTCCAGATCCAGGATAATAATTTAATAAATAATTCATACGAAAATATTCCAATCAAAGGTCAAACAATAAGAATAAGTTAGTAGGCAATTATGGAAAGAATCTCTATGCCGCCTAGTGGACGATTCTATATAAAGTATAAAGCGTGCACGAACTTCATACTACGATTCATACGCGAGCCTTATGAGTAGGTGCCAAGCGACCAGGGTATATCGGTAGCCGCACTGGACTCTGTTCCGGTTCAGTTTAGTAGTCAGTCCCATATCGCACTCAAACAGTTTTGTTTGAAATAGCAAAAAAGGAAACAAACACGTGTCACGAGCTTTGAAGGGCTTGGCCTTCAAACAACCTAAAACACATTCTATCAAACTGGGAAACCGAATATAATTACAAATTACATACATGTGTAATCTTAAACTTAATATTATTATAAAGCCGAAACAGAAAAATCGGGTTAGAAGAAAACAAAACGCTAGCGGGAATCGAACGCGGGTCTTTGGGGCAGCGGTCTGATGGCTTTCCACGTACAGTGCCCTGCATTAATGCCTTCCCTTGAAAACAAGACAACCCAACCCTGGTTTTCATAAGAATTTATGAAAACCAGGGTTGGGTTGACATGTTTCTAAGGGAAGGCATTGATGTAGGACACTGTACCTACAGAAGATTATGAGAATCGAATTAGAAATGTCCAATGTAGTAAACACGTGAATGAATATTGAGGTACATTAGCTTATGTATCTCTGGAAATTTAGGACTCACTACTAGACGTTTTGAAACGTGCGCAAAATGATACTTAGAAACTCTACAGTGCATTATAAAATTTATACTCTGACTTACTTTTTTACCAATCCCATTGTAACTTCACATGGTAATAAGCTTTCATTTTGTAATTTCCATTGCAGTAATTACTTTTCAAAATACTTTTCCATCTTTCAACTCAATTCTAAAATAATTCAGTTTACTTTCATGTAGAAAAACTATAAATGTATTTTCTTAAAACGAGCACAAAATTTTGCTTTACGATTACATTTTGTAACTGGATACAACCGTAAAGGCCAAAATACACGCTCGTCGAAGTCTGAATATCTTTCCGCGTTTACATAAGAGTAAAAGAGATAGAGTATGAAAAATTGGACAAAAAGAACTCTCCATCTCTTTTACTCTTATTTAAACGCGGAAAGATATCCACACTTCGACGAGCGTGTATTTTAACCTTAAGACATATCAAGTACATACTACTTTCTTTAATAAAACGTATAAAACTTTTACATTAAATGGCACTTAATGCCGTTAGCATATGAAATATTTATCAATATTTTAGGAGTCATTTTAATTTTTTTATGGCTACTAAAATATCTGGGAACGAAACCTATATTCGTGCATTGTTTCCTAATTGAATAGCACTTTTTAAAATTATTTAGCAGTCTTTCCGAAACCGAAATTTTTACTTTTCTCCGTGTACACGCGGAATACAAACGTAGAGGTTATAAAGCGATTTGACAACCAGTGCTGACAGATTGCGCAATTTATCGCGAATTGGGCTCCTCCAGAGGCTCTGTACGCGACAGAAATTGGTGATTTGCAACAAGTCGCAAATTGGACTACTTAAGGGGTTAGTATCAAAGAAAATTTTTGAAAAATCGATTTTCTAAAAAGTGCAAATTCTTATAATAAATATATGTGGAATTGTTGGGTTAATCGTTATTTTGGTCATAAATATCAAGAACAGGTCGAAAAACGCAAAACAACGTAAGCATCTGGAACGCGTCGAACGTACATTTGACGCGCGTTTGAAGCAAATGACCTTGAAAATTGAACTCAAGGTCAAAATTGATGGTGCAGTTAAATGGTCCTCTCGGTCCTGGTCAACTTTTGTCTAAACTATTTTTTTCGTAAATAAAGTATTTTAGAAGATACTTATAGATTAAAATGGATCACCCTGTATTTTAGGACAAAAACTTTAAACGCCTTTTTCTCAAAACAACGTTTTTCAAACTGGTCGCCATAATTCAGAAAAAACTTTTGTATCGATCGGGCTGAAATTTGGATATGTTATTCTACACATATGTCTTCATCGCATGAACCAGAATCATTATTATTGATTAATATTTAACCCTTTTTTAAAATAATTTACGCTTTAAAGAAAGGTGAAAAATTTTCAAGTCTGCCATTTTGTATTTATTTTTTTTCGGATTTTAACTATTCTGGATCATGCGATAGCGACAAGTCTAATCTTTATAAATCTCGTTGATTTTTGTATTTCCAAGCCTTCAAACTTGAGATATCATGACGACCAATTTGTAAAATGGGAAACTTCCGGCAGCCATACCAGCAAGATAAATCATTAAAAAAAAAAAAAAAAAATTGTTATATTGATTTATATCTGTATTCATGTTTGAAACGTTAGAATCTGTGATGTAAATTTTAATTTTAAAAAAATTCTTAAAAAAAGTTGAAAAATTTGGTACTAACCTGTAACGTTCCGATTTTTCCCGAGAATCTTATTATTTTAATTATCTTAGCGGATGCTTTAGTCAAGCCAGGGTCAGGTTTTAAAGATAATTAATGAAAAATCGAACCAATTAGTTTTACTGAATTTTACAAAGAAATGTTTATTCCCTATAAGTTACATATCTAAGTTTGTGTGAATTTAGTGAGATAACTAAATAAATAAAGAATCTACGTGTAGATGAATCTGTTGCTTGAGTGCATAGACATGTGATTATGTTTGAATGAAGGCGGAAAGTGACTATTCGTCCTGCAATCAGAGATATTCAAGTGTCAAGCAAAATATAAATAAATTGGATTCGTGAACGAATTAGACACACAGGTGATTTGGCGGAATACATCATTTAACATTTCAGTTCTCTTACTTCTACGGTTTTGACGGTACGGAGAGAAGGAAGGACTGATAGGAAAATAATGTAAGGTTCGGTTGTGTAAATCTCTAATGCGTTTTGTAGATAAAATTTGTAGGCGCTCCTACTAAATGTTATCCGTCGGTTTAATTATGTTACTCACAGATGCGCCTGTTGAGTGCAAATTAATTTCCTTCGCTTTGTATTTTGGTGGACAGGATTTGCAGGGAAAGATAGACAAGAAGTATTCTCGGGTGGTAAATTATTAATAATAGGCGCTCCTATTTATTAATATTTTATTATAGATTTTTACAATCATAGGTGCTCTTATTGATTGTAGAAATCATACACCGTTTGAACGAGAGAGAGAGAGAGGGGGGGGAGATTTTATACGAAATGTCAATTATAGGCGCTCCTATTAATTGACATTTCCTCAACTAAGAGTTGGCAACGGCAGGCGCTCCTGAACGTTGAACACTCTCCTCAAAGAAGAGTCTTCTGAAATTGCAAGGATAGGCGCGACTATGCCTTGCGATTTCGTCGATACTTTGCCTACCACAGACTGTTGATAGGAAAAGAGCATGAGTTTTCACCAGGCGAGAGCTAACACATCTGCTCGGTGGGTCTCACCCACCTGAACTGCCGATTCATTCTCGTTCGGGCGGTTTTAAGAAACCTGTCTGGAGAACGAAAGGTTTGGAGAGGTGACGAGCGCTAGGTATCGAGAGTCTAGATGCAGGAGTACAGGAGCGGGGATGGTGACTATAAGGTTCGGTAACGAGTGCACGTACGGTACGCACACAGGCGTATTCACTCGTTACAAACCCCTTAAATGCGAGAAACTCGCGGCGAATTGGGCTATTTTAGGTACTTTGGTTAAATTACAAATATAATACATATTTATTTGTTATTTTTGTGCTTTTCATCCCCTTTTTCTCGGAAAAAAATTGTGAAAGTCGCTACTTTGGGCTACTTTAGGCTGAAAGTGCGCGATTTTGAGCGATTTAAACTTGCGCGGTTTTTGCGCGACTCAGGCGCACCCAAGTTGCGACTTGCTCAACTAGGGATCTGGCAACACTGCTGACAACATTCGCCAACTTTCCTCAAAGAAAATTGATCAACTTGCCCCAGCTATGTTTTCTAAAGTTAAATTTCTTTGTAGGTTTAAGAACCCAAGCAATAAATTCGAATGATACATCATTTCAAAACTCTTGATATGGACAATTGAAAACCATACTTAGTTTTGACAATATTGATTATTTATTAATCTATAAAATGAAAAAACCAGTAAGTAAAAATTTTACTCACTACCATGTTTGCACAACTTAATACACTTACATTACCCACGGTGGCGTTGTTAACACTTCCGTTGTTTAAAAAAGAGCCTTTGCCTACTTGCCCCATTGGCCAACTAGCCCCGGTCTCCCCGAATCCTTGGCCAAGTATTTCCTATACTTAGGAAACGCCCATTGGCTTATCCTCAAAAATTTTCAGGGTTCGTTTATACAATGCCCTTAATAAAACCATGTTTAGCCTAAAAAAACAAAAACAAAAAGACCTGTAAACAAATTTTATTTCCTTAAAATTAACAGCGTCATAGATCTTTTAGAGAATTAAATGTTAGTATTTTGGAGATAAAATATCAAAAACTGCAAATTGACGCAATTAAATATTTTCCGCATAAAATTGTATTGCTATTTTTTTTTTGCTGTGTGCTTCATATTCCGAAATATTCTGAAATAATTTGAACCTGCTAATACTAAAAACTGTGCAGTCAAGCTTATCTTTGGCATGCATTTTGGTTGAAGTTTGGCACGCAACGCGTTTTCTTCAAACAATATAGATTTTAGGCTACTATAAACATTCTCATATTACACTGGACTACCAATTCTTGTCCCATCTCGGTTGGTGAGTAAACATTTATCGCGAGAGCGAGCAGGTAAACAAGTCAGGGCCGTATATACCAGTGTTTCCAACGCGGGCTTCACGATGATCCACTAACGAAATTATTCACTCAATTTTGTGACTACGCTACTGCCGAACTAGCCTGAAGCTCGCGACGCCTCTCTCTCGACTTCTCACCACCCTTCATCTATATTTGGGAGTGAACCCAAGTTCTCAGAAAGACATCAATCAGAGGAATTAGAATCGGCAGTCCAATGCACAATTAAATGTTAAGGCTGATGAAATGAGTTAATAAAAAAACTATCGAAAACTACCAAAATGTACTGTCAAAATCTTGATTGACAATAACACTAACTAAGTTTCAGAATGTGGTTCTCGTTTTAAAAGAAAAAAACCAACTTTCAAAAAACCAGAAATCTTCACGATTTTGATGTGGGATTGCAAAAACGCACTGAACCAACTTGCAGAAAACAGCAAGGTTTCTCTAGTATAGGACCCTGGACACTATGGTGAGTCAAAAAGAAAAATTAGGAATTAGAAATTCTTCCCATGCGGAAAAGTAGCATGTATATATGTCGACTTCAAATTAATTGTACATTTTTAAGGTCCTAATGTGCTCATTTTCCACATGTGAAGAATGTCTGATTCTTCAATTTTTTGTTGGTCCCACCCTACTGGACTCACAGGGATCAGGGGCAACGTGAAAGCAGATCAACTGGCCAAAGCCAACCTGGGTGCAACTATGATGGAGCCAGAAGTGATTAGGGCGCTAACGACCGGCGATTTTCTATGCTTTCTAAAGAGGACTGGAATGGGGGACTAAGAATCTAAGTAAAAGGGAATGGCACAATGGTCCTTTGGCCTGAGCTCTGGCGCCGATAGCGTCCCCAAAGGAGACACCTCATCCGAGTTTTATTCTATTCTAATATTTTAGGCTACAGCGCTAGGTGAATAAATACCGATAATGGCAGAATATAATGACAGTAGTTTTACAGTCTATTCATCAAAAAACGTTTCTAGATTTTTCGAAAACTATTAGATTTTTGAACGCTTTTTTTTTTCTTAATGAAAGTACATTCAAAGGACTAAGGCACGCCTACGTAGTACATGGTCCAGTCCCCATCTTTATCCTAAATGACCTGGCACCTTTTCGACATGCTTGCCACTAATTTTCTAGCGTAGTCCGCTGGTCATTCTTGCCATATCTTCATGATTTTTTGCGAGAGCGATTTCAGGGTGAAAACACGTTTTTCTGTAAGCTTCCTCTTTAAAACACTTCAGACATTTTCGATTGGATGCGTATCGGAGGACTGCGATGGCCAGCCCAAATTTTCTGCTTTCTAGGTAGTGCAGATACGGCTTCGATGTTCAAGGTCGTTATCCTCTTGTAAGATACAATCGCCAGTATCGGCTTCAAACATCTGTGTAGCAGACCTTAGAAGACCACGTTTATATATTTTGAGCACTTTCTGAGCATTCAGGTTCTCGGTGAAGAGCTCTAAATATAGGGTGACCAGATGGCTTGATAGGATACATACATGAGTAAGTAACTTATAAGTTATAAAGTAACACAAAAAGTGACAAGATGGTTCAATTCTTTACTTTTTCGGAGGCCTCCCACAGCCGGGGGCCCCGGGGCGTTGCCCCGGCTACCGTAGTAGTTATGGCCTTGCTCATCCAAACGTTGTCGAATGGTGTTGATCAACTTTAGTATCGATGCTAAAGTTGACTTCCTTCTTAGCTAGAACAGCCTAAGCATCTCCTAAGCGTAGAGTGGGAGTACGCTCGAACACCTGCACGGTCGTTTTATCCTGCCTACTCGATGTTGCTCGTAATTTTCCTCTTACGGGAAGATCGTCAACTGTCTTATAGACTTCATACCGCTCAACCCACCTCTTTATGAACGTCTTTGACTTCTTGATGTATCTTGCAGCCGCGCTGTAGGCCATATGTTGTCTTTTTGGATGGATACACAAAAAGACCACTTTGAAACGTTTGGCATACACGGAACTCATTTTAACTCACATCTGCTCTCTCGGACGGTTCGAGCGACTTGGCAACCGCGTCTCAGTCCTTTGAATGTATTATACTTTCATCAAAAAAAAACGTTCAAAAATCTTTATTAGTTTTCGAAGATACGAGGAACGTTTTTTGTCGAACAGACTGTAAAACAGCAACTGCAATAAAGAAGACACCGTTCCGCCCAAAATATTTTTCTATTGATAAATAATTTTAAAAATTGTAATTAAAATTTTCTCGCCTAATTCTGCGCAAGCAAGCAAGAAACTCGCAGTTGCCGTATACATACTTCGCCATTATCTGTAATTATTCATCTCGTGCTGCAGCTTAAAATATTTCATTTCATGCAAAATGACTGATACAGTCATTATTCTACAACCTATATCCCCTCTCAGTGCTACAAAGAAATGAGCAACTTAGTTTTTTGTTTTTGCAAATGAAAAACTTATTCTAAAACCTAGTGCGTATTTAATTGGATTTAAGTTATTCTACACAAGTTGCGGTACCATTCCACCAGCCTTAAGCTAGTCTAATTACTAAGGGTGTGTAAAAAAACTACAATTTCGTATTGGATCGGGCTCAAGTTTTCTCAAAAGAATTCAGTTTCTTGAAAACTTTCGGGTTCTCGAAGACTTTCGGATTATTAAATCTTTTGCGTAGCGCGTATATTCTTAGTGCCATTCAGTTCCAATTTTGTTTATTATTTGACATTTAAAACTTACACCACAATTTCAAAATAAAAGTAATTTGCATTCTTATTTAAAGAGGAACTCTTCGTAAAGTTCGAACTCGATCTAAATCCATCGCAACCCAAAAGCTACTGATACCGTCCAGACTCGACCGGATTTTTACACACTCCTACGAATTATCTGATTTAATTGTGCAAGAAAAGTTTTTTTATAGCACGTCTGTCGAAAGTTCAATCTTCGGCGTCTCCGAAGAATCGCAAAAGTAGTCTCAATTCCTAGCTCCTAGTACTTTACGTCACTAGTGGCGTAAAGTGAGTACTCGTACTTTACATCACTAGTGGTGGTAAGTAACCTAAGGAGTAGTATAATGAGACTACGATTCAACTCCAGTATACTTCAGCGTCTCTGTGGCCACAAAGTGCATTAATAATAGAAGCTCGTGTGACAGTGAGGTTAGATGTAAGCATTTTTTTCTCATCAGATTATCGTCTGCGGTGCGCTCTCTTTTCGTAGACGCCGAAAATCGAACTCGCCAGACTTGCTATGAAAAGTATTGTATTTTACATGTCACGAAGCAGGCAATCCTTGAATCGCATGATGGCGTCACTTACCTTCGGCT
>CAJFCO010000145.1:0-140992 GCA_904066015.1 Synergus gifuensis
CAATCGCTAACTAACTTGTACCCACTTTGAAATTCTCTCATACTCCACCTTTCTTTTTTTCCTCTTTTACCTCTCTTATCAGTTAACCTCTCTGCCTCCCCGCCAGACACAAACCTTAAAACACTCTCTGTGAATTCAGCATCCTTCGCATCTTCTCCACTCCACCTCCTCCTGGGAAATAACATCGCTGTCTGCATAACAGCTTTAATCTTATTTCACAGACTTCAGCTTCCAACTCATCTCCGCGACTCGGGACCAAAAAGCATGTGATGGATGACGCGCTTAAAATGACACGCTAATTTTTGTTTCCTATTTTTTACTTTTGCAGATTTCAAGAAAAATAGGGGATAAAATTGATATATTATATTAAAAATGATGAATGAGGAACAATTACGATTACAGTAAAAAATTATACAAAATTCTTCCTCCTTTTCATGGGAATTATTATAAGCAACACAAAAAATTATAAGTATTCACGAATTAGGTAATAAAGAATCCATAACTTTATCCCTTCTTAAGTTTTATCTTATACTTTGTAGCTTAATGAACAATAATTTTTTATTTCTAAGGAAATAGGTAGGAGAATAAAATAAATATGCCACAATGAAGAATAATTTAAGTTCATTTCCTCCGATCCTCCTTCAATTTTCTTTAAGCGCTAAAAGCAGAGAAAAACCGAGTTTCCTTTTAGCAACGTAGATAGTATATAGAGACCATCATCATCCATAAAACCAACCTTGCTGGTCGACCTGTTCTGGCTCTCCCGCTTGGATCCAAGTGTTTTTACAGCTCCAGCCTCGAGGTTACTAATTAACGTAGCCTGGACCATAAATTTGAAATTGATCGGTGCTTTTTGCGTCAAGTGATTTGGGGACTGCGTCGGTGTCTCGGTGACTGGCAGCTTGTAACTGCCGTCAAAGCACAGAAGGACAAAGATACTCCCAAAAACTACCCATTGTCCATTAAACTTCCTCTTTCATATATATGTATAATAATAAATGGAGCAGAAATAAATTATTTTATATCTTTTTCATAAATTCCTCTTTTTTAAGTTAATTGCAGTTCTTTCATTTAACTATTTACTTTGTATTATATTTCGATAATTAGTTCGAACATTGCCAGACACCAAAATTTGCAGCAAGACATGTAAGTATCAGTAATTAGTGCAGACGAAATTGGAATCATCGTTACTAATTCAGTGGTAGAATTCTCTTTATAAGGTCTCGATCTCGATTCGGACGGACTAATTAGACTATTAGGTAGTCATTCAGCAAGTCAAAAAAGGTTGAGGAACCGCGCCACTCTTTTCATCTTCGTCTTTGTGTATCGGTTCCAGGCGCGAATTACGAAGTAGTTTTTGCTCGCAGCTGTTTCTGCGTCTAAAAACCGGCTTTTGCCGCCCTGCTCGAACGCCCACGTACAACGGGTCATTTTCAATTAGTGATCGCGTGACGCTTCAACATTACTTTCCAAGCTGAAAAGTTACGTCAACGAATAGCCCACGCTCCTGGACGTATATAGCTTTGCAACAATCTTCAGGTAAAAAACAACTCCCTCTCTTGTATTACAAGTTCCATTTTATTCATAGGCGCCGAGAATTCTTTTTATTGATCCAATTAAATTAGAGCATGATGGATATGATAACAATTGCTAGAAACAGTAAGCGCAAAAAGTGTAGAATACCTCTAACTTTTTCATATTCATTTTCTTTTTCATTTTTTCACCTCATATCTCTTCATGCCTGAACCCCCATATCAGAAATTCACACCACGTAAACAGGTCGAGAACATTGTACCATCTCTTTCCTTCTTTTCTTTTTAGACGTCACAACAAGGCAAAGCGTCAGAGCGGAAGGAAACATCTTGGGAATCAATAGACTGTCCAAGTGCCCACCGGCGTCTTACTGTCGCGGGTAAGGTGGCGGATCATGATAATTATTATGTAAATTCAAGAAGCCATTTATAAGAGTGCATTTATCTCCTGCACCATATTCATGGATCAGACGAGTATTGAAATTTGAAATTCGCCGCGAACAAGCCGGGTGGAACGATCTCTGCTACGTCAGCATTTTAATGTGACTTATGTATACCGACGTTTCCAACAAGTATGAGGGCGTACCGAGAAGACAAGAAAACAGAAAAACAAGAAGAATGTATGCAAAAGAGAAGAACTCCTGAGGAAGAGCGAGTATAGAGATGCTTTTAAGTATGGGTTTACAGCAGATCTGTATCGCGAATTTTACTCCAGGCAATGTCTGGCAATGACTTCCATCGTTTTGATGAGAAAAAAACATGACTTTCATTGAAAACTTTGGAAAAGTCAAATATTTGTGTTTAAATTGGAAAATAGGAAGGCAGGAAAGTGGGAAAATGAGAAAATTAAAAAATTCCAGCAGAAAAACACTGATGATTGACCCACAATGAAAGAAATATTATTACCTATCTCCTATCATTACAATTGAAAATTCATTGCAATTGCAAAACGCTGAAACTGGCGGCCAGGTTCTAGCGGCCAGGGAAATATTCTCGGAAATATTTCCATGTATTACAACTTCAAGTCAGTCGTTGAAACGAACGATAGGTTACGTAATGATAGGTATTGAAAATAATTATTTTATTGCAAAAAACAGTTCGGCATCCGGAAATGTAGCTTATATTCAAATACTACATTATTCAAAGATAATTTCCCATATTTTGAAAACAATTTATCGTGGTATTTAAAGCCAGAATAAATTTATAAATGTAAGGTTACATTGAAATATATGGCCAACAAATTCCAACACCCCCTTTACGTGACAATAATATCCGACCAACAAATTCCAACACCCCCTTTACATGACAATAATATACGGCTAAAAAATTCCAACACCCCCTTCACATGACAATAATATAAGGCCAACAAATTCAAACACCCCCTTTACGCGAAAATAATATACGGCCAAATAATTCCAACACCCCTTTTACGTGACAATAATATAAGGCCAACAAATTCAAACACGCCCTTTACGTGACAGTTATATACGACTAAAAAATTCCAACACCCCCTTTACGTGACAATAATATACGGCTAAAAATGTCAACACCCCCTTTACATAACAATAATATACGGCCAACAAAATCCAACACCCCCTTTACGTGACAATAATATACGGCTAAAAAATTTCAGCACCCCCTTTACGTGACAATAATATACGGCCAACAAATTCCAACACCCCCTTTACGCGACAGTTATATTATTGTATATTATTGTCACGTAAAGGGGATGTTGGAATTTGTAGGCCGTATATTCTTTTCGCGTAAAGGGGGTGTTGAAAATTTTTAGCCATCTATTATTGTCACGTAAAGGGGGTGCTGAAATTTGTTAGCCGTATATTATTGTCACGTAAAGGGGGCGTTGAAAGTTTTTAGCTGTATATTATTTTTACGTGACAATAATATAAGGCCAACAAATTCAACACCCCCTTTACGTGAAAATAATATACGGCCAAAAAATTCCATAAACCCCCGTCACGTAAAGGGGGTGTTGAAATTTTTTAGCCGTATATTATTATCATGTAAAGGGGGTGTTGGAATTTGTTGGTCGGATATTATTTTCACGTAAAGGGGGTGTTGGAATTTGTTGGTCATATATTTCAATGTAACCTTACATTTAAAAATTTATTCCGGCTCTAAATACCACGATAAATTTTCAAAATATGGGAAATTATCTTTGAATAATGTAGTATTTGAATATAAACGACATTTCCGGATGCCGAACTGTTTTTTGCAATAAAATAATTATTTTCAATACCTATCGTTACGCAACCTATCGTTCGTTTCAACGACTGACTTGAAGTTGTAATACATGGAAATATTTCCGAGAATATTTCCCTGGCCGCTAAAACCGCTAAAACCTGGCTGCCAGTTTCAGCGTCATTACAATTGCAAGACGTGAGACCTCCCCCTTAAAGCGAGGGTATGAAACACATGTCTCAATCATCATTCCTTTTCAGTTTCCAAGGTGATGATGACCTTTTAATCGTTTCTCATTCCAGAGCATTTCGTAATTATTAAGCTAGAAAGACTCTCATTAATTCAGCATCGTCAGTGGTCCTCAACGGCAATTTTCGTGTTGTTTTTTTCTTTTACATGAATGATGAACTTCTAATCCTTATCAGAGGATATTTCGCAACGGTTTTGTGGAAGTACGAACTGAACCGGTGCACGGAGACCTCGGGTTCCCTGGCGTTACATTCCCGTAAGATTTATGCCCGAGTAGGGCCGCCGACTGCGCCCGAGTGCAAGCTTCGTGGTAACCAACGACAAATATATCGAGGTATTCCCGTGGAATTGAGCTGCGCTCGCTCTTATACCGGGGTCACACGAAATATGTTCGTTCCTCTTCGACAATTTGATCCCACCGGCGAGATAGCATTGTGCTCCCTGCTCGGCTAAGCAGATATATTTATATCCCGCGGTCTGTATAACCCATTCTGCATGTACGCGATAGCAAAGTCGGTCCTCTGTCCTACTCCCTGGAAAAAAAAACCGTATAGTTGGTGTAACTACGTTTTTTGTTGAGTGACGTTTAATGCCGTGGTTTATTATTATTAGCCCTGAACAACAGACTCGAGTTCGTTAGGAAATTTCACTCCAACAAAAAATGGGAAAAGCAGGATATATCCGCATTCGCGGAAACGATAAGATTAGGTCTTCTCTCTTCTTCACAAATTGAACGACAGAAATTTACATTAATACCTTATCGAGGAATTTAAATTTATAATTTCGCATTTCTTAATGGCTTGCTCTGGTCACCTCAGGCAAGATCTACTCGCATGCCGGCTGTTCTCTGGACAGTGTGGACACCTTTCTTTATCCTCTGATGTACGCAAAGTTGCCGTATGTTTTAACACGTGTTTCTGGCAAAAATTTACCGCGATGCAGCCGAGATAAGAGACGTGGTATGGAGAGGGTTTCTCCAGGTTCATGGGGAGCATAATTCGCCCCATACTCCACAGAAGACATTCTCCTGGCCCTGAGGAAGTCCAAGTAACCTCATACAAAAAGAGGCTGGGTCAAACCTATACTAACCCCGAAACGACATCGATATTCATCTTCTTACATGTTGCCAGCTGTGCATCTTGATTTATGGAATCCGGAAAAATTTACCTTGTATCTACTTATAACATTGATCATTGATCTCTTCACATTTGTGGTTATCAGCTGAAGAAATAGGAAAAAAATAGTGTACACAACTGTATAGTGTGTATAAAATTTTAAAACTAGTTTTGAAATAGCTATTTCAAAAGATAGTACAAGATTCCGCTATATAGGAGTACCTCCGAAGTCAATTTTCGTGAAACTACCGCGAGGAAAAGTAAATTCGTAGGAGAGATCCAGTGGAGTAAGCAATTTTCTTATCGGACCTGTCATTTCCGGTCGTTCATCTCATGGCTTGTAGTTAGAAGGTGGGACATTGATTAAAGGTTCGTTTTAGCTCGCGAAATAGGTATCCCCGTTCTCTTATTTCGCTCCTTTGATTCAATTTACGAGCGAGATAGCGACCGATAACGAGACTTTCGCAGCATCGGTCTATTTTCAACTGCGCTCAATTGCGTTTTCTTCACCAGCCACTTTCTTCTATCTCTGCCTCTCATTTCTCGATTCGGCACTGAAGGTGGTCGCATTAACGTCCTTCGACTCTCTCCCTTGGACCTTATCAGCACTTGATCAAATCATCCCAAAGACCCAGGCCATTCCTCTTCTCCGATCGAAGGACTATAATCAACCTTTCTTCGCTTTGGACCTGAACTTCAACGATTTTTATCTACCGGCCAATTCTATATTTTCCAATTATGGAAAGCCTTCATGATCTGTAGATGAACAGTATCCTGGAGTATTTTAAATAAATTTAATTTGCTGCTTAATAAGTTCTGAATACTTGAAATATAATTGAATTGACTGACATTTTTTTAAAAGAGAGAAAGGCAATTAGTCGCATTTTCAGAGTAATTTTTATAGCTTACTAATGACATCTAGTCCGAAACAACTGGTAGCTTAAGCATTTAAGAAGGGGAGGTTGCGAGAAGAGAACAACGACAAGAGGCGAGCAAAGTTTGATATTTCGTCGAAAAGTCTCGCATTGTCTAAAAGTTGATGGCGTCACCCCAAGGAGGAAGATAACATCTGGTGCTGCCTCTATCAACAACCCAGCCACCCCCATCTTACCACCCCACGTCGTGCCGCACAACCACCCTTGCATCCAGATCTGCTCGAAGGAAACTCGTCTTCAATTATTCTTGTACCCACCCTCTCTTACATTCTCACTTCTACCCCTACCCCTATTTCTCTCTCTCTCTCTCTATTTCACCCTCTCCTCAACTTTACTGGTTTTCCGTCTCCCCATTCCTTAACTCTCCCTTGCGCCCACGCCACCATCCGGCACTCTCGTTCCGACGTTTCCGTCTGTCACGCAGTTCTGACGAACAACGAATTTATGGAATTACGAAAAGCGACGGAATTAATTTGCATACATAAAAAATATATAACTCAAACTCCGAAGCATCCGCGGGGAAACCCCGCGTGGCTCCTTCCTAATTGTGCAGCGAGCTGCTGTTGGCTAAGGGTTCGTTGTGAAAACATATTAAACTACACACACTCGCAAACAATTCTCTGCCACTTGACGATAACTTCATTAATTTATTCTTGACGGATAAAATAAGGTAGAATCTCTCGTCGCCTTAGGGATTGGAAAATTAATATTTTCCACGTTTCTCTTTTTCCCCGTCAAATTATGCAATTGATATATTATTCATGCATTTTGCACTCATCTGTGCATGAAACATAAATGTTAATTTCTCATTTTGCTGCTGATATATTATTCATTGTACTTAGTCTTTATTGATATACCATTCAGGTAATGAATTCCGTCAATGAAATTAATTCTGAACTATTGCAAGTCAGAGATGGACAATCCAAGCTTTTTAAATAGTAAATTCGTTAGCATGATTAAACCATCTCTGGAGGTAATAAAACAAAATTATTTTATAGAATATGAAAGTAAATAATAATGATTTTCAATTTATAATCAAGTCTAAAGTTGGCATCGGGTTGTAAGTGAATCAAAAATTTCTAATCCTATCAATCAAAGGATATTAAAAGCGACCGCCTCCGGGGTGTCGTTTCTTCACCCTTTTAATAAACTCTGAAGAAAGTAAAGGCTGATTTAAAAGAGAAAATCTCGCGGAAAAAATCAACGAGGGTGAAATCGAGGCCCGGGGTAGGACCTCTAAAAGGGTCGTAACTACTTAATTCCGAAAGACACCGCTGTTCGCACCACAGACACCTCGACACCAAAACCTCTTTGCATTACAAAAGAACGACGGGAAATTCCAATTCCCGTCGATTCCACTTTTGCTAAATCCAAGACATTCGCACTCCTTATTTATTCCCCATTATTATTTTCACATTAGCACATTCGACTTTTATCTTGACATTTTATGGCAAATTGTCAAGCACATTTTTCCCAACTTCAACCGAAGATCAAATATATTCTTACAATACAAACATATGCAAAAAATATGTTCTTCAAAAATAAGTATACTCGTCACGATATTGAGCATCAAATTGGCCAATTTTCCTCTTGTTGGTTAGTCCAAGGCAATTATGAAAATAAATAGTGGGGAATATTACATGTCATATAATCGAGATGAGGGAAATCATGTTGTAGGAATCAAGTGGAGCAAGTAATGCGTAATGATTGTAATTCAGCTTGCACTCCTGCTTGTCAAACAGGATGTCAAATCAGGTTCGTGACGACTTCACGTGTACAAAACACAGCAATTGCAAAATGCTATAAAACAAACGTCATTTTCATAATTATACATCCAGCCACGTCAGGACATATATCGTTTGTTTTCACGCCAATGTTGCTCGCAACATGCAAGAGTTTGATGATTATGCTGTTAAACATCTTATCGTATATATCGTAAATGTGTATAAATATTCTTCGTCCTGCATTTGAAACTATATTAGCATTATTTCTTATACATTTTCTAAATACTTTTCAGTCTTGTCAACTTTTTGACGCCTTGAATCTGCCTACCCGCATATTTCCACATGATGAATACACAAAAAGAGGATTTTGGTGGCAAAGTAAATGGAACAACTATAGCAACAGTTGTAAGCATAGACATATGAGTTAACGACTATATTACGAAAATTAGCAACCTCCTTTACAGGAATGTTTCACATTTTAAACAGCTGAATTTTAAAAGGACCTGCATAATATCCATCAAGCACTTAATAATTCTCAATGGTTCATCGCTTGATTTCATTCACCTCATTTTCATTTTGAATAATTTACTACATATATTGACGGTTTGACACATAGAATCATGAACAACTCAGGACTTGTTTCATCCAATCTTAAATGCAATTTAATTTCATGCTGCATAATTTGTATGAGTGACGTACAAATGAAAATGCAAATTGGAAAGTAATATACGTAATTAACAGGTAGTGAGTTTCTATTTTTCATTTTAATGCTCTTTTAGAAGAAAGTAATTGTATTCAGTTTAAAATTCATTGAATATTTTACAATAATATTAATAATCATTTCCCTTTCCTAATTTCTACCCCTATCATAATTATGTTCCTCTTTCGAAACACAATTTATTTTCTTCACGCTGTTTTTCCTCGCTTCTTTTAAGGTCTTTTTCCACCTTTCCCTTTCTTTTCCCATTCGATTTTCGATACTTCTTTCTTCCTTTATTTCTTCTCCCCTTCTTAAATTACATTTCCAATTACTTTTATTTACCCATTCCTCTGTTCTATTCTCTTCTCTTTTTCTTATCCCTTTCCTTATATCTTCTATTCTCCTTATTTCTTACTGAACCACCCTTCTCTTCATTACTCTCTCAAAATAAATTATTCAGCCCTTAACAAATTTCAAACTTTACCATATGACGAAAACCTTTCCTAATAATGATTCAACCTAACTGCTCACTTGATCTCGGGAGCAAGTCCTGAATGTCGAGCATGGAAATAGTCGTCTGAAGATGCGATTAAACCGAGAGGACGTTCTGGTGGTGTCACCACAGTTGTAGGTGCGAATCGGACGTAGCAAGGACGGTGAGCACGGTGTGTCCAACGTTTCTCCGGGGAGCGATCAATGATAGGCCGGGGGTACGAGTCACGTGACCTCGCCGCGGGGAGTTCGCGCAATGCATCACCAACCAGCCGCCCCCGCTCACCCCACTCCCAACACCCCACAACACCACCGGAGCTAGCCACCCCGCATCCTGCCGGATCAACCCCACTTCCATCTTCCCTCATCCTCGCTCAACCCCACCAACGTCCTCGTCGACCATCTCGTCCCACTCCCTGCGACAGCGGGAGTACTAAACGGGATTGTTGCTACGTTGCTCTTGGCGACCAGCAAGTGTCGTCTTCGCGAGAGCCTCCTACGCTAGTCGGTGGGTCGCATTGACCCGGCTGATTTTCAACGCCTTCGACTCCCACCCCCGACAAGTTTTCTTACTTTCTCTCCTTCTCTAAACCAAAGAGAGAAAAGTTGCTTTGCCAGATCTCTGTTTGTCACGGAATAGTTACTGATGCTCCTTGTGTGTTGCTTAAGTCTGATAGACCTGGAAAGACGTATTTCAATCTGAAAGAGAAGGTCAGATAAATGTTAGATTTTTTATTGGACTGAACTTGCAGACTAAAATTTCCCTTTGCGAAGAAGGGTCAAACTTACCACAGGAAATGTAATTAGAATGTTAATAGATATGGAATAGAAAAATGAATAGGAATGGTTGTATAAAAGGAAAGAAATAGACGGGGGAGAGAAAACGATAAATACATATATTTAGCGACTCTAGGGAAACAAAAAGTTTTCGTTTCAATTCTTCTAGAATGAAATCCTGATGAATTTTTCGTTTAATCAAGAATGGTCGAAGGTTCATTTCATGTAAATGTTGAAATTAAAATAATATCCAGATGAATATTTTTTATAACACTCCCTTTGATATCCTGAAAATTTTTTGCTTCAATCATAGATGTTATAAAACAATAGAGCTTCAAGTTACAACGCTTTCTCGTTTTGCGCATTTTCTAACCATATTTTAATCAAACTTTCCTTGAATGAAGAGCGTATAAAAAAATTTGTAAATAAGTTCGTTTTTAATTAAGTAGTAAAGTCAAAATTATATTCCAAATTAAAGTATCCCTTTCGAATGTAATAATCTCCAATAACAAAATTGATAAATGAAATCTAGTTCCATATCTAGAATACCAGACTTGACTTGTGAAATTTGCGGGATATCAACCTTGGGTCATTCAGTAAAACGAGATTCGGAGTTCACCGACGTTTTCAATGCTGCAACTATCGCCCGGAGTACGCTCTCAATTGCTAAAATATAATCGCATCGTTGAAACCCGTCGTTACCAACTCACGGCGATAGTTTTGTCCCTCTGCTAGGCACAAAAATTCTGCAAAACGACTCTCGATTTAGTTGAAAGTCTGGTTTTATGCTACCAACACTCTTACTACATTTTTACACGGGCTGTTTTAAAAAACGAGAAATAAAAACTATAAATGGACCACTTTACATATATTTCGAACTTCATAACAGACTTTAGAAACTCTTCTTTTCTTCCAACACAATCTGTTTCTAAAGAAAATATCTTTTATGCACTTTTTTCCCTGTCCTTTAGATTAGATTGTCACTATCCCCATTGTGCTCTAATTCTTATGATGTCCGAAATTCAGCAATATTGTGAAACATGGATATATTTTAGAAAGGTTATTTTTCTTAGGAACCACCCCTGTAGTTAGGAGAGACTTTCAAAGAAAGGAAACATATCACACCTTTCGAGTGTGGCTATAAAAATCGTATATCGAGGGAGGTGTATCGCTTATACAGCAGTGGCCGCCTCGCGTTTGTTGTCTGTATATAAAACTCTGGTCAGTACCGGGGGGTGTTATGTTATAGGGGCGTTAAAGTCGGACCCAATGAACCCATCCCCGGCCACCGACGTGTCCTCTAACACCGTTGGCTTCACTAGACATCCATAAAAATACGACCTCCGAGTTATAGATACATACCGTCGCTATCCTTCGGGTTCCAACGTACCGCCATTATACCTCTACGAGAACCGTCTGTTTGCATACTAAAAAGGTTTAAAACTCCCGGGACAGAAATAATATTCACTTCCTTCAACTGCCGCCTGCTGGTTACTAGGGAAATTTCAAAGTCGAAGTGCTGCTTGATTCTCAGAAAAAATGCCTTCCTTAAACTCTTTATGGCTCTGCATTTTGCATCGCATGCAACTCGTTGTTCAAATATTGTTTGCATCTACTTTATTAGACTAATGTGATTTTTTTTTAAATAAAACTGTTATGCATCATGATGTAAGAACCTTTTTGTTTCGTTTGTTTTCATGAATGTTTTTACTTGATCATCTAAAGTACTATACTATGAAAACATGCTTATCTACATATCAATCATCTAAACATCAATTTAACATAATGATTATTCTGAGATGGATCATCAGAAAACGCAAAGTACTTTATTCATTGCTTAAAGAGCAACCATCATCTAAAGAACCGTCCTCTGAAAAATCTCATCTAAGCAAATCTCATCATCATCTAAACACTTATTTAACATCATAATTATTTTAAGACGGACCTATAACCCAAAGAACTACTTTGATCGATCCTCTCTAATCTGATTGCAAAGTTGATGGTAGAAAATTAGATTCTGATGCAAAATGTTAAGTACTCAAGTAAATGTTAACCGATATACTATCCTTCAGATGGAAAAGCCAGGTGGACCCTAACTGGCGATTTTATAGGGCGTCATCCTTGCCCACCTTACAGTGGAACTAACAACAGGCCGCAGATCCTTGACCAAGTATATGGTAGTGGACTACAGCAATGTAAACAAGTCTTAGTGACTCTAAGCTGAAACCTCAGCCACGTTGTCACCTCTTCCACCGGCAATCTGCTTTCACAGCATCGCCGCCACGTTACGACCCTGTTAGCCAAACAATAACTCTTTGCCTGTTACCACTACCACTCTACACAGTCATCTTCCATCAGTTTGTCTTCACCAAGCAAGTGCTTAAACTCTTCAATCATCGAATATCTACCTAAGTCCTAACATCTAACCCTAAGTCACATTCATCATTCGGAAAGATACTATCAGCGCCGGCGGACTATTCTGTCATTCTTGTTCATTAAGAGCTGTAAATGAAAGAAAATGAGAGGAAGTATGTGTGAAGACACACATACTCGAAGATGTTTTAACAGAAAAGAACATACTAATGAACCACAGAATATTGAAGAATTAGAAGAATAGAATAGAATTAGAATACCTTCTAATTCCATTCTAATAAAATATTGGTATTGTGCAAACGATGATTTTGAGTATTCAAGGACACAGTATTAGATACTTGGAACAATTCCGAGGAGCTAATAATACTAGGGGTGCAATGTCAGTGGCATATCGAGAACATGAATCATCGAATAGGAATTTGCAATGTCTAGGCGAGGATGGATTACACACGTCGCAATTCGAGGACTGCATGCGGTCTCGAGAAGCGAAGTTAGGCGCGTGCGAGTCGGATTTATGGCTCCTATTATGACGTTGACGTATCGCTTTCCCAAGGGTCATAAACCAAACCGAAGGCGAACCTAAACCTCGTGTAGTTTAAAGCCACGCTGGCCGCAGCTCGCAATGTCCGAATCCGTACTCTAACACTCTGATCCTGTAGACCGCTATGTCCAATCTCTATTCCATAGCCTTTGGTCCGCGGGTTTCAGTTGCCATCCCCTAAGAACCTCTAATCTCTTTTGTTTCTAGAACTTCCTACAAGATTTAGAATCCTCTGTTAATTTGAAATTTGTCAGAAGCTTCTGCAAATCTCCGAGAGTGGATCAATGATGACATTATTAATTAATTATTAATGATGAAATTGTTAATTGATGTTGTTTAAACGTTAACTTGGGGATTTGATGATAGGTTGTAGTTTCTTGTGTTTCTTTCCTCACGTCCGGAATATTTTTGCATTGAAAGAGTCCTTTGGCTGTAATGACATGGTGCGAGAAACTAAATGCTGCCAGCAAGTTTTTTGAGTTTAATAAGTGTTGGAAAAACAAAACCCTAGCGTGTCAAGAGCCCATAGGTAGCAAGTACTCTAAGTTCTTCGGAGTGGGTTGTACCACGTCGAAGTTCGCATGTCGCAATATCTTATGCCCGAGTACCGTTGGCGGAGAACTATAGGGCACTTTGAAATTCCTGTAATTCAGCGACAACCGCGAGCTAACATCTCGAACATGGTTCGAGAAAACCTAGGTATGCACGTTAGCGAATTACCACATTAGCAAAAACGCATAAAATTCTTCTTACCACCAACCCTAATGAGAAGCGGTATTTCTCCCTTTTTTTTTGTAACTCTCTTAGAACTTGAAAATCGATTCCAAGTAATATTATGTGTAAAATATAAAAGAATATCTATATTGTCTAAAAAGGTGTGTCTTCTGGAAAATAAAATTGTAAGAATTGCAAATCTTGGGTGTTGGGATGTGTGCAGGAGGTAAAACCGCTGTCTCTGCCTAAGTTATTGGCATTTTCCGTTCCGTAATGGTTGTCTACGTTTCAGTAACGGGAGGGTGACGGTCCACAATTTAAAGGGCGTGCGAAGCGTTTTATGCGTCGGATGCGGTGGACCCGATTCAATTTATACCCACCCCCTGTTTCCGGTAGTCAACTGGGATGCTACAGATCTTGCGGGTTGGCGGCACTTCGCCTCACTTCCGGATTTTCTCCCGATGAAATACGAGCTGCGGAAAGTAAATCGCAGTTACAAAATGGATTCTCGATATGCACCTACAGCACGTCATGCGTCACCGAGCTTCACATTCGATCTCAATGTAATAAAAGAAACTTCGGTTATGGATAAACGATCAACTAACACTATATACAGCTAAACACTAAACTTCATCCCTCGTTCGCAATATTAAAATTTATTTCATTTATTTTATTTAATACATTGAGCTGGTGAACATTTTACCGGTTGAAGCACTAAAAATAATATTTTTGAAATGGAAAAATGAAAAATAGAAAGACATTTGAGAAAAACGCATTTGTCATTTCGCGAGTTCAAAATTCATGGAAGTTGTTCGGTGTACTCGAAATACTCCCGAGGGAGAAACCGAGGTATTCAATATCAGATCCCATGTTCGCAATGTATTTATTCACACAATGTCAAGCTTAGCAGAACAGGAGAAATGCAATCTTCCTTAGAGCGTCTTACGCTAATGGAAAGTATATGTATTTCGGAAATATTTTCTCGATTCTTCGCGTCGGGGATCTGAATAATGTTTAGAGAAGAGTTATACACAATCGTATTGCAAGTATAAATCGCATTTTACCATTTGAGAGTTAGAGAGATAAGGTTAAACTAATTCCCCTGTTTTCTTAGTAAAAGAAAAACCTATTGGAATATTAGATGGAATATTAAAATGAGTATTAACTGTAAGTTTTCTAATCATAGCCAAGGTACGTATGTCTTCTTTTTCCCAAAGAATGTCCAAAATTTTGACAGTTCCTTCATCTTTAATTCATATTTATAATTCTTCACCAAATGGAAGTTGGAATGATCACTAAACTATATGAAGCAGTGAAGTTAATCGAAGGCAGATTTCTCATCTGCAGGGGTAGTAAAAGAAACATATCCATATCCAAAGCTTGGAGTGGCCCTTTACTAAATACGTCACTGGCTTTTTCTCTCTCGTTCACTCGACCTAACTTGGCTTTATACGTCGCGTTATATCGTTCCCCTGCTGCGAATCCACCGGATTTATGAGGAAAGTAATACGAATTAAACTAACGTCTGCCTTATGATACTACAATAAAAGTCAGAGAGAGGGTGGAGAACGCTTAATGGAGCGACCGTAAAGGTTCTATGCAGTTAGCGATTTCGTGACGAGGCTCTCATTTGAATGCCGCACTTCCAAACTACCGTCAGCGATTTGCTGAACCTCCAACATTGACATTATATGTTTACTACGAAAACCTACAACATTCTTCCTCTCTATCATAGAATACTTCAATCCTCTCTAAAACGTGAAATTCAATTAGATCGCTAACATTATTGATTCTGGTTTGATGAATGAATTTCATCCTATTCCTTATTTTCTTTAAACATTTATCCATCCATAGTAGAAACTTCATTTCCAAAGGAGTCCATCTTTTGGATCAGTTTTTACTATCTTGTTTTTTTAAGTAAAAGGAGGAAAATTTTCAAAACTCGAAGTGTAACTACGCTACTGGGAAGTGAGATAGAAAATGGAAAGCTGGCATGAGCGAGGAATAGAGGGTGAAAGAGACAACCGTGAGCCCTCGGTAGCTCTGATTCGAGACAGTTTTTGCTGAAACATCGCACCGTTGATCCGGCATTTTCCAGGCTGCTTGGTTTATCGCCCGGCCTGATCCCTCTGTTCGTACCGCGGTGTTACAAGCCCCTGCAATCGATGTTTTCATCCCATCTTTCCCATCTAGAGCCACCAACTCTGCCTCTACCTTCCAGATAACCGGTGCCATTTGTCTCTTTCGAGACTATGTACCCAGCGCACCGGGTACCATATCTTGAACCGACCCGGCGATCAGTTTATAAATTTCCATCTGCGATTCCTATACCAAGGTCAATCTCCAACTTTATCATGGCGAGTTCATCCTACCACGATTAACGGTTTTCCTGCATTTTAGAATTTTTCAGGAAAACCTTATCATTTTCTAGAATGCGGTCTTAATAGTCGAGAATAGCGATTTTAAACAATAGAACAAATGGTCTCTCCTGAAATAAGAAAACAGCCCTTAAGGGCGTTGCAGTGCTGAGCCAAAAAATAAAATAAAATAATGGTCAAATCCATGGCAGCACCATGCAGATAGCCTTCAATCTACATAACTTTTCTTCAAGTTCTTTACTGGAGAGTTATCTACCCTCAAAAAGTTTAACAAATTCACTTCTTAACAAAAATACTTTCTTTTTTTCGAAAATATATAAGTTCAAGTCTTGCTACCGAGAAACCGATTTCGATTAAACGATCCGTCAAAAAATGTATTTTTGCGATTTTACCATTACATTTTAGAAACGAGGTGGAGATTTGAGTAATTCTACACTAGTTTTTTGTTGAAAATGAAATAAATTTCAGTTCTCATTTGATTGTTTCTGTTTCAAGTCTAGAATAATTTTATAAAAAGAGAAACTTAAAAAATCACACCCCTCTTATATTTGTAGATATCCCTAGATATCTCTAGGTATCTCTTGGTATGAAACTCATAAAAAATAGTATATTTAAGTGAACGAATGGTTAATTAAATCTAATTTAATTCAAAATTATTGTATTTCGTGCGTTATAACAGAATAATAATCATATTGCATAAAAGCATGTTGGATGTTTTCGTTTTGTAAATTTGCAAACTACCTTTTATATGAATTAACTGATGTACATAAACTACCCCCATAACGATTATTTAAAAAATGAAATAGCTATCTACAAGGAAACTGGGGAACTGTTTCATAAATTTCTTTACAGTTTGATCGGCAGTTGGTACCAGCGTCAATATCCAACCCCACTAAACTGCTCTCAACCTTCTTTCTTACCGACAGTGGGATAAATAAAATGAATTCCCTTTCCAACTACCACAACTACCCCTCAAGCATTGCGACCCCAATTTCTGTGGTATCCATCGAAGATCTTCAAAACCGGTTTACCATAGCCAGATTTGAAAATTTTCGTCAAAGGCAATGAGCTCATGCATTTTTTAAAACTCAGTTCTCAATAAAAAAAAAAAACATTACTTCTTCGAAAAATAAAATGTAATAGAAAATAAAACAAATATTTAATTCATTGATACCTAGCTATTCAAATCTCGTATAATTCATAAATTTTTAATATGTCAAATATTCGAAGAGAATAGGTTCGTAAATAATAATTCCAAAAGATGGCCACATATTGTTGCTCGCAACGCTGCTTGTGGCATTCCAATGAAACGTGTTCACTTAAATCGACAAAGTCAGCAACTCAGTGTTCACATCAGTTTCTAATAATAAATAAGAAATTGATGCGGTGATAACGACAATCGGTTAAGATAAGATTCTTATATCTGTGTCTGATATACGTCTACATTTTTTAGAGAAAGTCGGTAAGTTTACAATTGATATTTTTGAAATATTTTGGTACCACTTGAATCTTTATTTACACTTGTAGCTTTTAGGAATTACTATATTTTGTTAGACTCAAATGTAAATCTGCCATCGCGTGAGTTCTAACGGAAATATCACCTCAGGCTCATTCACAGTGCCACGCAACATCAGTTTGATTAAATACGAATATATGCTATAGAGCTTTCCATAAACCTCTGTATCGTCTGTTGAGTACATTTTGAATTTCTGTATTTCCATGATTGCTCGATTCGTGGCAGTAAATAACAATAGGCGGGGTAAGATTGAAAACTACTCATAATTGTTCTACTGTTCTATTTTACGGATGTCATGTTACTTGTAATTTTCGAATTAAAATTTTTATTTATGTATTTAATCAATGTTCAAACGCGTCTTTTCGATAAGAAGATTGTTCAGCGAATTTTCGTAAGGAATTTTGGTGAAAGATTGCGTTATAAAATTTCAGGGAATATACTTGGCTTAAACTTTAAAAAGATTTGTTAAAAATGTTTTGGTGCTGTTCTTATTAATTATTTTACATACAATTTTAACAAAACATCATTAACAAACTTTTTTGACCTTCCGGAAAAGTTCGAGCCCAATATTCCCTGAACTCTTGTTACAAAATCTCAAGGAAACTGTCCAAGTGAATATATTGACCCGTCCTTTATAAATTAAATATTCCGTCAACAATCAATTATAATGGATAATTATCATACGATAACAGACTTCCATTTTCCTAAAATCACAAATTTGTTTTGAATGACTACATTTATTTCCACATCACGTATAACGGAAATAGTTTCCTGATTAATATTTCACCAGATATTTTATTTTATAGTCATATATTCAATGGATAATTGAATTTTCGACTAAAAGCTCCAAATTTTAATTAATATAACGAGAATACTTATAATAACTGGAAAAATGTTTTTAAATGTCTATAAATTAATAAAGTGTAAAGTATTTTATATAACAATAAAATTTGTTGCATGAAGAATGATTAATAAGCTAAGTAGTGTTTAATAAAGTGAGGAAGGGAGTGATTAAGAAGTTTCCGCCCGCGGTTTATTTGAACTTTTCTTTAGCAAAGGACTGAAAGGATTGAAAGGATACTCAAAGTTTTTGATTGATTAGTTCTTGATTGAAAATCCGATATTATGTGGCTAGTTGTGATAGGTTTTCGTAAAATCTAGTCGCTATATAATCTTATTAAAACTATATAAACGGTAATATCTACTTATACATATAGATCCAATTTCAAGACTCATTTATCTGAGTTTTCCCGTCAATATTGTAAATAAATTTGATAATAAACAAGATTTTACAACATAAGTTTAAACTCTTCTTCGCTTTTTTTATTATAAAATAAAGTTTTTCTTTTTTTTTTTTTTTTCATTACAAGTTTTCCTTAGTTCATTAATAAGCTAGCTTTCAAATGTTAGGTAATGTCCGGCTCTTTTTTGTTCTGCCTTCTCTTACATAACTTACCGTAAATTATATTTGCAAATCTTTACACTCTTATTTCGAATTAGTGAGTACTTTATATTTATGTACTTTCTTGCTGATTTTTCAATAAAATAAATAAATATTAAATATATTATTTCAAAATATAAATATGAATTTTATATTCGATTGCGTACTCGCGTTATAAGAAAATTGAAAGTGCTTTTATATGTACATAACAAAAATTGCAATACGAAGTACCTAATAGGGCATCAAGAGAAGTGGGTTATCATGACGCATGAGCATATATGTTACAGTTGATTGAACCATTCCGGAAATTACCTCACGCTTGGTTTGAAGAAACCATTATGTATCATATTTCCGCCATTTGTGTATAATAAAATATTTTATATTCCACATATGTGTAATAATAGTCTGATGGTTATCGTAAATAGACTTCATTCTATTTCCAAATTTGAAGTTACATTTAGAGTGATTGTTGCGAATAAATGAGATTTCTATTGTGGAATTCAATCGATTATTTTAGCCGAGTTTAACTCAACTGATGACATTTCTTTATAGAGCTTTGCATTTCTCGTATTTCCCGAGCCATACTTTTATGTACTCTAAATTTTTGATACTGAAAAACGTGATGACCTTGATGTTATGGCTGAAAAATTATTATTTGTAAAAATACAATTTAAGTCTATTTTTATTGTAAATTGTGCAGAGATGCCGAGGGCTTCAACTGACCGAGATGAACTCGTTCAAAAAGATCGGGTTCCAGTCCTGGAAGCAGACAAACTCTTAGCAAGTAAAATGAAGACTTTATCAAATCACTTCCAATCACGATTCAATGTTTCGCCTTCATTCTTTGTCAGAGTGCCAGGACGGTAATTAAACAGATTTAATGACAATGATAATATTATAATTCTTGTGTAAAATATAACAACTTTTAAATTCCACGCGAAGTGATGACAAAAATTATATTAAATTGATGCAGAGTCAACATAATTGGTGAACACATCGATTATTGTGGCTACGCAGTTTTTCCAATGGCGATTCAACAATACATACTTGTTGCTGTGGCTTCTTCAAAAAAAAGTGAATTTCGACTCACAAACCTTGATCCAAAATACGAAGACTTTGAATGCAGCGATTTTAAGGGCATAAGGTATATTTCTCTCGATTGGTATTTTAAATTCCTTATTATCTTTCTAATAAGTTATAAATTAACTTAAAATTGATTATTTATTACAAGGGCTCAAAATAATTAGAATATTTTGCTGCGTAAATTTAACGTTCATATTAAACGAAGTTTATTCGATACTCGAAACGAGAATTTAACATGTACCATATAGTCGATCCACTGCACTGGATACGAGAGACTGGGAAGTGAATTTAAATACGTAAAGTTACTAATAGAAACATACACTAAATACTAAAGATTTGAAAATAAATTAAGTTGAAAATCTGCAAAGGGTATTAAGGCCAGTATCATATTTGCCAAAGAGCATCCAAGAGATTACTTTCAAGTGGACTTTTAAAAGTTTTTATACCGAAACCTACATTAATGAAACCTGACCTGAAGCTAGGAATCGTGTGCTTACTCAAATTCCTAATTTTAGACACAAAGAGGTCAATAATAATTTATGTCAAATAAATTCAAATCAATTTCGATTGAAATAAAAATCACAGGAATGTATGCAACAATCAAACAAATACTATTACAGTTTGTCGTTTCTAATTTTTACTCTTCATGTCACTTTGCGATTGCAAATTTGCTTCGTTCAACTCTTAAAATTCACAGAAAATTACAGTAAAAATTGAATTACAAAGTTAAAGCAGGATTCTTTGTTTTTTTTTAGTAATCAAAAAATAGACGATTCGAAGGGAGGTCCTGATTGGCACAAATATTTCCTGTGTGGAATCAAGGGTATTTTAGAGGTCATACCAAAAGAAAACATCCCAACTGGAATTTTAGCAGCTGTTTGGGGCAATATTCCTGCAAATTCTGGACTCTCCAGTTCCAGTGCTCTAGTTTCTGCTGCTGCATTATCTACTGCCCGAGTTAGTCAGGTAAGCGAATTTAACATGAAATTTGAGAATGAAACTTTTATAAAGAACTAAATTACTTGAAAAATCGTTAAAAACTGCCATTCACACAAATTGGTCTTTAAGTCTTTATCCATGCAGTTGTCATTCTCATGTCTTTTGCTCTAAAACGCTATAATAATTCTGTGAAGGTCCACATGATTTATAAACTCGAATTTGTAAACATAATACATAACACACGAAGCCCTACATCTTCCTACATGCGTGGAAATTGGCCGGAAGACATGTAGTATGCGGTCCCTTCATCTTCTTCAAGTTATCCCGTTTTCCACCGGTATTAAATCACACAAGAAAAATTACACGTGATGAATAAAGACTACTGAATGTTAGACCCATATACGTGATTACGCTTTGTACCTCAGTGGCAGTATCCGGTATAAGTTTCGCTCAACTTCTCAGAATCGATGGCTGAAGTTTCCACAAAACTAAACTTTCGCAACAGGATATTTCCAAAGTTTAGTACAACAGAATACTAGTCGGAAATTTCACCTCTCTCATTCACACGAATAACTTTCACTTAGGTAATTGTTTTTTAAATTGGATGACTCTTCAGGTGTATCCCTCTTTATTATATACTTACTAGCATCATGAACCTTAATAATAAAAAACTATCAAACTGGATGACAGAAATTAGTCACAAGATAAAAACACCCGCGATAACCGAGCAGAAATATAGGAGCGACAGATGTAGGTTGATTCCGAACACTTTTCGCTTTGCAGAATCTCAATTATAGACATTCAACCCAAAAACGAAAGGATCAAATGTCAAACGGCCACTGACTCAGGAACTTTCTGATTAATCGCTTTTCCTTTGACAAAACTTCGAACCCAAGCTACTTGGAAAAAGTAGGTGACATTTGTAACTTATTTTTGGAGTGAACATTGATCTTATAAATGTCGAATCATTAATCATCCCGTTGATCTTTTTATTTTTGCATGGCCGAATCGATAACAATTGCTTCTCTGCTTTTTTTATATGTAAATAATAGATAAAAAGCAATAGATATTTATAAGTGTTCATCTTCAGGCAACAATCCTCACGAATGGAATTTTTCTACTTTGATTTGCATAACATATGATATTTAGGCACTTTAAATCCTCATTATGTATAATTAACATGTGTTTTGAAATATTTGGAAAATTTCATTTAAGGGTTTTACAATTATTATTACAGTATGAAATGTCGAAAGAACAATTAGCAACAACAAGTGCTAGTGCTGAAAGATATATAGGAACTCAGGGAGGAGGAATGGACCAAGCTATTGCTTTTTTGGCCAAAGCCGGTGAATATAAGCTTTTAAAGTTTCAATTTATACATTTAAAAAAAATTATATTTTTATTTTATTTTCCTGATAGGTTCCGCGAAGTTTATAGAATTTAATCCACTACGTGCGACAGATATAACGTTACCAGAAAATGCGGTTTTCGTGATAGCTCATAGTCTAGTTTGTCATAATAAAGCTTCCACTTCTGATTTTAACTTGAGAGTCGCAGAATGCAGACTCGCAGCTCAGGTGAGTTATACCAAAATTACATTATTTATTTTTAGTGAACCAATGTTTATTATCGAACTTACACACATAAGTATATCAATGTATTAACGGTCATTATCCCGATTGTTCCTTTGTAATTAATTACTACTAGGAAATTCAAATAATTTCGTGTGCTGTTGGACCATATTAACTTTGAGATTAACTACAGACTTTCTGCTAACAACCAGCAATCTGGTATTAATTCTGATTAATTAAATGCACTAAGATTAAGCAGTTCAATTCCGCCTTGTTCGTCACAATTGTAGTGCAGATGAGCTTATTATCTATATTGATTCTCCATTATCTTAAATAATCTTTCACATCCATCTTTTATTGCAAATCTTTTCTTGTTTTATCAAGATTTTGCGAAAAGTATTTACTAAACTAATTTATTTGAGGAAATGAGAAAGTTGTACTATTTTTGAAGCTTGGCTGATAAACTGAATTTTTTTCCACATCAATCTTCGAGACAGATAATAGCTAAGAAGAAAAACGTGGATTGGAAGGCAGTGCAAAAATTAATAGATATCCAAGAGAAGCTGGAAAAAAGTCTCGAGGACATGTCGGAAATCGTGATGTCAGACCTAAAAGAAGAACCTTATACTCTCGATGAGGTATGTCTATAACGTGAGAAAAGACAGTGATGGAATTACATAAATAATCTTTATTACGAAAATTGTATTCGCATTCATATCTTACTGTCACGTGACTTTTCTACTTGATATTAAACGACAGAAAAATCCGCGTCTGGCCATTAAACAATTTTTCTTCTTGAAATTACTTGAAAATGCATCTCTTGACAATAGAAATATGTCTTACTGACATATGCTTTTTCTACTTCCTATTTGAATTGATTCCGACATGAAAAGTATCAGCCGAAGTAGAAAATGAATATTCTACTTAATATTAAACGACAGAAAAACGTATCTGTCTGACTACTAAATGATTTTTCTACTTGAGATGTGAATCCTTTGACAATAGAAATATGTCTTACTCGGTTATGCTTTTTCTACTTCTTACTTGAGTTGTTCTCGAAATACAAAGTTAAAAGTATCAGTTCTAAAAATAGAAACAATAGGACTGTTTAATAATATTTGAAAAGCGGAATTAATAGCATTTTTTGTAATTTAATCAATTTTTTTTCTTACTAGATTCGTGAAGTATTAGAAACCTCAAATGAGGAATTAGAGACTCATTCAATAAAATCAACGTTTAGCCCCTCGCAAAAGTACAAACTTCAACAAAGAGCTCTCCATGTTTTTCAAGGTAAGGAATCTCTATTTATTTATATTCTTTCAACATAAAAACTGGCTGAAAAAGGAGTTGTTCGCACAATTTTATAATTATTATTATATGCACATTTTTATTTAAAAATTATGTGCATATGCACCAGGTATTAACGAGAGAGACCCAAGTCAAAGATTAATATTCCTAACAAATTATTTCCACTTCCACTTTTGCATTATCCTACAACCCATTCACTTGGAAATGATACCTAATAATTGCATTGATATTTCTGAATGACTGAAATTTGTTGTTCGACTTCATAAAGAAATGAAACACAATATCGAATGAAATATCGAAGATTATGAGATCTTACGGAAACGACTCAAAAGCTCTTTCAGAATCCATTTGAATAATAAGGTGAAAGTGCAAATCCCTTTTTCAATTATGCTTTCCTTTCAATTCCTTCCATTTTTTTTTTACTTCATCGGAAAATTTATTTTTCCATCTCTTTCCCAACAAATAATTTAAATTAAACTCTTCAATATAATATTATTTTTACTATTTACAAAAAGACATCTGAAAAATATTTTCAGAGGGCTTAAAAATGTCTTGTCATATACGTCATATGTTATAAAATGACTATAAAAATGACTTATTTTCTAGGGCCGTAAATTTTAACGGTGAGGAAGTATTGATTGAAGTAACTACCTATCCTTTTCCTTCATTTCACTTTCTCTCTTATACTATCGATATGCTTCGTGAAATTTATTACCACAGAAACGCAGCAGAATCGATGCATGAAAACTCTCAAGATCGTAGACTCAGGTTCTATTTTTTGTGCTTGGGATGGATTGATGAGAGTTTAAAAAAAACCTGCATTTGGCTGCATAGATCAATCAATTTTTTTTACTAACATTTATACGAAATAATTAAAATACATATTCTCCACTATTAAATTTCAGCCCTTTAAATATTAAAAACGAGTTAAAACAGCAAAAAAATTTTTTTTATAAAGAAGCAGCAAGAGTGGTTGCTTTTCGGGCTATCAACGAGGATAAAAGTATCGAAGAATCCGACAAACTTCTTCAATTGGGTACATTGATGACTAAAAGCCATTCCAGTCTCTCCAAATTATATGAGTGCAGTCACCCTCAAGTTGATGCCCTTGTAACGGCAGCTCTTGATTGTGGAGCGCTTGGAGCAAGGCTTACTGGGGCAGGGTAAGTAAAAATATCAATAAAGGATATAATTTTTTTAAATTAAAGAAAATGTATGTAAAAAATTGTTTAAACAGATTTGCAATCCATTAGATTTCAAGCAATTACTTTTCTGTAAATATATTCAGAAATATTCTCTAAGAACTATATTTTAGCTATTATTGTGAGCAATAAAATTAATATTGTTGTCCAGTTAGCAGTTATTAATAAAGTTGTTGTTGTAGAAGGTGCAATAATGTAGATAGAGTGAAGGTAATAAGGTTTAAATGAAAAACACGAAGAAACGACCCTAGCATTCAGAGTGCAATTAATTCTGAAATTATTGTTACAAACTTTTTATATCGTATTCTGAACTTTTAATTGCTTACGTTCCTATAGTAAAGCTAGAAAAAAATCTGTAACAAGCGTAAAACTCCAAGTTCTTCTCAACAAGTAGCATTAAACTAATTGCATATTTATTGATCCTTATATAAATTCTTGAGATATATTATTATCAAAATTTTGAATTTATTTTTAGAAATAAAATTTTCTCATTTTCTCAGGTGGGGAGGTTGTGTAGTAGCAATCACGACAAGAAATAATAAGGATAAATTTGTGGAGACGCTTAAGGAGAAGTTTTATGGCAATCAAGACTTGCGAGGTGAAGATTTAATGAATCTGATTTTCACAACGAAACCGTATCAAGGCGCCGCTATTTACACTTCTTAATTTCTCCATTTATATATAAGTTTCGAAAAGCAAAATTTTTCATCAGTGTTCTGTATAATAGTGACAGTAACATAACGTAAAGAAATTGCTTATATCCTCCACTAAAAATGATATAGATTAAACTATTTCTTTTAGTTTCTTATTTACTCTGTAATTAAAATTTCTTGAAATGAATTAAAGTTTCTTGCGGGTGAAGTTATAAACTGTATTTTTAATTTTTTACTTTATATATTTAAATACTATGTCAGTACACCGAACATTATGCTTTGAATAAGGCTTATTATTAATTATTAATTTATTTTTTATCAGACTAATTAATAATTTATATTTCGAATATACCAGAAGGCGAAAAATTTTTTCCCCGTTCTAAATAGATAAATTCGATTTTCTCCCGTCTGATTATTTCCTGCTTCAACTTATTATTCCACTTCCGTAACCTCATGCATTTATAATTTTTGCTATAGACATGTATATATGTATATGAGTATAAGAACTTTTCTTAAAATAAATTATACTATTTAAAAAGCTTTACATTTCTGGTTCTACATTTCTTTTTTTCTTTTATTCATATTTAAAATTTATTGTGTAATAAATTAGGAAAGACTAAATATCTCGAAATGAAGTAAAGTAAATATTTAAGAAGAAACATGTTTTCTATGAAGCTTTTCAATTGAATAAAGTGCTGTCATTTTAAATTCAAATTTAATGCTTTCTTTGTGAATCTAGATTTTCCGCTGGCTTCTTTAAAGTATATCTCTTTTGTCGTTTCATGCAAATCTTGAAATCTAAAATTCTCCAGTTGAGAGCTTCCGTTCTGTACAGTCGTAGCTTTTCCTCTGTAAACCTGATTTGGTCCAGAGATACTGACATCAGTCTCTCGAGATTTACTCGGAAATTTAACTGTGGTTAATCTTTGTAGTCAAGGTACATTACATATTAAATAAACCTTTCACAAACAAAATCTGTAGGTATAGGATCTATTTACTAGTGTTACCTACTTCACCTGATACCATCTAAATTAGTTTAAAACCCGCATTGCTGATTAGCAAACAATGTCAAGCTCGTTATTTGCAATTTAAATTCAGCAAATTTGCTGTAGATGATGGAACGAAATTGCCTTTACAAATATATGTACATCACTTGGGAAATTAATAAAAAGAAAAACAGGTATTTCTTTGTAACAAACTTCTGGATGTTAAAAAAAATTTTCTTCACCTTCAGAAGTAACTCGATGTCACTTTCTTTGGTTACATTGTACAACACGTAATTAAAAATCATATTACGTAACTCTCTGATAACCGATGAAGCCTTCGTGAAGATCAATGTGTCTTATTATTAAATTACACAATAATTCTTCGACTTCGATAGAGAAAATTAACTAGCTTCATTCCAGCAAACACCTGTTAGAGGAAATAAATAGCCTGGTACATTTCTCTAGAAAATAGAGCAGAGGAAAATGAGAAACGTTCTACATCTCCGACAATGGCAATTAACGAGGCAGCAATGAATCGAAAAGTCGAGAAATCTGAGAAGAAAAGAAATAACAAATAATCACTTTTCAAGAAGTTTTAGTTAACGTTTCATTTAACTTTTCACACTTAATTACTTTATTTTATTCCACCTGAAGAAAATCCAAATAATTTTTCAATAATTATTTAATTGAAACTCAAAAAACCATAAAAAAATAAAGTCTCAACAACAAGTAAACACTTCATTCTAAATAAAAAAAATTGAACGTAAATAAGGGAATGAAAAAAGAAGACAATCTCAAAATACCTTTTTTTCACTTTTTTTTTTATTTTCTAATCTCAAAAATACAATATCTATACAAAATCCGGCAATAAAGAAACAAATAGTTTAAAGAATATTCTTTATGAATAAATGTCGATCTATATTTTTTTAGGAAAGTTTCTTGTAAAAGATTTGTTGATATAACAGTTTTCTTTTATAAAGATATATGTATATTATATATCGTTTTGAACAGGAAAAAAAGGGAATACGCTTGAGTGGTAGCTAATTCTATTACTTTCCGCCCTTAGTTGTTTTGAAAATAATTAGCTGGAGATAGTTGGAAGATTTATCCAAGACAGGGGATTATTTTCTCTTCATGGATGAAAATAACGAAGCAGAGAAACTTGGCTATAAATAGTATAGATGCAACATGAAGAAAAGAAGTCTCCCAGATAAAATATTTGCAGTTGAAAACTCAATCTCTCAGAAGAAGTTTAGACTTAAATGAGAAAACTCAACATTTCACGTAGATAGAAGTTTTATTCGAATGAAAATTTCTCATCGAATACTGCAATGGAACAGGGAATCACAATCAAATGGTGAAAGAGACTTCATTCAAAGCCTGACAAATAATTCCGTTTTATTAAAACTCTATATAATAACACCCACATTTCTGCTCCCTTTTCACATATATATCCTTTTTCAATCACTTCTTACTAAAAATGAGAAAAAAGGTGCACCAGGTGTCCCTCTTTACAATAAGGGTTGAAAAAAGTAAATAGTCAGATTTAAATAAAATTGTTAAGTTGACGTGTTTTTTCATTTTTTTTTTAATCATATTGTAGGGGATAATTATTCCTAAACACATTTTATCATAAATATTCATATATGCAACCTGATTTGTTTGATAACAGAATCTCAAAATCCAAAATGGGCGAAATATCTTTAATATTTACAAATACAATTTTTTATTTATATTTTAAAGGAGTATTTCCAAGAAAAACTAGCCAAGGATAAGGGATGAAGCGCATGCGTTTCGTGAGATTTCGCGCCACTGAGAAAAGCAAATGTGGCAAAGAACATCAGTCGGTGTTAGACCACCCCGTACGGTAGTTGACAACCCCCTTTCATCATTTGTCGGTACCATCATACGAAAAATGCAGACCCGGTGTAAAATTATTTTAAAAATTCACAAGTCTAATTTCGATTATTCTTTATTTCATCATTTCAATTTTAAGCTTAACATATAAAATGGAGATGTGTAAATACGACGAATGAAGTTTCAGATCATTTTCCAATTGGAAAATTTAAAAGACAATTTTTATCCTTGCTAGCCCATGTGCTTCCAGCATGGCTATCATACAATCCTGTTGCTGCTGGCGTTCTGTTCGACGGGGAAGCTTTGCATGTGCCATTTACAGCGGGGTATGTAGCCATAACAAGTTAAATAAAAAAGTTCCCTCATTGACGCAAAGCACTTTCTGAAATGGTAAAAAATCAATTTACTTGTTACATCACTTTACTGCCACATATATATGTAAAGAGTCCCATTACTTTGGAGTGAAAGTTATAAAAGTTTAAAATGCGCATAAAACTATAAAAACCGCTGGAAAAATGTTTTAATAACTTCCATCTCTTAAACATTTTTGAACCCGTCATATTTTATTTTAAAGTTATTATCTTTCACAATTTTCTCATTTTCCTGTCTGTCTTCATAACGTTACTAAACATGCTGAAAAGGGCTTAAGTATGAAACTAAATCCCCATTCCATTATCCTGCTTATAAATGCTGACGAGATTGGAAGCATAATTTATTCGCGGAGACAAAATGTTTATTCCGCTAGTTTAACTGCTTTGCATATTATTCCTTTATTATAAAAGATTTTTAAGAATTCAATTACAATAAATAATTAATGATAATAAATAAAGGTATATTCGAATATTATTTTTGTTTCATCACTATATAATAAAATATAGAATATTTGCCGAAGGTTTTCGAGATATCAGTTGATTTTCAGGCTAAACGTTTGTGTTCCTTAAAAAAATAAATAAAAAAAATCGTAACTTCAAGCTGCTTCCTCTAAATTATTATACTAATTCTCATAAAGCCAGTTGAGCCCTTTTTGCATGAATTTATCTACGGTCCGGTAATCCCTTAGGAGCTGGTAAAGGGTCTTTAGCAAAACTATCTCGCTAGAAAGTTGTTGACCTCCTTTTACAGATTTTGGATCAATCTTAACTTTTTTATAAAAGCTAAAACTTATTTATCTGCAAAGTGTTTCAAAAAAGAAACTATTTATTACATTTATTGAAATACTACATTCGAATATATAATAAGCTAATGGATAATAGTAAATCGGAAACGCCCTTTTACATAAATTAATATTTCCGTACACAATACAAAATAGGTCTTGGTGAAGAAAATGCAATCATTTAAATTAAATTAATTAACTCACGTTTTTTCATTTTCCCACCTTCCTGTGTCGTGTACTGTGTAATGAATACTTAATTAAAAATGCTCAACACCAAGTTTCACGAATTATTCGTGGTTTTACAACGCAAAACAAAAACATGCAGATTAATCATTTTTACTGGCGCTTTCCCTATTTATATTTCACACTCGAGATTCTGCGATAAAGCACTTTCTATTTTGCGATTATAAAAAATGTGCATGGAACATAAAACGTTACGCCTCGAAAAACCTAAAGGGATTTTAACTTCCAGAAAAATATGCGCAAATCCTGGATATAAAACTCTACGAATTTTTAAAATAAAAATGTATTTTTTGTGTATATACAAATTTATTGTTTTATCAGTATATAAAAATATACATAACAAGAAAAATCCGTAATAATCAGTGCGAGGTTAACTTAGCCATATATAGATAATAGATATCGCTAGTTCTTATAATGTTTGATGATGATCAACCCCAAAGATACGATAAATGCATTATAGGTCCTCTTTGGGGAAAAGATAATATGATTTTTTCTTTCCGAAACACAAAAGCAACACGTGTCTGCAGACTTCGTTTGTCAGATACAATTTTATATTTAATTATATATTGTAGTATAATATATTGCGTACTCCATAAATTATACACAGAAAAAAATTCTAGTTATTTTTATTACAGTATTTTTACACTCAACGATAGATTAAGCCCATCTTTAGTCTTAAAACAAGACTAAGAAGAGCCTAAGTCTAAAAACAGACTTAAACTGTAACAGAAACAAAAGACCTTTTTTTCTGTAAAGGTACAACAAAAACTATACGTTTTCTGTATACTTCTATACGTTTTACGAATCGCAAATTAAAAATCGGTCGTAAATATCAATGAGCACATATATTTTCAAGCCGACAGTCGTTATATGTCGAATTAGGACATTTTATTGTCGTAATATTGTGGAAACAGTACACCTGTAATTGTATTTTTACACTTTATGATGTTAATGCACAAAACCCGCGACATAATCCCCTGTGTGTGATTATTGCACCCTCGGACGCATATGACATGTATTTACGAAGTCAATATAATTACTAATTTATATGGATACACTTTTATTTTATTTATTTTCCATGTCATTTCTGCAATAAAATCAACAACAATTTATTTTTTATTTTCTTCAATATATCTATGTATTTACTATTATATCCGTTCTATATTCGAATTTTATGAAATTTTTATTATCTATGCCATTATGTCAAATAAATATTCCAAATGATTAAACATTAGTTTAAAAATGCTTACTATCATATGACCTCTTATCACCATGATGTTAATTGAGGGCATTAATGTCCTATAAATTAATTTCGCCTAGCAGCGTTGACCCCTAGGCAGTGGTAGTATCAATTAGACCAGAGGCCAACACTGCCGGGCGAACGATATTTATAAGACGATATTACATCCAGGCCTTCAATTTCTCAGGGATTTTATATTCATGTATAATTTTATTGTTACATTTTCAATATAATAAAACACTATTTATTGTCCTACCTTTATATCGACAATGAAATGAACTGGCTTATACTATTTTGTGAATTTAACGGCGAGCAAACAGATTAAGGGGTTGAAATTATCAGTGAGCATCGAAGCGCATATAAATTGCTCGTTATACGCCCCAAGAACCACAAAGTTGGAATCGGATGACAAGTCCTTATGAGAAATAGGCAATAATTCGAGCTACCCATTGCGAAGTGCGATACGAATAAGAATAAGGAAAAGTGCTAGAATAGGGTGATAATATTCATGGGAAGTAATTCTGCAAGCAAGAATATGTAATCCATCCTTTCAGGCAATTAATGTCAACAAAAACCTTTTGAAAAACTTATGCGCTTATTCTGAACGTTCAAGTAAAGGAAATTGTAAATTTCAATTTTTAAAAATTAGTAATTCTTGTTATCATTCTTTTCAATTTTATTAAAACGTTCTTTCCTAACTTTAAATTCTGTAGTGAAGAGGCTGGAGTTTATACGTTGTCAACAAGAGTATCGATTTTGATTGTCTCGTGTGAACATCTCACACTGTGCTAAACCAAATGGATTAAACTTTTACAATTTAAAAAGTCATTCCACACAATACGCGCCGACAAGCGCTTTTTCCACTTTCTAAGATGTAATTTTAATTGTGGTCATTTCTGGGAGTTCCAATCTAATTACATTTTTGTCAGCCATGATCATAAATCAACCCTGCTTAAGCCTATAGGTTTTTCCTCAAATAAGACAAATTTCAAGAAAGTCATACAAGTCGAGAGAAAGGTAATTCGTCAATCGTTAAATTACACCTATATCTGTATGTCCGTCTGAACCTTCTTTCTATTTTACTGACCATTTTTCACATGTTATTCCGTTCCGTAGAGTAATTCATCCAACAGATTTTTGTGCTTTAACTATTCAGTGTAGACTATTACTCCACCAAGTAACTTTTTCTCTGTTAATGCTCTGCTTTTTTCCAGAGGTTTTCCATCCAAAATTAACGCCTAAATGGCTGCATATTAGGACACGTATGAATTTTATGTCACTTTTATGACTCAGGAATAAAAGCAGCGTTTGGGTCGTTATCATACTGGTGTCGCCAATATTAGTTTGCTTTACTCGAAGTACAAATTCGAAAATTCAGAGGAAAATCAGAGTAGAAGGTTGTTTTATGCGAAGTATTTCTGTGCGACTTTATGACTCTGGAAGTAAATTAATGCATTATACTCATTAATATTCGGAAATTCCATCTCTTTTCTGAGTATATTTGAGTATCTTTTTTTTATGAAAGGACAGGTTTTCATTTTCATACGTTGATGATCAGAAATATATTTTGGGAAATAAGTTTTAAATTTCGATTGGTGATTAAAATATCTTCTCAAATAATAAACAAATAATGAAGTAATAACAACAACAAGAACGGATGATGTAATAATAAGTTTGATATTATCTCTCAATTAATTAAAATCTTTACTTTAATTAAAATCCTAGTAGAAGCTGAATTTAATTGCATATCTAGTTCAAAGTTTTGCTATAAACCTTGCAAACATTCATTCTTCTGTAAAATTTTCTTGAATAAGCAGTTTCTCTCTTTGAAAATAGTTAGAGTGCTCGCCAGTTCCATTAAATTATGAACTCAAAGAAACCACCTTTATTTCCCGGAACAAGGATAAAAATGTACCTTTCACAATCTTACTAATGGCATCACTTTCTTTGCACGGAGCTCATGAAAATGTACTTTAAACGTCTTGTTTTAAAGCCTCATCCTTTTTTTCACTGTAGCACATATAAACTCGAGTTTTTAAAGAGTCGAAAAACATAAAAAGAGTCGAACTTTAGTAATTGAATATATCTATGTAAAAAATAGAGTGCTCTGCGAAAGTATAATCAAATAATATTTTTTCACACATAATATCATAGATATAGTATTATTCAGATTTAAAATTTCATGAAAGAGATTTTTCACGTAACCTTAGTGAATATCATATCAGTCCTGAAATAATATTTTATCAGAGATTTGTGGAAAAAATAAGGATTCTCTAGACACTTTATTTGTGAACGAGTCTCAAAAATAGAAAACTAAACGTATTGATTAAACTCTCGAAAACCGATCCCCTTTGGGAATAGAAAAATGAACCTTTCTTGATTCGGAAAATACAAAAATCCTCTCCCACTGAATAGGAAGAAACTAATAATACAAAACAATCAAACCAAAAAAATTGACTTTAGTTATTTAATCATTTACATTTAAGAGAATAAAAAGCTTAGTACATTTTCAAGTCCCTCAATTTTTGATTAGCAATTTTCAGCCCTGGAAGACAATGTCAGCTTGTTTCGACATCATAATAGGAATTATTATAGTAGTACTTGCTTTGCTGCTAATGGCAAAGGGGAAGATGTTGATATGATTCGAGGTACTACAAGATGCCTTAAGACGTTAATTAAGTGGGATGAGAAGAAGGAAATTGAAGGCAATTACAATAATGTCACCACAAAATCGATCGCCTATACACTCGTAAAGAGAAAGTATCTTTAAGAAATATTGCTTGTCTCCATCGTTTTTGCTTTGATGTCATCGAATCCCTACAGTTCTCTTTGTTCGAATTTAAATATTGAGAGCATCACCAAGTCAGAAGAACCACCAACAAACAAACTCATTTTCAATCTGATTCAATAAACTTTATAAATAATTTCATTCAGGACACTTTTACCAATTTTATTATACTTTCTGGGTTTTATATGGATATTGAAATTTATGATAAATGTAAAAATTTAACAATTTCATAAAGATGAACAATGAAACGGAAAATTTATTGAAGTTGTAAGCGTATCCTTTTTTCTTTGAGTTTTCCTTAATAAATCATCCATCCTCGAGAAGTAAATAATGTCTTCATGGAAATTGTATATGTATACAAATATTCAAGGTGAATTTGGCATTCAATGCAGTAGAAAATGCTTATTTATATTTACAAGAATCTTATTGAAGTAAGAAGGCATTGAAACATAAATAAATGTGAATAACATTGATTTCTATAGAATTGAATCGTTAAACATGGTATACTTATATAATTAAAAAAAATATACGCCCTTTTAAAAAATGCAATAATCTTGTAATAAAAGTAATATCTTTTATTTTCTTATAAAGAAAGAGATTATGTAAAATTATTGAATTGGCTTGAGTGTCAAATTTTGTCGAACTTATCGAATCTACTGAAAACTGAAATTAGATATCAAACCCATTTCCACAATTTGAATCTCTACCGAAATGGAATCTTGGAATTTTACATTACTTTTTTTGTAAAAATTTCCATATATTTTCCTCACATGTTTATTTCATACAAATATTTCTCGAATAAATATAAAATATCTTCTTAATTATTATGAAAATACTTATTGTAAATAAAATTTAAATAAATATTAAAACAAAAAACCTCTTTGATAAATCTATGAAAAAAAATATTTCAATAAAATGAAAATTACGGTGAGAATAATTTTACAACGATTTGAGTTTCTGCTCCCTCCGAATTGGTCTTTAAATTTAGTGCTCTTTGAGAATACAGGAGAAATAGAATTCGAAACATCAGAGAGCTTTTCTGGTAAATCCTTCGTGAAATCGGTTCACGGTAAAACCGTATCCATATACGATTGGATCAAAAAATTCACTTCACAATTGCTTCTGACATACGAATACGTTCAGAGAATGAAGTAATTTACGTGCTATAGGAATAAAATAAAACTTTCCATCGAAAAATCGACTGCAAAAAGAGTTTCAGTCAAATGTAATTTTCACTTCAAATATTTTCATCACCAAAACAAATGCATGCTTATTGTTACACCTTAAAACTATTAATTTAAATTTAGGCATACTATATGTCCACATTTAAGAAAAAAGTATCTAATTTTAAGTAAAATTTGTCTCAATTTATAACTCAGTTCTGAATTTCAGATAGTGAGGTCTCAAAAGACCAATCTTTCTTTATTTTTCTTACATCTAGATAAATTTCGCTGAATTTAAAGCAAACCAATTTGAAGTCTACTCTGTTTCAATTATCCTGTTTTTGATGCTGAATTAAAAACGGAAATTTCATTGGAAAAATTATAAAAATAAATTTTTCATTTCTGTTTCAAGATTTACTATCTATCAATACTAGGACTTATGGGTGGAATGCTTTACGAGGATAGTCAATATCTTTTGGGAAAGCGTTCAATGCCCGAGTCGCGCAGTTTACTAGAAACCACCATAACAAAAGGTAAGTATACACAATTCGCATATAAATTGACTCCAAAAATTTCCAACAAACTAGAAATTTTAGTTAATGAAATTACTATTTATTTCAGTTTCGATAATATTCGCCATAGTTTTCATAATCATCTCATGTTTTGGACTCTTCTCTTGCTTGCTGCTTGTTTACGGTTTACTCATGGTAAGGAATATTTTTACACATTATTACATCTACAATAAAAATTAATTTTTTTTCAGCATAAGCTTTTAAACCACCAAAAATTTGACAAAAATTCCAGGCATCATTTTTCTGAAAAAATTCGATAATCAATTTTTGACAAATGAAAGATGATGAAGGGATGAGCCATCGGAAAAAAATATATTCTTGTCACACCTTACCTTCTTGTTCAGTAACCTAGAAAGAAGAAATTTGACCACTTCACCCTTTTCGTATCAGCATGATAAAATGCTATCTCATCACTTTGTGTTTCGTGTTTCACACATTTTTATTTGATCAACTCTGCCCCATTTTCTTGTCTCGGTAATTCTAAAGGCGTGGCATAATTCACGATCTCACATCCTCTGCTTTTCTGAACTAAATTTGTCTTGACAGTAAGGTACCTATTTCTTTGTCCTCCTTGCTCAGAAGACTATACAAAGCTGAAACGAAGGGCAAACCATTCAGGTACAGAGCGAGATTAATTTGACCGCTTGAAAGCGCGTTTCGTGATTTACTCAGAGGATTTTGTAGTAACCACAGAAAAAATATAAAAACGTCCGACTTCACAATTTATTTCAGCTAGAATCTACATTTATTTTTTGTGGAAAAGCTTTCTCTTAAATTCTACTATTTACTTATCCATTTTTTTGCAACATTTTTCACTGAAATAGTTTTTACTACTCTACCAAAGTAGTGTAAAATTTCTAATTCAAAAGTGGATTAAAGCGTTATACAATGAAAAAACAATTGACATCTATAACGTTTTTTTGCTTTGTGCAACGCGCTGATCAACTTTTGAATGAAAATTTGATACCTTGGGATTTAGTGTACTAAAGTTATTTAACACACTTTCTAAAATTGCCTAATCTAATTGTTTTCTAAAATAGGCGGATTTCTAAGATGCATTAGGATCCACTAAATCCACTGGGGGAAGGGTGCTTTAGATTGATTTGAAACGAAATCGTAATGGATTTTCTATGGCTAAAGAAAAGATTACATAAACTATTTTAGATTCTCTTTTATTGCATTGAAGACGGAAAACAAACGGTTTTCATTTGGCACAAGGTTTAGAATTTCAAATTTAATTTTGTATATTTCAAGTATGTATATTTCAATCAGCCGAAGCAAAGAATGTTACAAAACACATATATGTATTTGTATTATAAATTTCAATGTTACATTTCAAAGATCCTTGAAGTTTGAAAATAATTAAATCAAACTTTTTTATAAAAGCAAAGTGATACATGTATAGAATACCGGAAGCATTTGTTGAAGTTGTCTGTAGTTGGAAAAGGTGTAGAACGAACGGAGGGTCAGAAAATTTATGGGAAAGATAAAACCCGCCCTCAGCCTCAAGAACCCGCACGTAACAAAATTTTTCATGAAATTTTCGATATCATCGAACCAGATTCAATCCTGTCTCTGCTTTCTCGCTAGCTTGCTCAAAAACTTGGCAACATCGATTTGTTAATGTCCAGACATTATGAAATACGAGTGCAAATCTGAACGAAAGGGACAATCCTCAATCCATCAATGCTATTCGTTAAAAAGTGATCAAACTTTTCTTCCCTTCAATCATGCACGTATTTTTCATCAGTACTTAATAATTTATAGATTATTTACAGACGAAATCGAGAGAAAGTTAATGCTTTAAAGGTCACTTTGAATTGCAATATCAAGTTTTATATACATATAAAAGACTCCATATTTCCATAGAGAGTGTGACATATAGAGCCATATTTTCCCGATCGAACTCAACTTTTCATGCATTTCAAACGCAGAAATCGTCATTTTTACTTACGTATAATTCAGCGAATGTGAAATAAAATAAATAATTAAATACTTTCACCTCAGATGTACCTGTAAATAGAAAAAGTAAATAGTAATCTGAAAAATGTTATCATACATATATTTTCACTCGTATGTAGCCTGCAAGAAAGAGTAAATATAACTTCTTTTTTAAATATAAAAAAAAAACTTTAAAACAAACGTTTAATACTCTCTCAATTTCAAAGCGTATAAATGAGAAATAGATAATGTAAATGGTATTATTTTTTCAAAATTATTACATAGGTTTCAGTTTATAATGCTCTTGAATAGGTTTTCAACTCCTGTTCCAATAATCTGTTATTTATTTCAAAATACGCATATCAATTCATTTGCTTAGAATTATAATCAGAAGTATTTAACGTGACGAGAGAACGATTGATTGAAAGATTATCAATTGCAATACAGCTTCATATCAAACATTAAATAATACAAATTATTCGTACTTTGATATTTAACAATAAACAACAAAATACTGAATGAAATTCAATCGACTTTATATGGAAGCGAACTAAATAAAAATTCAAATTTATCACATTTTTTATAAAACACCTGAATGATTCATGCTTTTTATGAAAAATGATGTGCACCTGAACGTGAGGATCGGAGAAAGATATATATTATTAAAATGTAGAAAAATCAAACGTATGCTTTCGGACATTATTGACAAAAAACAGATGCTCTTGTGATTTTCGGCAAATAAATACGGTATTGTTGCCCCTGATGTTTCCTACCGGTTTCTGTCTTAATCAATCATACCCTCTGTTAGCTTTTACTTATTTTTATTTTTTATTTTCTTATCTCAGATAAACATAAATGAGAGGAATTGCTGCTTCAGCAAATATTTTACCATTCATCTTACAATTTTCGTCAGCCAGGATAAAATGAAAATAAAAAAGAGACGTATAGGTCTTCCAACTTGCGGTAAATTTTAAGAGAAAAAAATTTCTCCTCTAATTTTTTTGTTTTTTCTTCTAATTTTCAAGTTTTTTTAACCAAGCCATCATAGAAATTATTTTCTTAATATTGAAAAAGCAAAAATATATTCAGTGTTTATCTCTTTACAGCTGTTTATATTTAACTTTTATTAGTTCTCACACGATAAACTGAAAAATTATAAGTTACACACAACAGGAATTGACAAGACAAATAAGCGATATTTCGAAGCTATACTTTTTTCGAGAACTGCTCTTTGGAGTGGAAGAATGTACTGTTGATTTTTCCCCACGTTTCCTGAATCCATGAGGCGAAAAAAAAGCCTATAGTGTCGATGAACAAAGCACTACTCTGCTAAATTGTATTAGCAACAATTCGCTTCTTTTTCCTTGAAATTTTTCTACCGTATAAAAAGAAAAATAAGCAAAGCTATATTTCTCATTTTAGTGAAATTCATCGCTCATTCATGTTTTCCCACCCCAGGATCATTTGTCACGTGAGCTTTCTATTGCAAATCATTAATTTAAATGATAAGTAGGCATTCAAAACTAGGGGTGCTTTAAAACAATAGTAAGCGAATTTATTTTTCAATTTTATTTTCATAAGGCGTTCTTCTTGTCCCAAAAGAATAGTTTGATCGTAAAAGATGTTTTTGAAGATTTAATGCGTTTTTAAAATTATTTTATGGACATTTCTCAAGAACTTTTTCTGATTCTCCGCAAGCAATAAAATTTTATCATTGTAGATCTCATGAAACTATAAATCAGAATTTAATACCTCGATATTCTTGGCTGTATTTCAAACCTTTTCCTGTACTCAAGTAAGACTCTCGATATACATATATATGTAATACATGAGAATCGATTAACGAAAACTGGAAAGTCGAAGAGAAAAGTGCTTCAGTTTTATTGTAGATGGCTTTCCGCTATTAGACTATCGCTGTACATTCACCTTGTGTGCCCTTAAGCACTTTGTAGTTCAGACACAGCAATGCCAGCCATAAACCGCTTCAAATACAAAAATGTACCATTTCCACAATAATAGAAAACGTTCATTCTTCTGAAATTGCTTGACGATTTCAATGTTTACTTTATATTGTAAATTATTTCGGTCACTCGGTCATTCTTTTCCTATAAAATAAGTGCATTTTAAAAAATCTAAATTAAAATACTCGCGGTATTAAATACTATTTTAAGTATATACTGTCCAATTTTAGCGAAGCTTTCCGCTGAAAAATTCCAAGGTCTCTCAGCTTTTAAATAAAAACTCATTCTGCTCTCATTCTTCTGTCTTTTAAAATTCGAAGTTCATATAATAAAGTTGGCACCTTTTTATATGAAATTTTATCATTTGATACAGAATTTCACATTTGCGAATCGGGTAGCAAAAATTGAATTCCAGGAGAAAAGCTTTGGAGAAATGTACGTGACGTTTTTCAGAAATTCCCACAGGAGTTGAACTTTATATCCGATAACTCGTTTTTCTGAATGAAATATCTCAAACAGAAACCACTTACTGATGAGAGTAAAAGATAAGTAAAAACGAATCTGAGAAGAAAAAGAAGAATCAGAAGAAAGTGATATTTTATTAATATTTATTGTCGTATTTCAAATCATTCTTTTGACGTAACATATCATTTTAAAACTATTTTTATTTAATCATTTTTGTTCCAGGATCGAAGACTATTGTTATTGCCCTGGATTTTTGTAGCACTTGCAAGCATTCTCGTCGACATATCACATTTCATATTTACCGCTACTTGTAGCAGGGTGAGTTCAATCAAATTTAAATAAAAATTTTCTCATTCATATTTCCAAGGGGTGACAAAAACACGTTTGAGGATCGCATATAACATTTTCCGATTGAATACCAATTTCAACTCCATTAAACACTTCTGTCATTCGGCTTCTAATAAAAGAGGTTTGTAGCGTAAAATACGATAAACAAATTTCTCTCAGTCTAATAATTATTTTTGTTCTTTTGCTCCTTTATTACATTTTCCAGTTTGAGAAGTCCTCTTCACTTTTCACTAGATTCTATAAAAAATAACCTGAGTTTAGAATATAATGTAATTTCAGTAATTACAAAAAGCATAAAGCTCTGGGTATATTTTTATCAAAGAAAAATTCTTGGACCTGTTGAGTAATTAAAAGAATCGAGAATTAATTTCACCTTGGTTTTGTGTCATTTGGGAGTACATGGTGCGCTCATTAGCTCGAAAACTTCCAGTTTACATGACCTCAAAACTTTGAAATTAGATTTACAGCTGGATTCAGTTGAAAATACATATATATTAGAAGATAAAAAATCTTTCTTCCTCTATCAGTATTTATACTAAAGATACTATCTAATTTGGTCTGGCCGTAATCGACATTTTCTACTGAAGCGTATAACTGCTCAAGTAGATCAAGAAGCTTCGGGGAAGACATTTCGTTGTGTCTGAAACTAACCTTCCTTATCTACTCATTCCTTTTCTCCTCCGCAGTGACATTTATCATTTTTCATCATTTTTGTTTCTTTTGTTTTTAAACCAAGCTTAATAAATCATAACTCATAAAATTTCCATTAGCATTCTCTTAATACAAAATCTCATTTATTATTGATTCTATTGTCCTTAATTATAAAATAGAGGGTGCGAAAATTACATATTTCCTTCACCCTCTGAAGGAAATACACACCCTCACACACGTGGCAATCTTACTCTGATACATAATTAAGACTTTATCTCAAAAAGAAAACAAGTATTTTAAATTTAACTTGAAAAAAAATTATTCCGTAAAACAGAAACAAGAAAATGAGTTGCAACTCCAGTGCATTAAACCACTAATAAAACAGTCGGAGCAAGTATCCAATTTATAAAGTTTTTATTACGTTTCAATCCACCGGAGCGTTGCAACCTTTTAAAATAATATTCTTTGACAAAAAAGATTGCTTTATAATGGTTTCTTTTAAACTTCAATTGTTAAAGTAGTTGCAAAGTAATACTTTCAATATATATTTACTTGAGTATTTAGTTTCCTTATGATTTAGTCTTAATATATATATAATTAAATATTTAACGGAATTTCAAATACAAAATGTCTACAGATTTTCAAATGTCAAAAATTTTAATTAAAGTTTTGGAGATTCAGCAAACACAACTAGTTAAATTAAAATATTCAAACTTGAGCTTTTTTATCAGTTAGAATTTAAGGAGAACTGCCTCCGTCACCTGGGCATCGTCAAAAGTTTTACATGCTGGCACTTTTTCTGAAAACAAGGTTTCCTGTATAAAATTTTAATCTGATGAAAGAAAAGAACTTCGAACTGGAGGGTCAATCAAATTTTCCACAACTTTTATATTTTGTATTCATGAAATTCCGTTTTTATGACATTTTCATCAAATTTCTTTCTTATATTCACATTTTATCAATATATAAACGCAGATTTCAATTTGATATTTTTATTTTGCGATCTAAAACGAGATATTTTAGATTTTCGATAAATTGTGAATCACTATCTAAAGGAGCGACACAATGTTGACCTCGTTGGATCTACTTTCCTTTGTTTTCACGGTTCCCAGAACACTTTCCATGCTTCGTATCAGCTTTTAGTAGAACGAACGATCATTTATTGGCTTCTAATACACAAATAAAATTTCAAAAATGTGTGAGTGTATCTTCATTGTGTTTCAGCCGGCATTTCACCCCGCTGTGGCTATGATGTTCACACTCGCCTTTTTTCTCTTGTGTCTGAACGTGAGTATTTCAAATAACAAGCAAAATTTTTTACAATACAGAATAAAATTCTATTTTTTTCAGCTTTACACGGTTCTTTGTGTGATTTCTCAATTTCAAGAGTACTCTGAAGGACGTGGAAGAGCTACAGATGACAGCGAATACAGGGTTAGTAAGAAAAGCTTACGTTTATAGGTACACCCTACATAAGACGATTACAACCCCACTATGAAAAAGAGCTAGTAAGAAAGAGTTCCAAGTGTTTTGTCCTCCTTTCATATAATTCTCAAACTCTACAAACTCTTCAGAACTATTTTTAGAAAAAGGAAAATTCGTTAAATACAAAACTAGTCACTATTTCACTACTAAAAAACTACCAATTCATCTTTATAGAGTGAATGACTAGCTCGTTTATAAAAAAGGATCGTGCCCAAGAATCGTAAAAAGAGAGAAGAACTGGGCTGGAAAAACAGAAAAAGGTTGCTTTACGTTTCTTATGTTAGTAATTGGAATACGAGAACTTAAGTGCCACAGAGCGTACACAGAATGGGGAAAAATCTTCAAAGAAAGCATCTCAGACAGATGCTGATTCTAGCCCTAACATGTTTCTTGTAGGAAAACTTTTCCCTCTAACCAAATATGGGAAGAATTTTTTCCTTAAGAAGGATTTCCTCTATACGTAGAGGAATATTATACATAGATCATAATTTTAACATAATACATGACCTTAGATTGATATCCAACTGAAAATTCTGTTCACTTATCACTCACATGAAACTGGCATTTGAGAGGTTTCAGTGTTGAAGAATTCAATTTAAAAACTCGTATTTTTTAAGTCTTCTAATTTTAAACAAACCGATTAATTTCCCGCGGAAGTCCAACTAATTCACGAAGCTCTAATTTTACGCCAGTGTGCAGAATCAATTAAACTCAATCAAAGGTTCAAGATAGATTTGAAACTGTATATGGGATAAGAAACTTCTGATGTAAAGCTCCACTTTATCCATCATAGTAAGAAAGTTTAAGTTCACAGTTAAGATCGATTTCCACGATTTCCTTTGAAGGTTCCTGCAATACGTTATTCCACGCAGCCAACAACTACAGCAACATCCTGCCTGAGTTCTCGTAGAATAACTACAAATAATGATACTAAAGCAACCGCAACAGCAACGCCGACACAAAGTCCAACAGCAATAATAACAAACTTAACATCGGAACGCAGCCCTACAACTGGGAGACATACGAGGAAACATGTGCAATTTCCTGACGTTCCCGCTGTTTCTCAGGGTGAGAAACTAGGTAAGCTTAAGACATGAAGGGTGGATTTTCACAAGGACGTATGCACTATTTTAATAAATGAGATCATTACCCCAAAAAATCGGATAAATGGACCATTTTCTAAATTTATAAACTGTACATCTATATTCTATAAATAATGTTTCAATATTTTCATGCTGCTATTCTATGGAGCATAGAATATATAATGCATAGATTATATAATGAGGTCAGACAAAAATGGTTCCAATTGTCTTATTTTTACATTTCTGAGTTTTCCGATCTAATTTTTGCAGATCCTCTCTTAAAGTGTACAAATATTTGGCTTCGTAGTTTATTACATTGACAGAGAATTTTACGCAATTCTCTCTACTATAATTAATTTTTTATACATCTTAAAGGAGTAAGAAATTAAGATCAAATTATCTGTTACAAATTTTACACTTATCGTGTTGTGCCAACAAGACATTACTCTTTGACAATATCCAAGATCCTTGGGGTAGAAAACACGCTCGGTTTAATCTAAAAGCAATAATTGCTTCGATCGAAGTATCCTGCCCTAGGGGGTGAAGAAATGTGAATGAAAGTAATCAAACCGACGCTAGTACCTAAATGATGTTCTGAAACGTCAAATGTAGTCTCTATGATGTTACAGATGTCCAGGAAGTTAATCCGTTGGCAACGAAATGCACTCTGGAGACATAAGTTCGTGGAACTCAATTTGATCCCTGAAACCGCAGGCCAGAGAACTCTCCTTTAATAGAGTGTTCGTCTGGTCGGATTTTAGTTCCTGTTTTTAAAAACAGCAAGACTCCCCTTTAGACTTTAGATTTTATAACAATTTTCGAAAAAATAAGAGAGAAAAAAATATTTCTCAATTAATTTTGTAAAATTCAATGTACATATTATATAATAAGCGAAGTTTTCATCCTCTACTTCTACTTCAAGATTAATTATTATTATAGGGTTCAATCGCAATGTCTATAATGTTTCAGTGAATGAATACCTGCCGTTAATTCAATCCTGATGGAACCAATTAATACCTGATTAAATTAAATAATGAATGATAAAATAAATGAATGGTTAAATGAATGTTAACAATGCTAAATGTAATTGTGCTTATACGGAAAATGTTTTAAAATAAATGTTGATATTTGATTTGTAAAATGTTTTCATTTATTTCTCTAATTGTTATAATACCCATTGTATTGTTCCAAAGATTTTTTTTCTTGTCGCATGAAAGAAAATTCTGCTTTAGTGCTTTGAGATAATGTCTTGCACGGTTAATTAAGTTCATAATATTTAAATTGTTAAAAATGGGGTCAGTATGACCAGAACTTAATACCAAGCGAAACCAATTATCTTTAATTGGATTTTTTCTCTCATTATCATAACCGACTGATGAAATGAATGTTAAAAATGCATTGATTCGCTTTTAGAGAAGTCAATGAACCATTTTACTAAAAAAATGTCAATTTTATTAAATTCTCAAACATTGTTACTCTCTACAAAGTGAAATTTGAATTATCCCAAAACAATTTGCCTCCACATAATTACAAATTTTGATCGATACACAGTAAAGGTAACACACGTTATTGCGTTTCCCATATATTGTGTAATTGGTTTTCTGAATTACACATTTCCGAACTATAATTATTGCACAAAACAGGAACTAATAATTAATTGTAAAATAATTCTATTTGTTCAATTAATATTTTCTCTGCGAAGCATTAAATAAACCATTCTGTTTAGCAACGAACGAAAACCAATTTGCGTAACATTGAAACTGGTACCTGCTGTAGTTCTAGTAATTTTCGAATTCTATGCAGAGTACATCTATATGCAATTCAATGAGTTATCAAATCAACAACTTCATTTCCTATAGTCTCGCTTCAATATTATTTTCACTACTTTTTAAATTAAATGATAAAATTAAAACCCATTTTTAGTCAAATTAAAAAAACATTTAAATGTAATTGTACCGCTTGAATTTTATTTTAATTGAATTGCTAATCCCAAATTAATTTATAAATCTTACATGCTTAGGAATTGTAAACACAGTATAATTTGGTCTTTTATGTAATCGAATATCCGCTCAGCATTATTTAATTAATTTTGGTAAGCGATTTCTTAGAACTTTGCTTTCTATACTCGAGCGTAACAAAATATTGATTTTTTGCTAAATATTTCATTACATCCTAAGATTCCAGAGTTGCAGAGCACATTTCATGACCAAAAGAAACAGGAATTTGGGTTTTACGCAGACAAAGGAATTCCAACATGCTTTCAATGTCAGAACTAATTATAATATTATTAGATTAGCATGAAGGCCAACCAAAACGCATGAATAATTACATTTTGTTTTATTATAAGAAAGTAAGATTACAATAAAATTTAATTAATTACAATTTAACACAGCCTGATATGAGAAATTTTTATATCCTACAGATTTTATAGAATATGATGGAATAATTAAGACATCGAAATTCGATTATATTTCGTGAAACGGTTTGACCAAATTTTCATCTTTTAATTCTATACAATAACTCTTTGCAAAAATACATTACTCGATATAGTCAGTACATAAATATTAAAATATCTTAATATTTTAAATATTTTAAATATTTGAATAATATCAAGTACATATTCGGATTTATACAACAAACTTATTTTACGCTTTGTTTTTATTAACACTATCTTTAGAGGAATGGAGCTCTTCCTGTATATCTTGAAGAGACTTGCCATTCGTTTCAGGTACATAGAGATAAATAAATACAGTTCCCACGAGAGAGCAACCAGTGTACAACCAAAAGGCGGTATGTGTACCAGCATAGTCATTTAGCATCTGATAAGTTTTGATAACGACGAAAGAAAGAATATTCACAAAGGCAATGCAAAGCGTGCTCGCGAGAGCTTTAACATTTGTGGGGAAAAGCTCCCCAATCATTGCAAATGGCAATGCAGATAAGCCAATTGAATAAAGAATAATGTAAATTGTCATTCCAGATGCTGCGAGCCAGCCGTAGCCGCTAACATCGAGTTCCTTGATATTTAAGTAATCCAAATGAAAATAAATAGCAACTAACCCTGTGGAAAAAGCACATCCAACTGAAGATATCATAAGTAATGGTCTTCGACCTGCTCTATCAGTAATTGCCCCGGAAAAAATGGTTGTGATTATTTGAATACTTCCTAGCATCATTGTCAGGTACTTTCCCTCCAATCCACTGTTAGCTGCGTCATAAATTTTCTGGGCATAAGCCGAGACCGCCTGACTTCCAGACATTTGTTGAATTAACAATAATCCGAGACCAGTAATAAGCCCTCTGTAAACATTGATTAGACACAATTGAATGCTATGAAACTTGAGACTCTCAAGTTGAGAGTATAAAAGTGTAAATATCGATCAATGTTTCTTATTTTTTCCACTTGGAGTTTTATTTCTTTAACTTTTATTCCTGGTGCTCTTATTACATCTTTACCCTTTCTATTTATTAAAAGTGATTTGAGCAAGCTTACTTTTGAATACTTTCTTTTCTAATTTTCTAATTTGAAATTACACAATTTTATGAACCTCGTACTGTAAAGTTTTGTTTGAGTTTGAAAAAAAAGGCAATAAAAGTGCCTATATTCTCGCAAGAACTCATAAAAAAAAAGATGTAATAGAAACAAGGAAATTTGACAAAAAATCCCATGGCTATTATGAATTTAAATACAAAATTTTTCTTGATAGTTACAACGAATGTAGCTCACCAAGCCATAAAGATAATAGGTAATAAACGAAAATGAGCAAGAGTTAAACGTTTTTCACACAAAAAGAACTGCTATAAATTGTATAACTAATACTTCTTTATCATTTGCAGAAAAATAAAACTGATCATTAATAAAAGTAGGGGGAATTTCCAGTTTTAATAGAATATAAAATGTAAGTAAAAATACCTTCGATTTCCAGGAACGCACCAAATATCCTTCAGTCCAGTACCATTTTCCAAATCTGCCTTGACCGATTCTTCAATAATTTTCATTTCTTCGCCGATATCTTTAATTCCCCTCAATTTCATTAAAGAATCCTCAGCTTCTTTTCGTTGACCTCGACGTATTAACTGATATGGAGTTTCCGGTAGCCAAACGAATGTAATTACAAAAAGGATTGGCATGGATAATGATATAAAAGACAAATTTCTCACAGAAACAAAAGGTCCAATACAATATTCTAAAAGCATTCCAATTTTGGCTGCCACTGTTAACATAGAACCTAAAATTCCTCGAAAATCAGGAGGTGATATTTCCCCCAAATAAGGTGGTGTTGTTGCATAGGATGTACCAGCTGCGATACCGCAGATAATTCTCGATATATAAAGTTGCTAATAATAAAAAAAGATCAAATTAAAAAAGTAGCATTAACGAAAGCATTTAGTATTCTGTTAAAACAAAAGAAAACAAAGTGTTGAATGAAGTGATACGTAGCTTCATAAAAATATAATAAATAAATTCAGGCCAAGGGAACACAATGCACGTGCACCTTCTAGTTGATATACTATAAACATTTTATAGTAATGGATACTATACATTTTTGCTTTAAAAAATGATGACAAAATGAATATTTATATTATATACACGTATGATTTTTAGTAAAAAATATTTCGTAATATAGTCTGTAAAATATGTGCTTTGGAATTTAATGACGTGTTAATGTATATGTATTGAAATTATAAGATAAGATATAGCAATCTATATCTCAGCAAATAAGACTTCATTATATTACGAACTGAGATGTATGACACTATTCTATATCTTAGATTATTTGCTAAAGAATATTTAGATTATTATGTGATAAGAAGTCAGACAAACTGTAACGCCAATTAATTTACATATTTTTTCCTACACAAATTATTACTAACCCAAGGAGCAGCAGCAAATGCTATCAAAAGCCATCCAATAATCGATGGTACAGCTGAGAAAAGCATTGTGACTTTTCTTCCGTATCTGTTTACCATAAATGATGAAATTATTGAACCTGTCGAGGCACCAATATTGAATAAGGAAGCTACCCAGGATGCCTCATCTGAAGTCAATTTTACTGGAGAATCCTCCTGGGCCAATAGTGGCAATGATGGTGACGCCCATCCAAAAAATAGTCCCACAGATATCATACCCAGATTCCCTAAAAATTGTGTATGACAAATTCGTTTCATTTCTGCGATTCAGACACAAAAAAGTTTTCAGATTTCGAATTATTTCTCTATAAAAGGATAGAGACTATACAAATAAGAAACTGCTGAGAGACGTCTAATTTGAAAAAGGCAGTGTCTATTCGTATCGAAAAATTTCGGATATTTGCACCGAAATTTATACAAAAATTTGGTATTTATACCAACAAATCCAAGCTATTCATACGAGAATTTCGATATTTAGTCGCGGCTTTTAAAAAATTTCTTTATCTAAATAAAAACACTTGAAAAGTGAATATATTAACATTTATATCTTTCATTTTTACATATTTAAGTAAACGAAATATAAACAAATGTTATTATTTTTAAAAAATTTGACTACGTACCCACCTGCTATCGCTGCTATGTAAAGCCTCATCTTCACACGAGTAACACTTCACAACTGACAGTAATTAGAATTTCTTCTCAAGTTTTATTTCATACTTCCATATACCTGTCTGTTTTAGATAATTAATGCTGTCGCGCTTTATCGTATTTTTCAGTCATCACACTTTTAAAGTTAACGGCACTGTAATAACACGTAAAATACCTTTCCATTTAAAAGAGTAGATTTGTATTGTGTATACTCTGTTCAGAAAAACAAAATTACAAAAAAGTATTGAGCTGGTCACGCGCTTGAATGCAGTCCAACGTCCTATTGAATATTTACTAACGATTATATTTAAAGGAAGCCTGTTTGAACAATTATTCTTTTAAGAATTTTAATTTTCATGAAAATTTTGTGAAATGTCCTTTCATTTAAAATTTCCCTTTAGATTTGTGGATATTTCATTTTTTTTTAGTTCAATTTCCACTTTTTGTCTTACTTGAATATAATCCTATAATCAAAAACCGGTTAAAAAGATAATAAAGATAATACCTTATTAGGAAAAAAGCAGTTTCATCATAAATTACACAAGAAAATTAAAAAAACATTTAAACATAAATTATTTTTTGCATGTAGATAGTTACCTTTAGGATAACCGATTTTGTTGGGAACAAAATTATGTCATTTTTAAAAATATTTCAGAGGTAATAGAAGACCAGAAAAAAATCTCAAATTGACAAAAAAAAATCGAAGATAAAAATAATCTAAGTATATAAAATGCCTGAATCTTCAATTATTTAAATTATACTTACTTTTTATATTATTAACAAACTTAAAAATAATTCTAAATTATGATAAGAGCTTCATCCAAAAATCTTTATTTTAATTATTAATTTCCTTTATATTCTAAAAGACTAACTAAACTGAAATTCTGGATTCAATGTTTATAAAATAAAATTCCAATCTCCATTTCAGTTATAAAAATTTATTTACACTCATTTCAGGTTTTAGAGATTTTTCATCTGCCAAAGCAAAATTATTGGATTTTTATTTTCAACCGCCCATTTCAGTTCTACAATAAAACGGAAATTTGAGATTGTAACGAACTAGAAATTTCAAATTGATATTTCATTTACAATCCCCACCAAATACGTTACCTTTCACTGAACATCCTAGCATAAAATAGTTTCATATTGAATAATAAAACAAGTGACAATAAATAGAACGTAATTTTTATTTATTTTGAATTACGATTTTACAAATTTTTCTTTAAGAATTGTGATTTTCGCTCATATAAACCATTACTAATTACTAATAATAAGTAATTTTAGAAAGCCTGAGTGGTTTCCATTCTTTTCAGACCTAATTTTATAATAGGGTCATTTAAACCATTAAGGTCATAAGCCAGATATGGAAATTTGTCCTTTAATAAATGTCCGAACCCAGACTAGGGTGGCAACAAAGCTTTACAATAATAGGATTATAAGAAGAACTCTCAACTTCTTAAGCTCTTCATTAACGAAGATTAAAATGTAGGTAGGATTTTATTACCTTCTAAAACAATCTGAATGTTAAACAGATACAAAATTTCAAAACAAAATTACACATAAAACATTATATAAACATGAAACAAGGATACAATTAATAAATGAGAATCACTAAATATTAGTTTCTGATTCAAGAATGTTTTGGCGCCCTTTGAGAACAACAAGTCCTGGTAGTTAGATTTATAAATTCTCGGATCTAATCGATACGAAAAATAAATTATGGTCGCTTTAGTTGAAAATATCGCCAAAAGCATGAATTCAGTATATCTGAATATCAAAAGTATCTAAGAGGTTAAAAATCATGAAAGATTTTATGAATTGTCAATGATTCCAGAGTTGGAAAGTTAGTACGTGTGCTTGTGATCCATTTACTTTACGTTTCACGGAAGCCAATTGTAATGCCCTCTTCCTGATATGATTAACATTTCGAAACTAGTAAACTTAATCGATTAGGTAGGTGTTTTGCAGAATTATAGACATGATTATAGAAATCATTATGTTATAATAATATGAAGCTAGCCATTTTCTTGTGGCCATAAATTCTTCTAAGATCGCTCTTGTCGCCTTTTCCTCTTATCATTGGTGTTTCATTCATGCTGAGGACTGTTACTTCTATTTCTGGATGATAAAAGAATTTCTTGAGTCTCGTCTTTTATACGAGGGTGGAGGAAGGCATGGATGAAAATGTCCACCTGATCCCAAACAATTGACCAGGGAATAGCTGGAATTTTATTATCCATTAGATTTTGAGGTTTAAGATTCTGCGTAAAATAAATAATAAAAGAAATATCTATTCCATTCTATTCTTGCAAAGATATTATCTTTGACTGATATAAGTAAACGGAATTCTTACGGAATATTCGCAAGACATTTAATTTAAATGCTATAAAATTAATATTACTTGAATTTAACATTATATTTAACATTATTTATTTATTATTCATCCGTCTAGCCGGACATTTAGACACTTCGAATAATAAAATGGGTAGACAAAAAAAGGGAAACAATGTCTAATTTTGTTTTACACGAAAAAATTGATAGACTATTCATGAATAAGCCTGTATTCTAATTTTCAGGTTAGAATTCAAATTTTATTAGATTTTGTTCAAAAAGCATCCAAATTAGACATTTGTATCTATACTCTATAGCTACATAAAGTTAAAAATGTTCAATTCTAATTGTTGAGTAAAGTCAATAAAATAAAAAGATTGTATTTTGAGTAATGAATTTAAACTTCCAAAATTAACGGTTAAAAGTTACATTAAAATCTTTCTTTTTAATCTTACATGCTGATTTCGACACTTGTAATTAATTTAACAACCAAAAACATTTTAATATGAAAATAATAAAAAAATTCAAAACTCACGATTTTATACCCTACACCTAGCTGGTCGCCATTTTGAAAGAGAACAAGAATTCTCCAGTGCTGTAAGGGGAGTTTTTTGAAGCCCTGGACAAAACCTATTTAGCATTGTTACGGCACTGGAAGGCACATTAGCAACATCCGGCAAAGATATTCTTCCGGTGTCGAGAATTTCAAAATACATAATTAAATCAAAGATATCAAATTAAATTGTTTAACTAATTAATTTTTCAATTTATAAACATTTTGGTGATTTTAACCCTAACATTTAATTGTACACTCGAGTCTCTCAAAAGTCAACTTCCTAAATCTCAAGTTCTCCCAAAAGTCAAGTCAAGTTTCTCTCAAATGTCAAGTCCGTTTTTCTCAAATCCCACTTGTAACCACTGCGCACGCGTTGCGTTCGGCATCTGATTGGTTACTATTCGCGCGCAATTTAAAATGTTAAAAAATATTATATTATACGCAATACGCATGCGCAATTGATGTGACTATAGAGGATAAAGAATTTCTTGACATTTGGGAGACTCGAGTGTAAATTCAACAATCGGTATTTGTTCTATGAAGGTGAAGGTCATTCGAAGCTTCGAAGGTGAAGGTCATTCAGAGAAATCGTGAATGGGGACTTGGGGAGAGTTGAGTGGGGTCAATGACATAAACCATGACATAAACGGAGTAAAACGGAATTGGACCATAACGACCATAAGATCATGCTTAGCACCATACTTGGCACTTGGACTCAGTTTGGACTTTTGGAGCAGTTTGTTGTTAGGTTAGAGATTAGAGTCGTCTCTGTTCGTGTTTTTAATGAGCTTGCACTTACAGTTTACTCCGTTTACTTTTAATTCACTGTAGATTTCTACAATAACCAAATTAGCATTATTAATTTTCTATATTTAACAAAATTATTTCCAAAAAATAAATGAAAGTGTATAGTGATTAAACTTTAGTTTCAAAGCATTTTCAACAAAATGAGGATCGCAATAGAAGGTTGTGCCCATGGTGAATTAGAAATAATTTATAATACCATAATTGAAGCAGAAAAAATGGATGGAAAGAAACTGGATCTCTTAATTTGTTGCGGAGATTTCCAGTCAACGAGGAACTTAACAGATCTGAAATGTATGGCTGTACCTGATAAATATAAGGATATGTGCTCGTTTTACAAGTAAGTACTTTAAATTTTATTAATTTCATAATACTTTCATTTTACTGGTAACCTTTTGTCAGAAAAACGTATAAATATAGGATTTTCTTTCAAACTAACCTCAAAGCGTTCACGCGCGGCAATTCCAACCACTTTAGGCGTTTGACGAACGGAGCAAGTGTAAATATTTGATTTATATATTACTGAAACAAGAGAAATAAGTTATGTCTGCTGATTATTAATTATTTCACGAATTTCAGTAAAGTGCTCCTGAATTCTAAAAATTACAAATATTAAAATGCGTCTTTTATAATTGCGCGTCTTTTCAATTCTTTTACGATTGTCCTGAGGGTCCTGAGATTCTATTCTCGAGTTCAAACAATTTTTCTTTTATCACGTGAGGAAGAGTAAGATAGAAGCACTAATTCGTATACGAAAATTATTCGAACGAACTCGGGAATAGAGCCCCTGCTTTTTGTTTTAATTTTTCTGTAGTAGAATACGCAAAATTCATATTAATCCAAGTTTTAATTATTAATTCTTTTACAGGTACTACTCTGGAGAAAAAGTGGCTCCGGTACTGACGATTTTTATTGGAGGTAATCATGAAGCATCCAATTACCTCCAGGAATTACCCTACGGTGGTTGGGTGGCTCCTAATATTTTCTATATGGGATATGCGAGTGTCGTTTCGGTCGGAAACATAAGAATCGCAGGTCTTTCTGGAATTTACAAAGGCCAAAATTGGTTGCAAGGACATTTTGAAAAGCCACCTTACAATAATAATACACTTCGGAGTGTATACCACGTTCGAAACCTAGAAGTATTTAGGTTAAAACAGTTATCTGGAAAAATTGACATATTTTTGTCCCACGATTGGCCTCAAGGTGTAACACAATACGGAAATGTAAAGGCACTTCTCAAAAAGAAACCTTTCTTCCAAAGTGATATAGAAGAAAATCGTCTTGGCAGTCCAGCAAGCATGGACCTTTTAAAGAAGCACTATCCGAGTTTTTGGTTTTCTGCGCACTTGCACTGTAAATTTGCAGCCTTAATTCCCGATGAAGAAGGTTCAAAGACTACCAAATTCTTAGCCCTAGACAAATGCCTTGAAAGGAGGAAATTCTTGCAAATTATAGAAGTGGAACACGACGACAATGTTCCTCTAACATTAAGCTACGATTTGGAATGGCTGACGATTTTATTATTGACTAATCATTTACTCAGTGTAAAAAGTGGAATGCACATGATGCCTGGGCCAGGAGACAGTGTGAGGTGGATGTATACACCAACTGAAGAAGAGAAGGAACACGTTCTAGAAAAAATGAACAATAATTTGAAAGTACCACTCAATTTCGTGAAAACTGTTGAAGCTTATAATCCAGAATCGTCCCCCCAAAGGACAGAAGCTCCAAGTTTAAGATCTAACACTCAGACGACGATTTTCTGCAATAAATTAGGAATTGACGACCCGGTTGCTTTATTGCAAGTATTGACTAGAGTCCAGGAAGTGAAGAGGGATTCTTGTTCCTCGAATACGGATTTGGATTCTTCGTTCGCTACTGAACTAGGTTAGTATTTAAATACTTTATACATAGCTTGAATTAAGAATGAATTAAGTGTTTACTATTCCAATCTAACATAACTAATTTAATTTACAGAAACTTCGGCCTCGGAATCTTTCGATCAGACAATTGAGTCTTCGTCTTGCACTTTTGATGATGAGGATTCGAGTTTACCATCATCCCTAGACACCAATTCAGTCTCTAGCTTAATGCACAGGATGACTCCGCTAAAATTGCCACCTGCTAAACTCGAAATTTCTTTGGAGGAACACTCTGATGAACTATCGAACAAAGTCAATGAAGAAAAAAGTGGTACGTTCAGATTTGAAACTAAGATTTTAAAAGCTTGAATTCCTTAAAAAAAACAGACTTGAAAAACCTTCTCTTTTTTCAGAAGAAATTACAATTCTACCCACTGAACCAGTCAGTAAGAAATTCAAAAGGCGGAACGAAAAAATTTATACGACTGAAGACTCTCCAGAGCCAGAGTAACTAGAAAAGGAGCAATTGTAAATAGGCTAATCAATTTCATTTATATTTAGTGATTAGTTTTAAGTTATGATTACATATTATTTTTATACGATGTAACAAATAACAATTACAATTGTATTTATATTTACAATATACTAGATTTTTTTAATATGTGGTGTACATTTTTTATTAATACTTTACCAATATATAATATTTATTACAGTTAACAATTAAAAAAATTTTATCTAGAATTCTAAATCGCTATATATAGTTTTTCCCATAACAATCCTAACCTCAAAACTCTATTTCTTCATTTTATTCGTAAAATGTTTGATTTACATATTTTTTCGTAGAGCAGTTTACTTTTAAAATATTATTATGAATAATAATTCACATTCCTTATACTTACTACAGAAATATTTTTTATTTTTTATTTTTCATTTAGAGGGGGAACACTCCCCCTTGGTGCCCCACCTGGGTACGGTCAAGGATTATCGACGGCCCTGAGACTGCTCACTGACTTTCTGTTGGAGAAATTCTGCCGTTGGCTGAAATTTGAATCGCGCGCCAAATTTTGACCAATGGCAGTATTTCTCTAGCTGATTGCCAATGTGTGCTGCTATTGGTCAAAATCTGGCGCGCGATTCAAATTTCAGCCAACGGCAGAATTTCTCCAACAGAAAGTCAGTGAGCAGTCTCAGGGCCGTCGATAATCCATGACCGTAGCCAGGGGGGCACCAAGGGGGGGATTTTTCCCCCCTATAAATGAAAAATAAAAAATGATAAAAAATGATAAAAATTAAAAAAAAATAAAATCTCATAAATTCTCGAAAAATGTAAGGTAATTTATTTTATCGCTACCTTCTCGGTAACGTTACCGAGAACGGGAATATTACCAAAGATATCTTTGATATTACCTAGGTAATATTACTCACTAAGAACTCTATATTTTCCCCTCTTAATCGTTAAAACAGGGATAAAAATAAAAAACTTTCATTTCATCAGTTACCACTTACCTCAGTTACCAACGTGAACGTCTCATCTTTTAATGTTTTTTTTTAGCAATTTTTAATATATACATAATGTATCAGTTTTAAAATTAGAAATGTAGAAGAAACCTAGAAAAAAAGTAGTGCAACCAAGAAAATAGTCAAAATGTTGTGCAAGGAAGGAAAAATTTCTTTATTTAGCTTTCTCGTATCTTTTTCAATCTCAATTCTACCCGAAGTACTTTTGAGGCTAGAGTTTGATTTTTACCAGCAGTATTTCGAAAATATTTGGTTATTACACGTAGTTCAATACGCTTTCTTAAATTTGTTGATAATAACCGCATTTCGGGGATTCTCATATCAAGTAAGTAGTATTTAAACAATTTAATATCATATCTGTTATTTTGGTGAAAAATAGCTACAAAGTTCTCTGAGCTTTCACTAGAGCTCTATATATATAAATAAATAATATATAATATACTAAATATATATAATAACAATGTATAAAAATAATTTATAATTAATTATAATATTAATTATTTATAATTAATTTTAATTTTTATAATTTTTTTCTCCAGGTTGCGGTGAGATCGGCATTTTTAGGATATGCATTCGGCGTAGGCATTTTAATTTTTACAACCACACCACCGTCATGTCAAATGTTTGGGATTTATGTGGCTTTTCTGTCATTCTTCCATTACTCCGAATTTATTATCATAGCCTGGACAAATCCTATAGCAATTTCTACTGATAGTTTTATGCTTAATCATAGTCTTGCATATGCAACAGCAGCTTGTTCAAGTTGGTTGGAATTTCTAGTGGAAAGATATTATTTTCCTGAGATGAAGGAACCTTCTTCGATATCGTACTTCGGAGTTATAATATGCTTTTCTGGAGAGCTTTTAAGAAAGCTGGCTATTTACACTGCAAAGCATAATTTTAATCATCTGGTTCAGAGTACAAAGAAGAGCAGCCATGAACTAGTTACTCATGGGGTTTATAGCCTTTTTAGACATCCCAGTTACGTGGGATGGTTTTATTGGTCTATTGGTACTCAGGTAAAATACCAAAAAATATTTGCATTATGATTTATGATTAATATTTTACAAGCATGTATAGTCATTAAAGCTTATAAATCATTCAGTGCTTTAAAAATACATAGTTTTAATAATTGAAAACCATTTGAGCTAGAAAATTTGAAGCATAATTTACACTACTGATAGAATTTTAAATCTAACCATAAAAGTTAAAGAATTTTTACTCTGTGGATTCAAAAATAAATTTCTTTTCTAGCTAATTCTTCAGAACCCTTTCTGCTTCCTCGCTTATACAGTAGCATCGTGGAGGTTTTTTCACGACCGTATTCTGGTTGAGGAAGTAGGGCTTCTCAATTTCTTCGGAGAAGAATACGTCGAATACAAAAGAAATGTTGGTACAGGTTTACCATTTATTTCTGGTTACGATTTAGATTTATAGCACGGAGTTGATGTTTAGTTTAAGATAAAATGACTTACTAAGAAATAATTCAGATAGAATACGGGTTCAAAAACAATAATGGCTTTAAAATGACTTATTATCACTTTAAGAAATATGGCATTGAAGCAAGTCACCAAACTAATTTTAAGATCTCTGAATAATAGTTTAATAGCTAGCAATCAATTTATTATTTATATTTAAGAGAACTTACATTTTGACTGATACTTACAATTACTTATAGATTACTTAATATTATTATAAGTAAAATAATATCTTCGCAATGGATTTTGTCTGAATAGTGAGTTTTATATTTAACTAAAATAAAACATAATTCTGTTTTTTACCAAAATTATATTTATTGTCTCATTTTCTTTTAATGAAAAGAATTTTTATATAACAATACATGCTAGCTGCTTTATACTTTCACAGTTTGTGGATATAAATACTTCTCGAGTCCTTTTCTGCTTACATCGACCTTCAAAAGCATTTATTCTATCTCTTCGTCCACGCGTAATATTTTCTAGTTATGATTAATGCTTAATTTTTTTTATTTTATTACTATTACGATTTTCATTATTATTAATACTTTCATGCAACTTTTGTTACAACGTAGAAGCCATATTACGTCCCATATATATATATACACAGCATTCGTTTGATAAATTCAGATTACAATTAACGTCGCAAATGAAAAATTTATTGTCGGAATTACTAAATCGAATAACTAAGAATGAATTTCAAATTACATAATATTAAATAAGTTAAATTTAATTTATGTTCCTCCTGACATTGATTTTTACTTAGAATAAACAAATCCTGGAAAACATCGATATCGAAGTTTCTGTAATTTTATAAACGACTAAATTTACTAGCACCAGGCATTAATAAGCAAAGTTTGCGAGACATCTTCTTCCATCGATATCACATCATTTTACACTAAGCTTATTGAAAAATTAAGGAAAAAATCTGACAACTATTTCGTTGCTGTACATTTTCAGGAAAATAATGGCAGTGAGGTTCTATTATTTTAAAATGTGAAATGCAAAAAGAAAATTACAAGTCTTCAAAATACGTAAAAATTAATGCTCCATGAAAAGCATTGCAATATTTAGTAATCTACCTTATAGAATAGTAAGTTATATAAAATAAAGCAGTATAAAACGTTGTTACCTAGAACAATCGTAAAAATTACAATAGTTGCTTCATAATAAAGAAGGTTATTTATCATAAGTATATAAACAACTATTCCCAAGTTGTTTCAAATCGTTTTTTAAAATATTCTCAATCCTGTTCATAATTTTTCATACATTAATTGCAATTTTTCCTGCTATCATGATATGGCACATTACAATCTTCAAAATTTGTAATTACCACTTTTTAAACATGTGATCCTTGTTTAGAATTGTCAGTAGTCAATTACCTTCGATTAAATTCAATATTGATCGCCAAAACAAAATAATATGAAACATTCTTGCTTACATTCAGCATTAATATTAAATTATTTACAGCGTTCTCGTTCAGTCAGTTTGAATATTTATCGATGAGAACTTGTCGTAAAGAAAATTCATAGGTTCTCAGGCACAAGCGTAATTTGTTTTTCATTTTTAATTGAACGCCTTGCGTTTCCGCATGTGCGGTGGAATTTGATTGCTCAAGTCCCTGAAAAGAAAAGAAACAAAAGTTACTTAAACAGAATTTTATATGAGATACAATTTTTCTAGAGCAACAAATTTATAAATTAGGTACATACCTCAATCGTTCAATTCCGATATTAGTGAAGCAACAAATAATTTACAAATTCGTTAGTCATACATAACATTGACAAGCATTTGAAATGCGCACTTCCCAAAATTTTACATTATTCAGGAAGTGCGCAGTCTTTAAATTTTCACAAAACTCTCAAAGTAAAAAAATAGATTGTGAAAATTTTGTTGGCGATAATAATAAGCAAGCTTGTCTAATAAAATTGATAAAGAAACTTAAAAGACAAGTTGCTGTCAATAAGGGAAAGCATTCGATGCTACGAAATGCTAGATTATTGGCTGTGGGTTTGGGGTGAATTATATTTACAGGTGGTGGAGGTACGAATGCGTCGAAAACGTCTGAATCTGAATCCGGAAATACAAGCGAAGATGGAATCCATCTCACTCTGTGCAGCATGTAATATTGGCTGAATTAATCTAACTTGTTTTAAACAGAGTTGAGTGACATTCAAAGCATAAATTGCTAAGCTCTAAAAATATTTCTAAAATTAAATTTGAAAACTTCAGAAGTCAAAGAGTGTTTTATTCCAAATTCTGTGATGAAACAGAGCAAATTAAATATTCATTGGAAACTGATTTTGTCATTTAGCTTGAGTGGATTGTTAAACAAGATTAACTTTAAATATTTTAAATTCTTACCTTGTGCAAGGAGAAACGTTTTTGCCCCTGATAGCTTTTTCTCCGATATCGATTGCCCCGGAATCTTGAACCTCGACTGTGTAAATGCATCCGGAAAATCCGTCTCGATATCTTCCATAAGTCATGCCAAAATCAGGAACTCCTCCTAAGTAAACGCTGCCTCGGGTGTTAAGAATTTGTTGCAAACCATCACTAACGCCACTTTCGGTGTGTTCTCCATTTAATTCGATGCTTCCATCACTTCCTTGTCTTTTTAAAATTATCCTGTGTCGTTCTCCATCATCCACTTTTTGGGCTACAACTCGAATCACTGCTGGTCCAGATCCCAAATTATATTGATACTCCACGTATCTGTAAAGATACGAATTGTTTAAAAAATCAATGTTGAGCTTAAAAATTAATATATAATATTTAATGATTTTGTTAATTACCCGTCGACTACTGCGAGGGAAATATAATCAGCAGGATTCACATCATTAGGCGTTTGCCCATGCCACATGATCAACCCATTTGATTTATTAGTTGAAATTTCAAAACCCAAGACTTCTCGATCTTCTTCATGAGACATTATTGATCTGTCGAGTTCCAACCAACCATCACCTTTAAAGGCAACGTCATAAGAAATTTCAGCGGCTGTAATTTAAAAAAAAAGTTGTTAGTACAATTTTTTAAATGGAAAGTTACAATCTTGACTTAAAATTAAAATTTAGTTCCATCAACGAGTTCTACCTACTTTTTTCGCAATTTTGACCAGAATAACCGAGTCGGCAATCGCAATTATACGATCCGTGTAAATCAGTGCAGGTGCCTCCATTTTTACAAGGAATTAACAATTCACATTGCTTGAGAACATTTTCGCAATTTCTACCCACGTAGCCATATTCGCAAGTACAGGAATAATCGTGAGAGTTGGTACTTTGGCATATACCATTTATACAAGGCTTTGTAATGCAAGGATCATATTCAGTTGATGTAATTAAAACTAGAGGTCGAGTTGTTGACAAAATATAGGGAGCTGTTTGATTTTGATGAAGTGATGAGCAATCTTCCACGTTTGCTGAATCGATTGGCGATTTTAGGTCGATGTTCATTGATGCTACTTCGAGCTGTTCGGAAAAATAAAAAATTAGATAAGAAACTTGAATTCTCTTAAAAAACATTGGACAAAAATTAACTCACTTCATTAATGCATCCACGGAAACTTCTATCAACTCCAACATCTTTATTGACACTAATTCTTCTTCTATCAATTCCTCCAACATATAGAGGAGTATTTAAACTCATCGTCCTAGCCGCTCCAGGAGATCTTCCTTCCACAAGAGGTTCTCCATGCACCGATAAAGATCCTTGCTTATAATCTCTATTCACCGAAACATGAATCCAAATTCCAGGTTGAACAATGAAATTCGATCTGATGACTGCCATTCCAGAACCCACATCAAAGCGAAATTCCACGTGTCTGTTTTTAATGATTACAGCAGCAAAATCCCCAAGTCCTTCGTCACTTTGAGAAACGTACATCAAGATTCCATCTTCATCGTCCGTCGATTTAAAGTTCATTGCTAATTTCAACCTGAAAGAAAATATTAGTGAGAAACATATTTTTCACAAATAGAAAGCTGAGGCTTGAGGCTTATGTTTATTGCAAAGAGGTTTGATAAAAGGAAAAAGCCGTTTTATGTCAGAGTATCAAATTCACACGCTTGTATTATTTCCTGCACCTAGTGTTAAAAAGAAACTAATGCACAAAACGCAAACCATTTAGAACTGAGCGAAGCGCTAAAACCTTTTAAAACCCTGTGAGGAATTTTTAAATTTCGCTGACTTTCATTTAATTTTTTTTTCTAAAATTGATTAAATTCATAAAAAGCTCGAGGAAATTTTTAGCTCAAAAAAGCAACCAGAAGTAAAACCAGAAAAAAATGAAGTGAATGATGAATGCGAAAGCTGTAAAAAAAAACAGAAATAATACAACTCACCTGGTTTGCTAAACGCATAATAGTGTACTAATCAAAAATAAAGGTGCTAAAATTAATACACGAAGTAACGAAAAGTGAAAATTTCTAGGACTTCAAAATGAATTTGTGCAGTTGTAAAATATTTATTATTTATTTATTCTATATATTATATATTAATTAGGCATAAGCCTACTGAGTATATCGATGTTCGGTCCTATACAAAAGATGTAACAAGTAATGCATAGACTATTATAGATTCTTAAACGTAAGTACTGACGGTGACATTTTTCTATTGACGTTATTTATCACACGAGCAGTTTGTTGCTATGTTTTAAAAAAATTTCTAAGCGTCTGCTTTTATTTGTTAAATGCGACTGATTTGGCAGTGACATCACGTCTTATAGTGTTAATAATATTAATAAATCTAATATCGGTGACGTGCTACATATATCGATTAAAAAGCTGTACAAAAGGAAATATACTAATCATTAATAATTAATCAAAGTTGACTGTAATTCTAAAATTATAGCACCGCGAGTTCGCTTCGAATAACTATACGGAAGACATGTTAAACATGCTTTTATAAGTATATGATATATATTTTTTTTAATCTAAAGCTAATCATCGGTTCTTTGTCGATTAATTTTTTTAATTAATCATTAATCGACAAGACCAAAAATATTTCTGAGAGCAAGAAGCCTTATTATTAAGGACTAATAATGTTTGCGACTTAGAATGAGAGCGACAATCTCGAAATTAATAGTTGACTTGCATGATTGACATACGCTTGAGTACCGCGAAGGGATACCAGAAAATATTATTCAAGAGCATTAACTTCGTGCTAAATTTAATGTTTTGTGTAGTGCAAGTTTTGTGGTAGTAGCCTGGAACTCGAATGCGATCGTGTGTGCGATCGTTTTTGTATAGTTGTGTACTCATTGGTCCTGAAAATAATGTTAAAAGATTAGGACCGTTAAACCTCATAAATTAAAAAAGTCAGTAAGCTTGTTTTTAAATAGAAAAATAATCATAGGTTAAAGTTAAATTTTTTTTCATTCCGTTGCATTTTTTTAAGTGCTTACGTGCTCAGAGAAGAATTATTTAGACGTTAGGGAACTATTCTATTAAAAATCTATATTAAAAATCAATTATGAAATTCCTCGATTTTTGTGTTTGTGCAGAAAGGTAAATATTATAATAATGGCTTCTTAATAAAAGAGGATATTTATTTTTCGAAACAGTATAGTAAAATAGTTTCTATAAAGACTAAAAATATGAAGGCTTCTAATTAATTTGACATATGACTTAATATGTAAGTAATCAACCCTTAAAATGAAAAAAATAATATACGCAAATCAAAGAACTATTTTTATAATTATGATTTTTTTGGAGTCAATAAGATAAGTGTCAAGTTAGATCTTTTTCGATGGTATTTTTACTTACCGTCGAACAGCTTTCGGTTTGTTGTATGCAAGATATGATCTGGGATTTCGGAATGATGGCTTTTGAATATCGACTGATCGTTCGCATCTTATTCCTGCTCTTCCGAAAGGACAGTAACATTCGTAACCAGTTTCTAAACTCTGACAAGTTCCTTCTCCACAAGCTCCTGCAATTTTTAAATAACAATTTTACCAATGACATTTATTTTTCATTAAATATTTCTCAGACTATCAGGCTAATTTTTTCAAATTTCTAGGAATGCAAAAGTACATAGCAATCCTTTTTAATAATTGTTATACTTTTTTTAACCTACCTGGGTAACAAGATTGACCTACAGAATCGCAATGATGTCCACTATACCCTGCTCGACAAAGACACCTGTATCCATGTTTCACAGCCGCTTCCTGGCAAATTCCTCCATTTCGACAAGGATTTTCAGCACAAGTTTCGCAGCTTGTTATTCCAGTGCTTTCAGTTTGTTGTCCAATTAAATCAACATGTGCGTCTCCGATGACTAGTTTGCTGATGCAACCAACGAAGCCCAATATATTATTTCTGAAAATTTTATGAATCACGAAATCATTGACAGTCTGGTTACGTGGTACTCCTCCAATGTAAAGAGGTTCCTTGAGATCCAGAGTCTGCTTTCTTCCTAATGCAAAGACCTTGTAAGGACCTTCTCCATCAACAAACATACTTCCTTCTTTGCGTAAACGTTGAATTTTGATTGTGTGCCAGGTACCAGGAGTAATGGACTTATTTGATCGGATTTGTGCTGGTCCAGATCCCAAGTCAAATCTGAAAATATAATTTTTTTGTTGAAAAAACGAAAGAAAGCGTATTTGAGGAAAAGTATTTGAATGCTGATCATTCATCCACAGTAATTTAAAACTGATTTCTTCTTTTAAAATTCTTATTTCTGTACCTCACAAATTATTGTCAATTTTGAATCTTTTTTTAAACATTTGTGGAATACTAAATCATTATTGACTTACGATAGAACTGGATATCCTCCAACGATCGCTAGAGCGAGGAAGTCTCCCTTTCCATCGGGACTTTCGTCGTTATAAAGTATCAATCCATCGTAGTTTTCTGTTTTGAATGAGACCTCAATATTGAATCTCATATAGGCTTCGCTCAATGGTGCAAGTGCAATGAAACTTCTTGGAGCTTGGTGGAAATATGGCACAACTCCAGTTACGACTAGAACATTTGGAACTTCGAGTTTTTCTTGACCATTTTCCGCCACACAAATATAGGTTCCTGCGTTTTCTGCTTTCACATTCTGGATTCTCAATTTGTTCTATTAAAAATACAAAATTATCAATGATTAATTATCTAGAATGTCTTTTCTTGTGGAATTGTAAAATACTCGTTGGATATTAATTTTATTTTTAAGTAATTGCCATCTTACTTCGTATGGGTCAATATTCCTAGGCATTTCTCCCTCAAGTTTCTTCCAGTGGAATTTAATTGCATGATCCATGTTGGGGCTGCAATCCATTTCAATATCTGATCCGTAAGGAGCTGATACAGTTTCAATTGCTGGAGCGTCGGCATTACCACCTGTTGAATTAAAAAAAAAAAAAGGTTAAAAATTAATATTTAAAATAGTGATACTCTAAAAATTGTATCTTGAAATGAATAATACTTACGCGTTTTAAAAGAGCAAGCATGAATAAATAGATTTATTATTTATTATTTTATTATTTAATATTTAGCTAAATAATTTTAGATGTGCCGATTTTAGTTTATCAAAATTGTTACCTTGGACAATAAGATTATATTCTCCATCAAAAATTCCTTCAGCACCTTCTGCTGTGCATCTGTAGAGTCCACTGTCACTTACAACCACATTTGAAATCCGCAAAGTATTTTCATAAGGTCTTGCATTTTGTGGTAAACTTATGTCATTCAGGTTGGACCAAGTATAATGTGGATTTTGAATGCCAGAACTTGAACAAATCAAGTCCACTGAGTCTCCAATATTTATGAAATCCTGACTTGATCTAATGGAGACGAAAGGCGTTGTAGCAGCTAAAAAGCAAAAAGTTTCATTAAAATCTCAAAATTGTAATCCCTCTTTCGGGTCACATACATGACTAAAAGCATTTAAAACCCCTTTTCAATTATGCAATCTACACAAAAAAAATATTCTGCGGGCATTAAGAACATTTGAAATATTTAAAAAAACATTCATGTGTATACAATCTTTGGAAACAAATTTTAAATGTTTCTAAAGTTTTGTTAGATAGGAACATATCTTTTTGTACAAATTCAACTATGAGAAATTAAATATTGTGTTAAAAATATTTTTAGGGTAATTAAATTTATCAGTTTTTCGAAAAGAAATCTACTGAAATCACTACGAGACATACACAAACACGAAGACTAATCTAGAACCCTCTTTAAAATTTTTATTTATCAACGGAATCTTCATCTCTCTTTATTCCTCATTATATAACTAATTTAGAAAATTTTAAACAGGGTATATAATTATGTACATATATGTGCAATTTTGATTCTGAAATAAAGCAATCAATTTTGAAAATGTATCCCTTTTCCAAATTGGTTTTCAGATGCTTAACTTGAAATTCATATTATTCACCACCAAAAATTTGGAAACCGGAAGTCGTGACAAACATTTGTCTCTGATATTTCATTAATTATATAAATTTTCTCAACAGGGTTGCTATATAATTTAGAATCCTAGGTCTCTTTTAGGTTCTCCAGACGAATTTGTTAAAAATTTCAGATAAACGAATCAGGATTAACGAATCAGGATTTCCAGGCAACATAGCAAACCTGTTCAACTAAAATTGATTTTCTAAATGAAAATTGGAAAAATTAAAAAAATGAAAACGACTTTCGCGAGTCGCTTGAGTCGTCTTAGATCGAATGATGTAAACACTGAACATGAAAAATCAGAGGCTTTTGGTAGAGAAGTGTGCAATAGAAATTGACTTGTGAGCCAAAAAAGGAAAAAGTGGAAAAATAGAAAAAGACGAACTACAAAATATAGAATATGGACGTTACACGACACACAGATCTCAAAACAAACCACGTCGTTGCTGAAGAATTTGGCGGAATCGCGTGATGCGGCAGAAACGTTCATCAGTACCATCGATGCACTGAACATAGCCGTCGCAAAAGTAATCCAACGGAATGCATAGTTGACTTCTGCATTGATAATCTCCGTGTCTGCACTGCGATCGGTATACTGGCATGCAATCCGCAAGCAAATTAACTACTAAATCATAACGCGAGCTTTTTAAAAAAAACCTAGTCTGACGGAAGACTGATAGAACCATGGTAGCGATGATCCTGGCGCAATTTCATTTCTTTATCACCCAACACAACTTTGTTAATAGAATGACAAGCTTCATGATATTTTTGTTAGTCTCGTATAATTATTTTTTCTTTATATATGGCTATATATAATAAATTAATCTAATGTAACACGAATAGATTCTAACAGTGAAAGACGATCCAGAGTATGATACAAATAAAATTTAGAAAAATTTTAGTAATCTTTGCTTTAGCGGTAAGAAATTCATTTTATATACATTTTACGAGCACTGAATTTCTTATAATATTTGATTTATTTTTAAAAACTTTTAATCCTTCTTCAAATGATGTAACAGATTCATTGAAATACTTGTCATGTATTCTATCCTTATCGCAATCGATACATTTTTTATCGTTTATTCATTTGGAAACTACAAATTCTATAGCCAAATGATGCAATGCAGAAAAGCGATGTGTAATTTAAAAGCCAAATCATCAGAAAAAGCTACAGCCAATTATTCACTGCGAACCTATGCGTTGCTTACAAAAACTATTCGAAAGAAACATAGCATGTGGAACAGTAAAATCGTAATAGCACTAAAGTACTAATTTAGTTTTTTTTTCTGGATACTTACGGCTGACGCTCAAGTTTATAAAATCGCTCGAAACACCATTTTCGTTACTCGTTTTGCAAGTATATCGTCCACTATCCTCGGGTTGAACCTTGTAGAGTTCTAGATAATCTTCTCCTGCTCGTGAATGTACAGGCAGTGGTAGACCTTCTCTACTCCATTGAATAGTAGCTCGTTCCTGGACAGTGCACCTCAATCTAATTGTGCTTCCAGGGAAGGTTGATATGTCTCTCTCTAAAGCTCGAACAACGTTTCCTTCGTTTTCTGTAAGAAAAAAAAGAAATTTTCAACTCAAGAATATTTAAATAATTTTCAGTTCTAATTAATTTAATTTGTACCGTTTACTAAAACTTCAGCGACAGCTTCAGCAGTTCCTGCAGAATTGCTAGCTACGCAGGCATATTTTCCAGCATCGGAGTAAGTAATTCCATGAAATTGGATAAATCCACGGTCTCGAGTTACAGAACTGGGCATTTCACGACGAACTGCTTTCCATTCAATTTCAAGAGGTTCGTCACCTGTAGCTAGACACAGAATGCTAGGATTTTCTCCTGGACGAACAGTCTGGCGTGTGGGATTCAATTCAATTCTAGGAACCGCTGCAAAAATAAGAGAAATCGTATTTAATTATCTAAGTATTAGAATTTCTAATTTTACAATATTTAATACTTGAAGAATAAAATTTGTCTTTAACTTACAAACGACTTCGAGTATTGATTTAGCTTCGAATAAAACTGAACCGTGATGATCAAGTCCAAGGCAAATATATTCTCCTGCATCTTCTTTAGTTACACTGGGTATGGTCAAAGTTCCACTGTGAAATACACTCTGTTTTGGTAATGGACGACCTCCTCCTCTCCTCCAATCTAAGTGGATGTGATCTTCGTCTCGTCCTTGTAATTGACAACGTAGTTGTACCTTCCCTCCAGCTGGTATTTTATTGAAAGTATCTGTGGTAACTCCTGATTTCTGTTAAAGAAAAAAATTTTCCAATTTGTGATCCTTCAAAGTTTAGATATAAACGATCTCGCTACTCCTAAATTAGAATGATATACCCTATTAATATAAGAACGAATTTACATACAGATAAAGGAGGTCGTGGTCTTGGTCTTGGTTGTGGTGATGGGTATTCGTAAATATCTTCATTGCACGGTTGATCTCCTCGACAAGGCGGCACCACATCGGCATCATCATCGTCAACACGAATATGAACAGTTTCCTCTGAAATACCCGCCAAGTTGGTAGCTTCGCAAGTGTAAGTACCTTCATCATCCGTAGTTACAGAATTAATCTGATGCACTGCACTCTCAGGAACTCTATCTCTCAAATCGTACACGGTGAAAGGATCCCTGAAATTCAGGAAGTAACTCATTAAATAAGGATCATGGAAGTCAATAAACAGATGCAGAAAAAAATTAATTTACCTTGATAATATGTCCGAGTGTTTTCTCCAAACAATATTCGGTTGAGGTTTACCCGTCGCAGAACAAATGAGAGTTAGTCTCTCGCCTGATTTTACATTCAAAAGTCCGCTGTTGGGGCTAATGTTAATAACTGGTCTGGAATGTACGATAAGTTGGGAAGTTAGAGTCGCCATGCCGACTGAATTCGTTCCCGTGCAGACATAGAAACCTTCGTCATTGAAATTCACATTTTTTAGCCTTAAAAGACCACCTTGAGTTTGTTCAACGTTTTGAGGAAGAGGCCGTCCATCTTCGCGAGACCAATGAATTTCTGGAGAAGGAGCACCTTGGGCACGACACTGCATATCTACGGAACCTCCTACGAGTACAGTTTGAGGCGCGTTCGGATACAATTCTAAAATCGGTGCTTGGCGTTCTGTGAAAAACATGGTACAATGTAAATATTACAAAAATTACAAGACCGGTTCAAGTAATAATTATTACAAATGATCTACTAACGCTCAACTTCGATCATCGCACTAGCTTCGTGACTAGATCTCGAATTGCTGGCGCGACAGATATAAATTCCTCGATCTTGAACTTGAATGTTACGGAACTTCAAAGTATCACCGAATTCTTGAGCATTAGGGCCCAGAGAAGTTTCTCCATGTTTAGACCACTTGAAATGCATTCCAGGTTCTCCAGATACAATGCACCTTATTTCTACACTCGTGCCTTGAGATACCGTTTGCCTTTCGGGTTCGATTGCCACACTAGGAACCTGTGGTCTTTGAAGGATTGTGATTTTGGCTCTTTGGCTAGTTGCTAATCCTTCATAACTGATAGCTGTGCAAATGTATATACCGGAATCGTTAGGTGTTGGATTTCTAATTGTGAGGACTCCACTTTGTTGGGATGCTGAGTACGGAAGTGGCACATTTCCTGAACGGGTCCATGTTAATCTAGTGGATTGAGGTGCTGTACATGTTATCTGAACTATGTCTCCACTATTTCCGGTCCATTCGGAAGGATTGAGAGTAACTCTCGATGCAGTGGGTGGTTCTGGGTTGTCTAAGAGCAGAAGAATTTCGTTTACACATTTATTGTTCTAATTTAATTATCCAGAAGTTAGTTGACAGATTTTTAAATCAATTTACCTATTACGATTAGAACGGCTGTTACTTCATTCACTCCCATGTTGTTTGCGACAATACATTTGTACTCATCTTGATCGCTTCTTTTTACGGCTGTAAATCGTAAAACTGAACCATAAACTCTTGCTTCGGAGCTCAAAGGTCCATTTGCTCGTTCCCATGTTATTTCGGGTTGAGGATATCCAGTAGCTTGACAATGGAATTCGAATGGATGGCCTTCATAGACTTGCTTGAATTTGGGTACGATTTCTGCTCTTGGACCAATGGGACTAGACCCTAGAAAAAAATAAGATAATAAATAAATATAACATAAAAACTATGTAATAAATTACTAATAAGCATCAAAGTAATATTAAATAAAAATTTCAAACCACTTGTTTGACCTATATACCTGGTAGTTTGTAATTCTTCGGATAAGCTGCATCCGAATAAGTTTAAAAAAAAACAATTATTTTTGAATTATTTTTTAGTATTTTATAGTAGATTTTTTTATTTACCTCCAACCGAGAGAGTAACATTTCTCGTTGCAACTTCCCGCCCATCAGTGACTCTACAAATGTAGACACCACTATCAGATACAGTCACGTCTTGAATGATAAGAATACCACTTTCGTCATCGATACTTCTTTCAGGTGGTAATCTTCCACCAGCCTTTTCCCATCTGATTCTTACCGCATTCTGAAATCGAGGGTAATTTGTATATAATATCTTACACTACTTACCAAAACTGAAAATAAAAAAAAGCAAAAGAAATGATAAATGAAATTAATAAAGAACTTACAGATTGTTTAGATCTTCCAGAGCAATGATATTTAACATTAGTTCCAGTTTGAACAATTTGGAAGGCCGGCTCCGTAATATCAACAATGATAGTTGGTTCAGGAGGAGGATTGTTATTTGGACGGCCTGATGGTGTATCAGGTTCACCTATTACAGAAATAGTAAAGAAAATGTTATTACGATTTCAAAGAAATGTAACCAGCATTTCTGGACAAAAATACATTAGTACATACAAGAATACATTTAAGCTATGTATCAAGTTTGGAAATTATAGTTTCCTAATAGGTAATTTCAATCTGGACCTTCAGATCAGGGATCGTTACGAAACTTTTTTTGCTTCACACTATACAAATTGCAAGAAGCTCGTTTTCGTTACGGTCCCTACAGATTAAAAATTTCAATTTAGAATTTTAAGCTGGAGTATCTAAGACGAACGCATTGACAATCACAAAAGCAGATCTTGAAATTGGACTGAAACTTAAAGCAAAAAAGTCGAGAAAAGCAGAGATTTCATCAATTTTAGAAATGATACCTCTTCCTTTCTACAGGAAGAAGTTTCCAGAAGTAGAAGAAATTTCCTCAACGAGGAAGGCATTTTCAATAGTTGGAAATGATTTTGCTGAGAATCCTAAACATTGCAAGACAATTTGTAGACCCACGGACGGACAAATATGAAAACCCTCGTCATCTAGTCCGCCAAACCTGGATTCACTGATCCCATGATCATCGCCAGGAATTTCCCCTGCATGTCCAATACAAAACACTCCACATAGCAGGGTGTATTGCCAATGTTGACATTCCAAACTCGATATCCACCATTTTTGGTCCAGTGCATAAGACCTAGATCCAGACCCTTGGCTGTTATGGGGTTTCCCTCGTAGGTTGACAAATTGAAAACAATGTTAAACCTGTCAGCTTGAAACTCATAGTTGCACGTGAATTTGACGGTGGTGTTTGGTGACTTTTGAACCTTCACAGGCATAAGACCTACCCTGAGCTCATCTGATGCATGCAACATATTAGGTATGCAAAATTTCATGAAAAAAAAATGTGCTCAAGCTAATTTATGTCACTTTCAGACCTCACAGCCTATATTACAAATAGAAGTAGTAGAAGTAGGAAATTAAACTGGCAACGACACGCTTTAAAAAGTTACTGTTTTTTTAGTTTAATAAAAAATAAAAATATAGTGTAAATAAAACAGTAAAATAAGTACCAGGCTGTGAGACTTGTAATTTGAATCAAGCTAATCATTTCTATTAGTGCAATTTTAACTCTGCATTAACGTATGCTTTGAAATTTAAAAAAATCACCACGTGCAGAAAATACTGTATACACAAATTAATTATAAGAATTATTAGGTGAATGCAGAGTGTTAAAATAATATTTACATGATCGAATTAATTGAATATGTACATTAATTGTAAATCTTAAGAGGTTTTTACTTACGAATTTGGGAGCAGTCATGTCCAGTGTATCCTGGAGCACAGTGGCAAACAACTTGACCAGATCGACTCATGTCACAACTTAATTCATTGTTGCTGCAAGGACACCTTTCGCATTTGCCAAGAAAACTTTCAGACTTGTCGTTCTTGTTTCTGAAATATCCTCTTCTGCAATTTTCACAAGAGTTTCCTTCATAGCCTTCAGGACAGATGCAAACTTCGACCTGGGTTGCTCTAGGTGTATTTTCACCCCTAACGTCAGCGGCGAAGTCCAAAATAATATCGCTAATATAAGTTTGTTCCATTTGATCGCTATGGGTGGCTCGAACTAAAATTGCTTCTACGTCAGTCAAGGCAGTCATTAAATCAGTTCTTGAAGCTCGGCGAGGTCCATCTCGACTTAGACGATACCACTCGGATTCCCTGAATGGAACGCTGTAGGTCTACAATAAAAATTAAAATATTTTTAACTATTCTAAGTATATTATAGCATAAGAAATCATAATAATCAGTCTTACAACTGGAATTCCAGGAATCAAGTCTTGAGGATTTTTCCAATAGAGCGAGATTCCATTTCCAAAGATGATAACGTCCTGATCGGGATAAGTTCGAGCACCTGGAGCGATGATAATATGTTGAGTCAGGGTCAAGTTTGAACCATAGCTTGACAATTTGTTTCCTGTGTATTCCTTAGGCAGAGACCAGTACAATCTCTCGACACGAGAATTTGGATAATGATAACCGATTTCATTCGTTCCGGTATTGACTTTCAATTCTGCATTGATTACTTCACGCCTTGTGCTGGAATTCAAAATTAATATTTGAATTGTCAATTAATAAAGATGTGATTTTAACTGATTCATTTCAATTACACTCAGAAAAAATAAGTTACCTATCAGTGAGTGCGAAAGATTTTCTTTGATCAGAAATAAACACTGGGAGCTCTTGGATGTACAAAGAGCTTTCATGACATTGCGAGGAAACTCCACTACAAAAACATTGGTTGCATCCTTCGATGTTGTCAATGGAAAGACCAAAGGTAGAAGGACGACATCGATCACATTTTTCGCCTTCGACATTTCGTTTACATTGACATTGATTTCCAATGACCAGTGCGCTTTCAGATCCTGCGGGATTGCAGTCAATAATACGACCTGGAGTACTATTTTGTAGACAGTCGTATGGAGATCCTCGAGTTGCGTTTCCTTCGTATCCATATTCGCAGTATTCGCAGTTGTCGCCAGTAGTGTGATGAGCACAATTCTATAAAAATTGTATAATTAATATTAAATACATAATTCCAGCGAATGAATAGGCGAGTGAATAATTAGAATAGATAGCTTGAAGGGTTGTGGCTTACAATTTCTTACCTCACAAATTCCTGTATCTGGATCACATTGATTAGAATGTCCGTTACAGTGACAAGGTTCACAGCTTCCAAGATATATTCCTTCTGCTGCTCTCGTGTATCCAACGTCACAATCTTCACAGGAAAGACCTTTGTAGCCAATTGGGCAGCTACAATGTTCCACTTCCATTGCTCGCTCTCTTCCAGTGTTGTATCGTTCTGCTTTGTCAAGAGACACCATCGCCAATCTGCGAATTTATTTTCATGGTAAATTAGTCCGCGTAGATATTAAAAATTCAAAGAAAGAAATTTTGAATAACAGGGTTTGATACTCACGCAGCTTCGTCAGTGTGTGTAGTATAGGTAGCTTTAATTCTGATCGCCTTAACATCAGCCAAAGCTATCATGAGAGTTTGTCTATCAACTTTAGTGCCATCCTCCCTTTGCCAATGATCTTCCAAGAATGGTACAGTGAAGGTTTGTTGAGTGTTGAGATCCGAGGAGATAGATCTGTTGTTAGGAACGTAGTGGAGCAATACGACGGCATTATGCTGCAATCATTACAAGAACAATTAAAAAATTAATCCTGAAACAATGATTCATAATTAAAAATGTATCCTTACACTTATTAAAACGACATCAGCTGCACTGTTTCTCGAACTCTGACCACCTGGTGATGGTACGTATCTAACCGTATATCTAAGATTTCCACCATAGGATGTAATGAGATTACCCAAGAAGATATTTGGTAGCTGCCAGTAGTATACGTCGCTATTTCCGCGATTAGGGAAATTCTTGTAAACCATTTCTCTGGTAATTGCGTTTACTCTCAGATCAGAATAAATTGGTTGAGCGTCCGGAGATCTAGATTCGACGAGTGCAAAGTCTTGGGTGGAAGTTGAAAACGTCACTTGAATCTGGGTAAACAAACGAAAAAAAAAAACAGGGTAAATCTTAGAAAGCGTCTTTCGAATATCGTGATTCGATTCTTACCTCGCTTCTGTAGAAATTGGATGAGGTACATCTGTCGACGACACCCATGCAGAAACATGTGAGACATCCGAATGGATTTGAACGAGCCAGATGGAAAGCATTCTCCTTACATTCATCACACCGATCACCAGTTACATAGTTCTAGAAAGAAAGAAAAAGATTTTGTAAAATAAAATGAAGTGTCTGAAAATAAGGCACAAATTCTGACAACTTCTGTCAACTGACAAACAAAAAATACAATATTTATTGTTTAGAATACTCACGTTTACAGGTTCCAAATATCCAACAATAGGAAGCATTGATAATAAATTTGGGATTTATTTGAAAAGAAACGATTTCCAGATTTTGTAGAATATAAATATTAAAAAAATAGCAATTATAGCGTAATACCTTGCATCGGCATACACCAGTAGTTGGATCAATGTAGCTGCTGAGACTACCGGCGGGATTGCAATTCGCTTCTAGGATACATCCAGTCCTGAATGGGTCACCTTGGTATCCAGGTGCACATATTTCGCAACGTTCTCCAATATATCCAGGTTGACAATCACAGATAGGTTCGTTGTGAGAGCCAAGTTTACAGGTTCGAGCATGTCTAGAATAGCAAAATAATGATAATCAAATGAATAAAATAAAAAAAGTAAATAAAATAATAAAAAGTAGGGATAAACTTACTGATTTGAGGGATTTGTGAGAGGACATGGACAGGGTTTACAACGAATGTTCCTACTTGGGTCACCATAGAATCCAGGTGGACAATCTTCATCTAGAACGCAAAGACCCAAAAATTGACCATTATTGATTCTTCTACGACCAGGAGCGCAAGATTGGCAAGATGCGCCAGAGTAACCCGTAGGACACGTGCATTCTTCAACGAAAGCTGCTGAACCGAGTCCGACATTTGTTGTATCAGCAGAATCGAAAACGATATTCGTGATAGCCACATCCAACTCTGGTGAATCTTCATACTTAGCTCTGAAGAATGAAAATGATCAAGCAAGGGGTTAAATTTCGAGATAAAAAGTATCAGACGAAGAGAATCATTTCACTTACTTGATTAGAATGTTTTCAATATTATAAAGAACCATCATGATGTCTTCTCTTCTCGCAACCTCTTCATACCTTCCAATTTTCTTATGCCAATACCCTTCAAAGAAACGAACACTCTCTTCTGTTTCATAATTTGGAAGGATTGTTTTGCCCTTATATATTAAAGTAATATTATTTCCTGTTAAAATAACAGCTGGGGCATCGTTTGGAATTCCACTCCCACTATAACGAATATTGTATTTCAAGTATCCACCGTAAGAATTGAGCTTTTGATGACGATAGATTTCAGGAAGAGCAAAGTAAGGAATGTTGTAAGTATCAGCTTCATTGTAGTAAGATGATAAAAGTTGAACGCCATCAGTTCCGATTGCTTGAATCGCAAGTTGATTTTGATCAACGTCTCCACGAATTAAAATTTCGGATGCAGTGTCAACATTAACGACTTTGCGTAGATCGAAAGGAGGTGGGATATGATGAGTGAAGAGATTTGCACTTCGACATTCAGTAGCAACTCCGAAACAGAAACAGGAAATACATTCATCTATGCTCTTAGCGTCGTCATTGAACTTTCCTGGTGGACAAATGCCACCAGTGTCTTTTACTACGAGGATCGCGTCAGGAACTGCAAAAACGAAGCCTTCGATATTTAAAGCTTCACAAGAATAGGCACCTTGATCGGAAACCTGAATATCTTTGCAGGTCAAAGTTCCAGTTCCGTTGATAGAGGTTGAGGTACACTTGGCAGGCACGTGACCCCAGTTTAATCTCCAGTTGATTTCCGGAATTGGAATTCCAGTTGCTGTACAGGTGAGAACCATCACGTCTCCTGGTTGGAGGATTACCATCGGTTGAGGTGGTTTTGTAATGTAGACGGGGGCTGAAAAATTCATTTTTATAGTTGATTATCACTAAAGAAAATATATGTTTATTAAATTTGTAAATTCGGGATTATTTCATGCTCTCATTCAATTTTTAGAAATCAAAGTTTCTTCAAAGCAAGTCCCTTTACAATCTTTCACTTGGGAAAAACAGTTATTACTGCTAAAGTTTTTTAATTATCTTACTCAGATTGAATAATTGAATAATTCTCGTTCTTAATTTACTGATACTTACAACATCCAAGTTCGTCACTTGCATCTTGACAATCACGTTCCCCATCACAGTGGAAACTTTTAGGAATACATTGATTATGACTCCTACATTGAAATTCGCTGTTACGGCATGGAGAACCTGGTGGAGTTGGCGCACAATTTTCTTCATCACTTCCATCCTGGCAGTCTCTGTCTCCATCGCAACGCCATAATTTACTTACACATTGTTTGTTTGCACAGCGATATTCATTGGGCTCGCATCCGAGAGGGTCTATAATTCAATAAAAAAAAGTTCTGTAACTCAATGTTCGAGAATTTCTTCTGTGAAATTATTTTACATTAGGTCTACGGGTCGTTGTACTCAAGTCTATTATCTGGGAAATTTAAACGACCACAAACCTGAGATGCTTCGATACTTAAAATTCATAATAAATATATTAAGATCTGAAAACTTTTGAATTCTACTTCTAATCTTGTAAGAAAACAATAATAATTTGACTCGCTAGAATTTTTATTTGCAAAAGTTTAATTAATCTAAATCGCTTAAAATATTTATTAATTATGTAAAGAAAATTACTGCATCTCATTTCATCAGATCCGTCAGTACAATCGTAGACGCCATCGCAAACTTTTAATTTTGGAATGCAGTCACCATTGCTGCAAGTGGCTTGATTGTATGCACAAGTTTGAGGCGGTCTCGTGGCAGGTTGTTCAACTGAAAGTTAATTCAAAGTTACATTAAATCAAGAAAAAAGTTGAGCAATAAAAATTACATTTTAATTAAAAACTCAAAAAATCTTTTTTGATAATTAATTACTCACATCTTTCAACCTGAAGGTGTACAATTTTTTGATTTCCTTGACCCTGATAGTTTCCAATAGCTTCACAAATGTAAGTTCCAGCGTGTTCAAGTTGAATATTTGGAATTTCGAGACGTCCGTCTTTATCTTTACTTCCTGGAGGCAATGGCAAATTATTTCCTCGGAGCCAACGTACTCTGGCTCGAAGAGGTCCTTCATCTCGACATTGGAACACCACCTCTCGACCTATTTATTATAAACATTATTAATTTATCTGGAAAATATTTTCCCCTCAACCCTTTTGCTTGCTATAAACATTAATGAAAAATAGAAAATGTAACGAAAAATCATACACAGAGAGAAATAAAATAATAAAAGCCTATATACAAAATAGAGTAGAAAAATAATTTGCAAAAGAATTTGGAATTTTTTTGACTTTTTTTTGTCCTCTATTCTTGCAATCAAATTGAATTATATTTTTTCAAGCAGTTGTTATCGAAAAGATATAAAATTTAATAGCAAATTAATCCTGAAATTTTTCCACAAATACCAATATTCATGCGATAATAACTGTCATGCCAAAAACTGTTTATTACAAATTTATAGCTTCATGATTTTTTAATGCTTTTATTTTTTACGTAGATGACATTAGTTTTCATTTTTTATGACTGCTTTCAAGGCTCAAGAATTTAATCGACCTTTTTGTGTTAGTGTGAATGTGTTTAGTGGAAAAATATAATACAATGTTTGTTTTGTGATAGTGTATGAAAGCTAAGATTACGATATAAAAATATCTCTGTCGCATAAATAAATAATTTATAATCGAATTAATCGTCTTGAAAAACAAACTGATTCATAACTATCAATAGTAACTGTTAATATTAATTGATACTAAAGAATAGATAAATGTTTAAATTGCAAATTTTTGAAGATTTAGAAAATTTCAATAATAAATATTGTTTGTGAATTTATGAAAAATATATTTTTTCTAAATAAAGTCCGCATGAATCCATAGCATGATTTTGAAGATCGTTTTCAAATTTAGGCTTACCTAATTTCGCCGGATCTGGCCAAGGCAAAAAACAAAGAACAAAACATTTTTATTAATAAATTGTTTCAAGATAAAGTCACTTTTATGCCAATGAATAAAACTTTTCACTTTAGATTTGTTTTGATTTTTTCAAATAATTAAAATTTTAAATAGTTCTACAAAAGTGTAAATTATCTTGTTCAATATGTTTCATTTTAAATTTAGTACATTATAATTAATTGTATTTTCGATGCAATTAATCAAGTTCAACTCTTAGTAGAACATTTTAGAAAGGCATCCAAGTATAATAGTTTAAGTTAAGTTAATCTGTAAGTTAAATTCCTACTTTTCATAAATTAGTTTTAAAAAAATTACTCACTTTCTTTTATAATCTGATCACTGGGATAAGTCTTCAGGTCAAGTTCAGCATAGGAAGAGTCACCTGAAATAAAATATTGACTTACTATGTTTATTAAAAATTTTATTATTATTATGTAAACCTGAAAATTTTGTTAAATAATCAAAAGACGATAGAGTGAAAATGAACAAGTAATAAAATCAATGATTAAGTTCATACTCAATTATTTGCAAAATAAAGAATCAATTCAATTTTTTAAGTTATACCATTAGCTGTTATAAACTTAAAGTACGTTTTTCAACTCAGAAACCAGAGTTTCGCAGATCAACAATTTTTCAGATTAAGAATTAGAATTATTAAACATTTCGCAAAAAAAAAAGTTAAAGAAGTTATAAGAATGTGAAAAGTGAAAATTAAGATTCAAGGTGAGATAGAGATTTATGAAGAATTAGAAATAGAATAACTGGAAAAGATAGATTTTCATCAAAAGAGACATTTTCAAATCCAGTGTTTTTTTAAGGAATTATTAGAGATATTCAAATTCCAAACACTTCTCATGATTTTTTAGAACTCACTATCGTAGAAATTGCAGTCCAGTTCGTCGGAGTTGTCATGGGGACAATCGTTTTTCCCATCACATCTCAAGGATATATGAATACAAGGACTTTTCTCACATCTCCAATGGTCACGTGGACATTCTTTCATTTAATTAAGAGAATTTATTGCCAATTATTCAGGGTGCGAATTTAATGATAACAATTTTAAAAAAACATCATTTTTAAACGATTTTTACAATTCTTCAGTTTTAAGACAAATATTTGGAGGCTATCAAATTGGAAAAGTATCGAATTTGAAAAACTTTAAATAAATTATTAATAAGGAGAAAATTTTCAAAGTGACAAAATGTATTTTTGCCTCGAAATTTAAAGGTTCTCTACTTTAAAAATCTACAATTGAAGGCTAAAAGAATCCAGTTTCAATATGAATAGAAGACAGATGTTGATCAATATCTATAGAAATAAAGAACTAGAATAACATTAATTTTTAATATAAAAATATATTTACCGCAATGCTCTTCATCAGAACGATCCCTGCATTCTGGAATTCCATTACAACGAGCAGAAACAGGGAAACACATGTTGTCAGAACGACACGAGAATGATCCATAAGGACATACTCCAGGCATAGGACGACCTCCTGGACCAGGATCACGAGTTGTATCTTCACCATTTGCTGAAAAAATTATTATTATTTGATGATTACTTTTTCCCTGTCTTAAAATGTGCTAATATTGACATTTCTTGAAAATGTCCTTCGACCGAGCCACCGTTCCTGTTCCTTTTGTTTATATTTTTCTATTCCACAATAAATTCAATAAATTGTTTTAGAAAACAGATTATATTAAACATTTTGATGAAGTCTTATTCAAAATAAAATTGTTCCTCAATTTAAATAATAACTAACAAAATTAGAGTCCTTGGTAAGTACAAAAATAATAAACAAAATATTTTCTTTTGTGTTGTCAACAATCAAAATTTTCCCAACTAAAATATAAAAAAAAAAACGCTGGATATTAAAATATTTTATATTGAGATATTGTGGAAATCACTTAAGTCTAATTCAAAGTTTTCAATTAAAACGCAGTAAAATATATATTAATCTGAAAACAGAAATTTATTTTTACCCTCAATTTAGAAATGCTAATAATTAACTTTTAAAATAATAAACTTACGACATTCAGCTTCATCAGTACCATCGTCGCAATTATAAATCCCGTTACATCTCTCATGTAAAGGAATGCAAACACCATTGGTTCTGCATTGAAATTGTTCACGGGTACAACCTGAAAAAATAAAGTTTAAGTATCTTCCAACTCCCAAGAAAATTAGAATAGATTTTTTCACGAAAAAATATTTATAAATCGAGCACAAAAATGACGAATTTACAAATACAAATAATGATGGGTAACACAAATAAGGGTTCACCATTACTGACTAAAGAACGAGCTAACATCTATTATTTTATGTGTAATAAAAATTACTCAGACACCACGAATGATAAAAAAGAACTCCTGTACAATAATATACAACTATCAATAATAAAATATCTATGTAATGAAAATAACAATAGCAGTATTTTCTGGAATAGAATTCTTTTCGAATTATCGATTATATTCTTACACGACACGATTCATTTTTAAAAATTCCAAGTCTTGCACAACTTTAAGAATATTCGAGCGGGGCTATTCGGGAATTTTCTGTACCTCTGAATCAACGAACATGGGACACTTATTTACACAAATCATGAATTATGAATGATACATTGCTCTTTACTGGTTTCTACAACATCCAGATTTCATAATTGCCATTCATGATAATCTAATTCGTGTCCATTACATTCACTGTATACATCATTATGGGCTCGAGACGAGTCACTTACCTCGCAAATGTTAGATTATCATAAATATGTATTAAAGAAAAATACGAACTTCATAACATACTGTTTGGATAAAAAAAGAAATAGAAATAATTTCGTGTTACATCGTTGAGAAATGAAAGAGTACAAGAGCTACCAGGCATTCTAATGATGAGTGTGTACTTAGACGACAATTTAGGGGATTATTTTCTTAATTTATTTTCTGTAAAAGTAGATTGCCTGATGACCATATGATTAAAGTTCAAATGCGATGTGTTAAAAAATGTAATAAGTACTAATCGATCTGTTCTACCATCTATTTTCAAAATTTGCACAATTTATTGAAGTTTAAAGACAATAAATATATGTAAATTTTGAGAGAGATTGGAAAGTTTCCATTTAAGTAAAGCCTAAATCACTCAAATTCCGAAATAAACTGAATTAAACTGTGCAAATTGAAAGTCGAAACTAAAATTCTACTTAGGAAAAGTAATAATCTAATATTAAAATCAGGCAAAGATGCACTATGGATTACAAAAATGCCTTTGCTAAACGATAATCTGAAAAACTTGATATTTGGTTTCAGCTCGTCCAAAATTATTCAAGTTTCTACTCAACGTCAACAACCTACACATTTTCTATTCGGCTGCTAACACAGATTGACAGGAAACGACGTGACACCAAGATAATCTGGGGCATTATTTAATGAATTAGATGTAATTATTTCCTTTCTAATAATAATTTTGTTTACTAATTAACTGGAGTTTTAATTAATTATGTCAAGTAAAACAAATATTGAATGCCACCAGATTATCAGGGTCTACGGGTGGCTAACCAAAGCAGTACTGCTCGTCGCTAAAGTCGCGGCAATCGTAGAAATGGTCGCAGTGATGAGCCTTCGGAATGCAATTGCCGTTCGCACAAATAAAATCACCCGGGATACAAATCCTGGCCGTACTCTGAATTGACGGCGGCTTGGTATCAGCACCTGTACTTGGGCTGAAAGCCCCGCTATCCGGGTTCTCTGGATGCCTCCTTGAAGAGGTTTTATCCGGAGCGTCTATACCTAGAAGTAACCCAATCTGAACCACAGTGTTATAAAAGAATCCCGAATCACTCAAAAAGAATCGTTTTTTCCCTCTCTTAATTAAATAACACATATTACGATATCCACCAAATTCCTACTTTTACTTCAAAGACGAGTGGGGATAATTCCGAAAAAATTAACTCAGCTGGAAATAGAGACGAAAGATTTCTATAGTGAGTTAAATCCAGCACTGTCTGCAAATAAATTTGGTATTAACAAATCGATTTACATATTCCTGGGAAAAGTTCAAGCAAATTCTATTTTTGTGTATCTTCATTTTATTTCGTGAGTCACCGAACTCAAAAAAATTGAAAATTCGATTGTTATAGTCAATGATTACTAATGATCACAAACGTATCTGAAATACTAGAAAAGAATGAGATATAATTTTAAATCCTTCAACAAAAGGACTTTTCTTATGATAAAAAAAAATTAACACCATGGTCAGCTGGTTCTTGCAGCATTTTAGGCACACCAGACCACTACGAGACTACAAATCTAGAGAATGCATCTTGTGTTCGTGCCACAAGACAATTTTGCGTGAGGGTATATTTTCTAAAAATGCGAGTGCAATTTAATTAATAAATCTGCCTTACCTCGACAATTAACTTCATCAGAACCGTCAGAGCAATCAGGTCTGTTGTTGCAAACGTATGAACTTGGAATGCAGGATCTATCCTGGCATGTGAATTCATCACTTCTACATCTTGAGTCAGTTGGAATTTCGTTGGGGTTTGCTAAAAAAAATGTGAATATAAATGATTTTTCATTAAAAGCCTACAAATTATAGTCTTTAAAGATTTAATTATTTATTAAAAGTGATAAAAAAAGAAACTCTCTTATCTAAAATTGAAAACAGAAAAATAATTAAGAATTCTTACGACAATTTCTTTCGTCACTTTCATCGGAACAATCGGGCCGTCCATCACAGAAGTATTCAACTTGCATACAAACTCCATTAGCACATGGTTTCTCGCCACTTCTACAAACTGTAATTATAAAAACTGAATTGAAAAGTCTAAATTAGTTGAAAAATATCCATAAAAATATTTAACCAGACATTTAAACCAGTCAAGTGCACTTTTAAGTCATTTAAGAAAACAAAAAAAAATCTCTCATTAAAACGTTTTTTGAATTAAAATCTTTCTTGAAGTAAAACTGAAAATTACGCATTGCCCAAATTAAAATTTAAGAAATAATAATAATAATAATAATAATAATAATTAGTGAACCAATTTCATAAATCTTAGAATAATTGTTAAAATCAATTATAAAAAAATCGTGCACATTCCTGTTTGTAATAATCTCCCACATTGAAACAATGAACGATAAACAATGAAACGTACATTATCTCAACTTTTGAGATAATTATGTAAAAATATAAATACCCTATGTACAAAAATATATATATTATTTATGTATAACGTATATATACAGTCAGGCAACCTGTGCTGAAAAAGACAGACAAATAGGGTAATAATCAAACCAGTTCAAGGTGCATTCGAGATTATAAAAACATTCGGAAGATTTAATTTCAAATGAGGTCCAACTCACGTAAATACAGCCTAGGGAATAAATCCATAGCAGTTGAAAACATCATTAGGGGTGAAAAAACCATAAAAGGTGTGGAGTATATTTATAATGCATTTCTATCATTATCAGTGCTTCAGGGATACGAAACAGATTCTTTATTTCGCACAAACCCACCCATTGGTAATATAAATCCAATATTCCATTTCAAAACGTGCTCAAGCGTCGAATGCAAAGGAGAAAATTCGTGTTTAGTTAAAGATAGAAAGGGTGATCTGAGAATTTTACACCTTCAAAAATTTATTGTATAAAACATATATCAATATACTAAGCAATTCTAAAAAAATATATTCTTAAAGATTTGTTTGAAAACGTATAATACTCAGATTCTTCTAGGTCTAATTACAATCCATTTTCTCTACAGAAATGCTGTGTAACATTCATTTTCTGGTGAACGATTCATCGATCCATTCATTCTTTTACTTCACCTAATAAATTACAAATGCAATATAGATCTTACATTTTTTACCATCCAATAAATATTAATCAAAATACATATTTTAACAATTTTATTTGACGAGATTAGTACCTATAAAGCATTAGAAAAATCTGTAACGTGAGATGGACATTAGAGGGTGATGCATAAAAAACGAAAAGCGAAAGACAGAAGAAAAATGTGTTCTAAATTTTCAGAAAACTTTCGTGCGGTAATCAATCTTATTAGAACTGCCAGAACAATTAAACCGACCTTCTTACTTTCCGAGACTAATCGACAGAAAAATAGATAAAAAATGTTCACTAAAATTCTAACAAAATCTCTCACTCCATAGTGAAAACATATCCCAAGTATCTCAAATACGTGCAAATAATATTTTCTAAAAATAATATTCGTCCATATTCCAGAAGAACATTTTGTCCTCTCTGGAATTTAATTTTTCTAATATGCATATTCAGATTTTAAATTTCCGATATTACCTATTCCGAAACGCTCAATTGTCATTTAGGGCATCGAATAAATTTTTAAATATACTTACGACGTACATGCGAAACGTTTCAAATTCATTTATGGATGCACGTCATTCAGAGAGCATTCCTTGGTGAAGAAAAACTAGGGTTTTACTACATCTTAAGCAAAAAAAGACTTGCTGAGTGAAGAAAATACTCACTTCGATTTTTCCAACTTGCATGCTCGCAAAAAGGATCTTACAGTAAAAGAAAAACCCTGTTTCGTTTAAATCAATTCATGCCACGAAAATGTGTCAACATTTTTGGTTTCTCCATACTTAAGAAGATTTCTTTACTTGCGATTATATTCTATTTTAAACTCGCTCAATTTGAAGCATTTCAGAAATATTATTTCAAAATGAAATATTTCATTTGATATCAAAATACTCTTTCGATACGGTATTATTATTCAAAAAATCCTAAGACTTTTTCTTAATCCCTTTTCTTATCCCCTTTTTCTTTTACTGCGGCACCATATATTATCCTAACAGAAGAATAAATAATAATCTTTATAAAAAATTTAGCAAGTTTTTAATAGGACACAATGATGAGAGGGTGTGTTTGTTGCAAGTGGAAAAAAGCGGAAATAAATTTATAGTTTTTATAATTTTGTAATTTGATAATTACCGCATCCGATTTCGTCGGATTCGTCCTCACATTGTAACAACCCATCGCACCTTTCGCTTTCCGGAATACATTCGCTGTTGCTCGCGCATTTCCACTCTCCAGGAACGCAGACCCCTTTACGACACAGACACGAAAAAAGCTGACAAAAAGCTTCGAGGACACTGATCAGCAATTAAAGGCAGGAAATGGAAAGGATTTTTGTGGATTTTAACTAATTTTAGACTTTTTTTTTTCAAACCATAGAAAGGAAATTTCATTTAAAGGAATATAAGGATTATAAATATTTCTCCTCATTCAGTTCAACAATAATTTATAACTCAAATTAAAATTATTTTTTATCATTGATTATTTACTTTATTTTAAATTAATTAATATTTTCGTAAGTGTTTACATTATAAACTGAAAAAATTTCAGTCCGGTTTTTCGACTGTCTTGCTGATAATGATTGATTCTACTGTCTGACCAGTTCCAACTCTAACTACTCACTCCTGTGCCTGACTAATATCTGATCTACTACTTAACACTGACATCTTACTGAATTACCATGAAGTGTAACACAAACGTTAATTTTTATTAGGAATAGTTCTTAAGATTTCATTGTAAAACTGCCACCTGGCTTATTAAAATTTCACACTCAAAAAAATGTCGAAATTTTGGTTAATGTGACCAGAATTCTGGTTATTTTAATCAGAATTTCTAGTTCAAACAACTAGAATGCTGGTTAAATCAACCCACAAAAACAGATAAGGGCATATCTAACCATAATTGTGGTTAACTTAACCATTTCTTGAGTGCACATTTCGTGAAATAGTTTCTAACAAAAGTAATATTAAAAATTCAAAAATAAAGTTTTTTCCCAGAACCTTTATACTTTATTTAATAAGAAAAGAAGTATGTATAGGCTGATATGCTCCACACGACCCAATTAAATTACTCTAGAGTGCACGAGTCCTCTACTAATTTTTTTAAAGACTTTTTTCTTGAAAGTCTTCTATAAATTATTATATTTCTGAGGAGTGTCGGAAATAAAGAAAAGAGAATGAAGATTGAAAGTTTTAATAGAGAAAGAGGAGGAAAATGAAGGATAGGGAAGGAGGTAAATTGTTATTGAAGCTCTTACCACATTCGCGTTCATCACTTCGATCTCGACAGTCGATGACATTGTCACATTTTCGACGCAGAGGAATGCACTGTCCATCATCACAACGCATTTCGGTCCTCGGATCACATTCTCTTGTTGCCACACTATTCCAGGATGGGCCCGATTGGTCTAATTGCACATTGAGGGAAATTATGGATAAAAGCACACAAAAGCATCTATAAACTATTGACAAATTGCTCTTGCCAGAGAAAAACTTGTTCATTATTTCAACTTTTGTATAAATCTACTATAATAGTATCATTCATTTAATAAATAATATAGAGTAATTTAAAAATCGAAATTATTTAGATTCGTGAATAAAATATGTGAATACGTATAATAGAAACGAGAAATAAGGTAAATTAAAATGAATGATACAAAAACTAAGTTTGAACAAGTTTTTCTGAGAATTGAAAAGTATTACTTTGTACAACACAGACTTTTTGCAACAGCTTCTGGCAAAACACAGAAATTATGAGCAAACTGGAAGCAGTGAAAGACGAGAAAATACTTTTCTGACAAGGTAAACATTTACAAGAAAGAAAATTAGTTACTAATTTTAAGAAAGTTGAAAAATTCTTTCTTTTTATAAAATTAATATACTGTTACTTAAAAATGTTTAATAACGTTTTCATTACTTTTGAATAAAACAATGGAATGAATTAATTCGACAAGAAATAAATATTTATGATAAGTTAGGGAGAAGTTTCTTAGTAAGAAAAAAGCAATTAAACACAAAGTGGCGTACTCGTAGAATTGGAGAATGAATTTTTGTCAGTAGGCGTAACAGAAGGACAATCTTCATCACTTCTATCCGGGCAATCCGGATGACCATCACACCTGTAGATGCCTTCGATGCATTTTCCCCCAGTGGCACATTTGAATTGGGTTGGCGTACAATCACGGTCTATTTTTGGCAGAAATTTGCAAAAAACACATTCATAAAAGCGAAAGCCACAATAACTGGAAAAATTACTTTTTTTTAAATTCGAATGCCAAGAAAGTCTATTAAAAAATCTAGAAAGAATAATTTATTTTTAGTAAATAAATATGGATAACAACTTAACTCGAACTTTAATCATTGAATCCTTTTTTGGCTTCAAAAGTTATTTAAAACACAATCGAATTATGCAAACTCACGAAGGAATATTCATGTGGCTTATCCAGGAAAATATTTAAATGAAACTTAAAAATTTTTTGACATTTTGAAATATTATTAAAAATTAGATCATTCAGTTTTAAAAATAGTTCGATGATTCTATTTACTTCTGGTAAAATATTGAAGGAATGCAACTTCTCAAGATGATCATATGCTTCAATCAATTAAGAACTCTCGAGTGATGTGCAATCTGAATTATTCTCGTTGAATAATCACGATTCTACACCAACTGTAAATCGATGACTGACGTGATCTCGTGAAATAAAGTGACGTAATTTCAAAATAGGTTTTAATTTATAGTGCTCTTGAAGATTTATATTTCCAACTAATCATAAAACCTAATTTCTTCATGAATAATGAAAAAAAAACATCTTATAAAATATATAGTTTGTTTATAACGACAAGAATGTTTCGATTTTCGATTTCAATTAAGTTAATGCTAAATTTAAAACACCCAGCGCTCATCAAATTAGCTTTTCAATAATAGATATGACAAATGAATGTGGGCTGCATTGGCCTCGTCAAGTGATGCCTTGTCCACTAGATAAACGAACTCAAGTTATAATCGCACGCAGTTTAATTTCAACGAGTAGTCTGCAAAGTATTCAGGAAGTATGTATGTATATAATTACGTCACATTCAACAAGATCAGTCAACACAGAAAAAATTAATTCCTTAAGTACTCTTTTGAGCTTTGAATGAAAAGCCCAAGCAAATTGAAATGAGGCTCAATTAATATTAATATTAAACTTTCTGATATTAAGCTTACAATATTAAGCTCACGAAATTAGGCTTAATACGATTTCCGTTTATGAAACTAAAAGTAAATTGATTGAATCATATGATATTTAAATATTTATTAAAAATATTAAACGAGATCTAACAATGGAACTCAATTTTCTTTCGATTTCTCAGAAAATATACAAATATTTCCATAAATTAATGAATTCTTATTGCGAAATATTTAGCATATCGAATGGATTCATCATCTAATGAGCTGTTTTCATAATTTCACAGTTTAATTCATTATTCACGTTTGAATAAGAAAAATTTGATAATATAGAAACTAACAATATCCTTTTGGTAAATCGAATCAATGATAAATTTACTTTTGAATAGATAATAACACTGTAGCTCTAGATTTTAGCTTGGCTTACTACTTTTAATCACATCAATATGATTAAATTGCAGACTACGTAATTACATAGTACGTATTATTTTGTTAGAGGATTAGGGAGTAATAATTAATTACTGTACTAGCAACTTAGTTAACAACATATATTGAAATGTTTTATCTCATATTCACAGAGAAAAATTAATCTGCACGAGTTACAGAATATTTTCTAAAATTTTTCTCCGTGTTTAAGAAATCTAACGCTTCATATATCCGTGAAATCGACTTTCTTGATACTTACTATAAAAAATAAAATCAAATAAATTCAATTATATTTCAAGAGTCGATTTCACGGAAAGCACCTGCATAAATGCGAAGCAAGGTCTCGGAAACTCAACACCAGAGGAAAAATGTTCTAAACTCGTTTGAAGTTCCCTACACTTTGAAAAAGAAATCAAATCTGGTTGAATTAAATTCAAAGTGCGGATTGAAATTCCTTAAATAAAGAATATGGCAAAAAAATGTTTTACGAAAATTTGGAAACGTTTGGTAATATTAAAATAATATTTAAACAAAATGTTTTTGAAAATTAATTTATCGGCAAATAAATAAAGGTGATAATAAGAAATAAAAGAGACATTCAAAAGAGTTTTTCCTGGTGTTATAAGAGGTTTTAAGGAAAGGGAGTATGTACCACAATGAAGCTCGTCTTCTGCCTTTGGGCAGTCGTCATAGCCGTCGCAGACCGAGGTTTTTGGAATACAAGAGCCATCCTCACAGGTGAAGTCCATGGAAGGGCACGGAGCCAAACCTACAGGGCCCGCCAATGAAATAGATTCCCTTTTATCAAACATAGCGTCTCGCGTGCCGTTTGGTAAACGATTTCGATTAGGGCTCATCAAATACTTGACCTATATTCACACCTTATTTTTCGCTAAAGCGAATCGACTTGTGTGGGCGATCAATGTCTAATTTATACATTCTTCAGTCAGCCTCTTGACTTCAAAATTTACCCTTACTTTACTCTTTTTTTCCCTCAATAATATTATGTACATCCATTAACTCATATTCTGGGAAAATTATATTAAAATAAATATGTAGGCATAATTTCCTTTTTCTTAGACTCTACAATTGTTAAAGTCACTTATTTATATGATATACCAAAATAAATACAAAGAAAATTCTTGAATATGAGATGACAGATTGGATAATTATTGACCGCCCACTTCTATGATTAAAACAATCTTCTTTGATTGAAAAATAATTTCGTTGTACCAAAAACGGTTCGAGAGACTGGTTTGAGAAAGCTGTATGAACATAGAAAAACATTGAAAGCAGTTTAAGGATAGCTGATAGAGTGATGATTAGAGAGTAGTTGATACATCAAAAGCATCTGTAACTCCACAACCAAGAAAGTTTTTACAGAGAACTTAATAAGCTTTCTAACACTTAAAGCTTACTTTTTAATTTACAAGGAGTAGTATAGTGTCTGTGTTTTTGTGTACTATATATACAGTGTATTTTGATGTGAAAAAAATTGTGTGAAAAGTAATCAGTGACGTGATAAATATGATTGATGAGGGGAACCAATAGTAATGCAATACACTAATGATTTACATATGTATAAACCTATTACTTATCAACAATTATACTTTCTTATTAACTACCAAAATAATTATCAATCATAATCGGCAACCTCGAAACAAAAATCCCCTTTCGAATATATTTCCATTCACATAGCACCTTTTTCAAAGGGGAAAGACGATACACTGTTTCAAGCGCTTACATGTAAATTATTTACAGTCCTGCTATTCTTTCTTTTTTAGTGGTGAGGGATGCACCAACACAATGAGACTTTTGGTTTATTTTCTTCATTTGTTTTTTACAAACAGGCCCTTCAGCAATCTCTTTGAAAGTACACTTTTTCATAGCATGAATTTTTTACGCAAAGTTTTTAAATAAAACAGTTTATTTAAATAAATCTACATCTGGTTCTTCCATTCATATTTTCAATATTTTAGAATTAAACTCTGCAAAAGTGAGAAAAACATTTTTAAAATATTTTCTGAAATTCGTAGTAGAAGGCTTTTAAATGTGTATAATATCCATTAAGTTTTCATACGCTTTTATATTTAAACCAACTAACCAACTCTAAATGTAAAATGGCTTGCGAAAAAAATTCATCTAAAAAGCTGTTTGTAAACACTATAGTTTCGGTTATTTTCTCCCAGAAAAGCCAATTTTGTACAGCAAGTTTGGACGAACACATTTAGCCCAAAAGGTACTTTGGTCTCTGGTCTACCTGATTTGCATTTTTCGAAATCCTCATCGCTTCCATCATTACAATCAAGAATTCCATTGCAACGTTTTGCCACATTGATGCATTTTCCATCACAATAGAATTCCCATTCTTCACAAGATTCAGGTTTTTTGTAGGTCGTGGATTCCATAATCCTGTTAAACTCGGTTAGAATCTCGCTTTCAACCTTAATATCGTAATCGTAATCACAATTTTCTTCATCACTTCCATCAGAACAATGTCGTATCGAGTCACAAATGAATTGGCGAAACAAACAAATCCCATCACAAAAATGGTCATCAGGCCCGCATTTACTTTCTATATCTTCATAATCTTTATCTGTATAACCATCATCATCATCATCTTTATCACTTTTTTCTTTATCATTTTTTTCTTCATCATCCTTTCCATTCTTATCTTCAAAAACTTTATTTTCATTATCTTTTTTCTTATATCCCGAAATTTCATTATCATCCTTCTTTGTCCTTTCACCAGATGTTATTTCATTGTCAACCTCATTTTTTCCAAAAATATTTTCCCACCAACTAAGTGTAGTTGAAATCCTAGTTGTAGTTTCATTACTTTTATTCCTCATCTCCTTAGAATCAAAATCCTCGTCAGAAAGAAATTCAGGACTATAAATCCTAGTCGTGATATTAAGCTTTTCTGTGCTGATTTTTAATCCAAAATCCGAAATGGTTGTACTTATGGAGTTTGTACTATTTTGGAACTTTGTAGTCTTTCTTTTCTCTTTACATTTATTATTTTCACAATGATTTTTATGTTTCTTAGTCTTCTGTTTCGCTTTAATGGAAGAAGAATACTTTTCTGTTATGATTCTCTCAATTGACTTGTCATTTTTACAATCGATAGATTCACAACTGATACTGTTATTTATTTTTCCAATACTTTCCGTTACATCCGTTACTTGCGTATCTGTTACATTCCAAAGTTTGGAACTTTTCTTTGAAGTTTTTGAGTCATTATCCAGAATTAATGAATCAGTTGAAGTGCTTTCTTTTACTTTTGAAATACTACTCCAAATGTGATCTTTTATAATTTTCCAAAAATCATCTTGTTTCGTTGTTTGCCAAGAATTGTTCTCCTTTGTAGTTTCTTCAACTTCTTTCGAATTCCCAGAAATTTTTTCTTCCTCTTTCTTACTGGTATCTGCAAACCAAAGAGTTGTCGTTGGTTCAGTTATATTTTTCAGTTCAGCAGATATTAAAATATCTCCTACTTTCGTGGTCTGGAAATCTGAATTTTTCTCCTCAGGATTTGCTTTTGAAACAGATTCAGAAGTTTCAGATCCAATAATAAGAGCATTGCTCAAAGTCGTGGATTTGATGATTTTTCCGATCAAAACGAAATCAGAAACGTTAGGATTTGTGACACTTCTGAAGGTGGTTGACTCTTCTATACTCTTCAAAGTTGTTCTTCTCTTCTTCCCTTTCCTCCTCCTTTTTTTCGTTCTTTTCTTGTTAGAGTTCTCTTTATTATTTTTCTTGCCTTCCTTCATTGCCCTACTTATTTCTACTTCACGGGGAAATTGTGAAGAACTTTCAACCCCCGAATTTGTAATTGTCTTCCAGCAATCAGATGAACCCTCTGAAGAATTGACAAATTCAGAGTCGATAGAATTTTCTACAGGAGTAAAACCTTGAAAGGATCCATTTGAATTTGATGTAACATTCTTCAACAAATCTTCGTAAAGTTTCCGCCAGTAATTGACGCACTTCATGTGACACTGATGAACATGCATTTGGAATTCTCGCTCCTGTTTTGATGTCATATTTTCATTTTTTATTTGTATTTTAGAAAAAGTGGTGTTTTCTTTTGTATAATTTTCTTCATTCGATTTCCTGTTATTGTTCTCGAAGACTAAAGTCTCTACTTTAATTTCAGATTTCTTTCTTCCACTCGTAGTTTTATTTATGTTCTTATTTAATTTTTCTTTATTTTCAATTTTAGGAGTTGTCAAGGTCTCGTAATTTTCAAGCTCTTTACGGCCCTTTTTCGTGTCTAATTTAACAAGATCAGTTGTGTTCAAAAGTGTGTAATTTTTATTGTATTTTATGATATATTGATGAAGTGCAGATCCCTTTTTTGCTGTGTAGTTTCCGATCTGAATATCTGTTTGATTCTCATCCAAATTTTTGTAATCAAAAATCATATTCTCATTTGCTATTTTGTCGTTTGAATCACTTTTTATTTTTTGATTTCTAGTGGAATTTTTATTTTCTTTTTTGTGCTTTATTTTCTTTAGAGGTGATTTTGTTGAGGATAAAAGTTCCACGAGTGAATCCGTTGAGAAGTTTTGCAAGGTTTTGTTTGTTGTTTTTCCCAACCTTTGCTTTTCTCCCTTTCTATTTTTTCTAGGTTTCCTAGTCCTTTTTATGGAAGGTTCAGTAACAGAGAAAGAAGAATTTGAAGTATTTTCAGTTGAGGAATGAATTTGATTCTTTATGAAACTGTAAGTAGCTGAACTATTATCTGACATGTTTTTACTATTAACGTTATTATTAATGTTAGTAGTACTACTGATAATATTTTCTTCAATAAGGAGACTTAAATTTCTAGAGGTGCTTTCATGTTTAATAAATTCTTGAGTAACGTTCGCTTTTGAATCTACATTTTCTTTTTCTCTAGACTTATAATCTCCTTTTTTTATAGATTTCCCTCCACGAGTAGAATTATTATCCCCCTGTCTCTCAAATTTCATGTGAATTTTATTTGTTGCAAATACCTCAACGCCAAAATCATCTGTTGTCGATTTAGGTGTAGTAATCTTTCTTGGCCTTTTATTTTTCGTATTACTTTTGATTTTATTTCTTCCACTTTTGGTCGTTGTTTCTGTGATTAAAGTTAAATATTCCTCAGTTGTCAAGAAATCTCGTTTATTTTTAAATTTTTTAAAGCTTTTTGTCGAATTATTTCCAGCTTTCGCATTCACTTTCTTTTCGATTTTTATAACAGCGTTGCTCGAAATTGCTTCATGGCCAGTTTGAACAATAGAAGTATCCTCTTTTTGGAATTTTGTAGTGAGTATAATAGTTCTGTTATTATCAAGGATGGGTTCATGTTGCCAAACTGTGATCATCGAAGATTTTCTTGGTTTAGATAACTCCGTATTTGCAGTAATGATAATTTTTTTTTCAGTTTCACTTGACGTGGTTCGATTTTTATCGAACTTTTCATCATTTTTCATATTGTCATTATTCTGGTTGAGAAAAATCCACTGTTTCTTAATCAAATACGTGTTCGTGGAATTCGAGGAAGTTGAACAATTTTTATTTTTTCTTTTATCACAATGTTTCTTTCTTTTTAAAGACTTAGATCCTGTGATGGAGTTCAAATCGACGAAATTTCTTGGACTTGTTGGAGTCAATCGACGAGAATTTCTAAAGTTTCGATTCCTATTTCTGTGTTTCGATTTTTGCAGCTTTTCTGATGTGTTTTGATTTTTTTCAATCCTGGTCTTGGAATATTGGTTTCGCCATGAAACAGTTTCTAAGACACGAACGTGACGGAGTTTACGTGGATGAGCATGAGAGTGGCGACATCAATGAAATAAAAATAAAACGAGAACATGTTATAGCGATCGACAGGCACGAACGGTTTATTATGGAGTGCATAGATTCTTTTCTGGGGAAGAATTCACGGCTTGAAGAAATATTTATTGAAATTACTGAAAAAATATGAATCTTAACTCTCAATTTCAGTTACATGCTGTACTGCATTTTTAAATTGGATTTCTTTGTTCATTACATTTCACTGGCAGGTGAACTGTCGTAACTTGATTTCTTTAGAAATTTTATAATAAACCAGAAACTCTATCAACTTTTGTTTTCGAAAACACGACATTTTCACTTAGCAATTTAGACAAAGTCTCTTTGAAAACTGTGGAGTTGAGGCTTCTGTGGATAATTTTATTATCCTTCTTTCCGTTGGTCTTCTGAAGACTTTCTTGGCGGACAGTGTGCACAAAGTCGCAACAAGTGAATGATTTCCTTTCTGCTTTATAATTACGCTACCATTGGTTCTTGATAAGCCGTAAATCCTTCCCGCTGATGCACAATTGTCGATCCATTGCTCGGCGGTATAGAAGAAAGAAAAACAGGGAAAGGAAGAAGTATGTATCTGAGAATTGAGGTGACAAGAATTTAGGAAGGAAGAAACAAAAAAAAAGCAAAAAAAGAAGAAATTATAAAAGAGTAGAAAGTGAGAAATAGATATAAAAGAAATGATGGGACAAAAATTAAAAAAATGAAAGGTGAATCAAGTCAAGTTTGCAAAGTCTCAGAAGGGAAGTTGATCAAAGGTTCGACAGTGTGGGATTTCTTGGCTGAATAAGTTCTAATACACAGAAGAAAAGAAGGGAGACGATGCATCGAAGTTGTGAAGACAAAATTTCAAATAAGAAAACTGCCTCGAGTCAGGAAGTCCCTCTTCAACGCTCTTTATGGGGTTTCCTCCCCCACACGACCCTGCGTTCGTGCCCGTATATTGAAGTGCGAGTGTGTACATTGCATTATTACATATGCATGTGCCAGTTAGAGTGCGAAAGATTGAAAAACACTTTTTCTTTGCTTCAATTATTTTTTTCCTCCAAAGAAACCTATAATGAATTCTTTTCTAATCGAGCCGGCCAGGCGACACGTTAAATGGCTGTATTTTAATATTTAAAGTTAAAAAAAAAATATTTTTCTGTGTGACTGAGTCTAGGATCGTAAAAAAACAAATAAAACAATTTTATTTGAAAGATGAGAATGTAAAAAAATTAATTTTTTTAACGATAAGACTTTTAGCAATCAAAATTCGAAATTTTTCTTCAACTGAAGTTTGTAGAATCTGTAGATAGATTGGTGCAAAATTCTCTTCTGAAGTACACGAAATTCAAAGTATGTATTAATTTGGAAGACGCTGTTCAGAAAAGAATTTTTTAATCTGTTGAGAAAAGGTGCAGTGTGTGAGTGTGTGGGTGAGTTTTCGAAGTGGGAAAAGAAGGAAAAAGTGTAGTGATTGGAGATGGCATAGTTACCACAATCTTTCTCGTCAGAGCCATCCTGACAGTCCTCGAAGCCATTGCACTGCAACCCATAGTTGATGCAAGTTCCGTCCGCGCAGCTAAATTCCGCAGCTTTGCAACCTGCTCCACACACCACACTCATGCTTTTTTGTGTTTTCTTACGTTTTTTCTAACCCGTATTCCCTCCACCAAATTTTTATTGTATCAATTTTTATTTGCTACGTTGAACCCACCACCCACTACCTAATAAATGGAGAAAAATTTACGTCAATCCCGAAATAAGATCTACTTTCTAGAAAATAGATTTTTTACGGATTCTTTTATCGATATAAATAACATTCAATTAATTTTTAGCCCTTTTATTTCATTAAACTGTTCCCTCTTACTTTTCCTTCTTATTAAATAACACTTTGGGAAAATTTAGCGAAAAGGCCGATTCTGAATGAGAAACGATGGCTGAAAGTTTGGTCAGCGTAAAGTACTGGAAAATTGAAAAGCTCTGTCGTGCGTGATGGCGGATAAATTAAGTTAGGTATGCATTTACTCGGACGAGGTAGCATGGCGCGTATGGGAATCGATAAGAACAAAAAAAAAAACATTTACAACGCCGAATCTGCATACTGCATACATAAATATTTACTTTTTTACGCGCAGATGATGGGGAGAGTGAAGAATGAGGCTGACCTTCTACCAAGTAAATGATGGAAAATTCTAGAATGTGCAAATGACAGATTTCTGAAGACTAGTTATTATTAGACGATTAGAAAAGTTATCAGATAATTAAGTCTGGAGGCGATATGAGATTCTGCTACGATTATTAGTAAACTTGGCCAAGTTAGTTACGAAAAGCACGACGACTTTTGAGCTTTGTTACTTTTTCTATACTGTACACAAACTACAGACATCTACAATTCAATAGAAAACATTATAAGCGTCATTTCGTATTCAATTGTAAACAAAAGCTTATAAAATGATCCTCGAATCGTAAGGAATGAAAATTAATCGACCAACAATAAATCTATCAACTAGGAAAGTTAACCGATCATGTTTGGTTTTTTATACACTATCACAAATATATTCTAAGCTGATACTAAGTATCAAATCAGATTAATATAAGAATGATTATATCGAAGCGGGCTAACTTTGAAAAATGTAAAGTAAATTGAAAATGAAAAATTTTCTATTAAATATTGCACCTGCCTCAACTGCAAGGTACATCAAGGATAGATATATCTTTCGCCTATTGAAAATGCCACACCTTGTGCAATAATTCTTTGCAGCCTCATAAGCTAATCGAATAATTCCTTAAGAGTATATATTTTTGTTCAACTCGAATCTGTAGATCATTATCGGGGACATTATTTCCTATGCAGTGGCTACTCTCGCGTATCCACAAAATGGTAATTAGGTGCATTCTAAATCGATTTCTCAGAAGTTTCTTGGGGCTCGATCGTACAAGAAAATCAATTTAGAAGAACTGAGAGACTTAGGTATCAATTAACATGTAACCTGGATATCTTGATAACTTACCGCACTGGTTCTCGTCGTCGCCGTTACGACAGTCGGGAACTCCATCACATCTTTTTTCGATGTGTAGACAGGTGCCATCTAAGCAACGGAATTGCTCCCCAGGACACGTCGTCACTGAAATGTAATTAAGAAGAAAAATCATATTATATTTGTAAAAAATTATATTTGAATTCGAAATGGGTTAAATAAAAAGTTTTAATAATGTAAGGTCCTAAGTGCCCTATAATGTGTGAGTACAGAAAGTCTTAAATGCCAATGTATTTGTTTAAACAAAAGAATGTTTATTAGATAAGATGCCCCTATATTGAAATATAAATAAATGTAATAAAATAAAATAAAAATGAAAATAAATATCTACCGTTGCAATTGCTTTCGTCAGTATAATCATGGCAATCGTGGTGACCATCACACCTCAAGTTTAAGTTGATGCAGCGACCATTATCACACTCGAACTGGTCCTGTCCACAATGTCGGGTTTCTGTATCGATTTAAGAACAAAAAGAACTCAAATAAATAGAACCAAAGAGAAAATTAACTAAATTATGTAAATAACAGAATAATTTAATGGAGATTTGTCCAGAAATCGATATATTCTGATTAAAAATAGCACTCTTGGGAATTAATGGTGGCAGATTCGTATTTAAATAACAAACCTTCGCTAAATAATGATTATCAAATCGCTGATTACAGAACAGTATAATTTTTGATTTTTTGTATTTTAAATGCATTGTTGACAAAAAATTCTAATTACGACTAATAATAACTAACTTAGCATCATTCGTAAATTATTTTTCCTTATATTATAAAAAAGATTATTTCATTCACATGCTCAAGCAAATATCAAATCAAAATTAATTTCCACCACCAAATCAAATTAAATATGGCTATGGAATAAAATATTTTAGTTAAAGCCTTACGAATTAAAAAAATTAAAACTATAATACGTAATAACTTATAATGGTACTTTATACTTAAAAAATTATTGCCTATCGAAGCGCTTTGTACCTCATGAGGAATTAAAAATATTACATGAGAAATACTTAGGTGTCCTGTGAATTTAGTTGAATATTTTGTGCAATTGATAATAAAATTATATATCGTACTGTTATATTCTCCACAGTATAACTCGTCCATTCTATTTTGACAGTCATTGACTCCATCGCAAAGTCTGAAAATTGGCACGCAGTATCCTGGCGTGCATTCGAATTCGTCTTCCGTACATTTCCTTCTAGATTCTGCAAGAATTGAATTCAAGCTAATCGATTCTGTGATATTATTTCATTCTGATCCAATATTTTTCACGAGGATTGATCCAGCAGGTGAAGAGAAGAGAACAAAATCAAATTGACACAAGCGACACAATTTTGAGAGATTTTTGGAAGAGACTCGTACACAAAAGAGTTCAACAAATGCACCTAAAGAATTTACTGCCAGATTTTTTCATTTCAAGACAATCGATAACTACAAAACTAATTTAGTAAAAAACTTAAAATATTACTTCGGTTAATCCAGCAAAAAATTCTTTGAATGTTGAATTCGAGTGAACAGTGGACAAAGATAATGAAGATTCCAATAGGAAGAACAAAATTAATTCAGCTGAGAAAATTAACACAATTTGACGTTTCCAGATAATCTATAAAGAATTTTTAACCTGGTATACAAATTGAAAGCGTAATTCACAAGTAGGAAGTATAAGTGACAATTACAGGATTAATAGTAAATTCCTAAATTCATATAATAAAGTTTTGTTATAAAGGCCTAGAAAGTTGTTTTCATTTACGAGTTAATTAAACTTTGTATTTGTCTTTGACATGTTATCAATTCATAATTATAGTTCATAAACGAAGTCAGATCGATGAAAAGCCTTTGACGTATACACATAAATAAATTTACAGTGAAGAGGTTAATCAAAATTTCAAATTGCAAGGGAATTTACATCAAAAAATTAAAAATAATATTATATGTATAATATTATAACAGAGATTATAATTTGTAGGAATGATAAACAAATCATGTGACTGTCACTAAGCATTGTGGAAAGGCGTATAGAAGTGCAGATGAGAACTTCCTAATCGAAAATCGAAACAAGCAACAAATTGTTGACACAAGAATTGGAATATTATGTTTGGAAAACAATTTGTTTCGACCAATATTTCTACACTAACATTTCTATTTCCAATAGAAACTCAACGAATAAAAATGAGTTAAGTATTAACATGATTAAGAAACAAAATAATAAAAAAAGAATGAAAAATAAAAATAGAATCTAATCAATACATAATTTAAAATCATTGAAATTAACATACGTAATGAAATTAATTGTTAAATTCTAAAAATACTTATTGTTTCTTGATTGATCCTAATACTTTACAATAATGAAAGTAGATTCACGAAGACAGGTTTGATACAAATCACAATGGACATCACGAGTAGCAATAGAAAATGTGAAACGAGGTCCTCCTACGATTAATTCTCCCATTGAAATTGGACAGTAGGGCAAAGAAATGACAACAATTAATTATGAGTAGAATACAACATATTTAAATAAGTCTAACACTTAAAAGTATTGTGCATATTCAATTCGATAATAATTTAAGTTAATTACAATCCTTCACCTTTATTGTTACCCAACTTAATAATTAAGCACAAATTTTTAGAATTATATGCAACTATTTTAATAACATAAACATGCATTTGATCTAGAGGAACATTGAATACTTTTTTATCTAACAAAATAATAAGGAAACGGAATTATATTATATAATAATTATAAATTGAAAAAAAAAATGAAAATTTAGAAAAAAATAGATAGTTCCAATAGTCCTTTCAGGTAAATTAAAAGAGGTTAAAGTAATAAATTGATTCCTTGATCGAAGCAGCACAATAGAATCGTGACTAAACTATATCTAATAAAAATCATTTATCACGTATATCACACTAAAAACTAAAATGAAATGTTCCAGTTTTTGATGAATGAGTATTAATTACTCGCGAAATAAATTTTTTACGTCATTATTTTATTCTTTTTCAAAAATTATATTATCGAAATGTGGGTTTTTTCTTTAAAAGGGAAAACAAGAAAGAAACGGAAATTTCTATGAACTGCAATCATTCAGGAATTGCAATATTGGCGTATATGTTGCAAAAAGTATCTATAGTAAGTTTTTTTGATGATAGATAACCAATCAGGAAAGAGATCTTCAATCACCTGACATTTCTATCAATAATGAAAATTGGAAAAGGGTTGGCTATTCATACCGAAATTTCGATATATGACTAGCTAGGATTTTGTACATTTTGACACTTTTAATAATAATAAATACAAAATTGAAGCCATTGGTTCTAATTTAATTTTCATGTAGCTCGATCAATTTCACAAGTGACATATTATAATTCTCGATCAAAATTAGCAACGGTTAATGTACAATGCGAGAACGAAACGAAATTTCTGACAGCGGCGACTTTCGGCGAGCTGAGTCTCGAGGGATTAATGTCGGATTAAAATGTGGACAGTCATTAGGGCGACTAATAAACGCGAGTAAATTTCAATGAAAAGGGGTGGAATTTTGGTGGACGGTGAAATTTTTATGTCGCTCGCGGCCGTCGTCATTCCATAAGCATTTCTGGTGACTTTAGTCTAATGCTGTTAACGAATGTTCCTGGACAATTAAAAAGAGTAAATTAAAAAAAAAAAAAATTACCACCAAGTTCCCTCTTGACTTATACACTCCCAGAACTTGCAAATTCAACTTTAATTATTTTTAATCCTTTTCTAATCGCTGAGACTTAACACGTTTAAATTCCTTTTAAATTAGCAAGGAATTTTAATTTTTTGTTTTAAGTCTTTTTTTATAGAATATCTCTTGATACTGCTGCTTCGATCGATGAATTTCCACACGAAAAAAGATCCTATTTATATTTTGAGGAGATCGATAATGAAGTAAAACAAGCGATAAAAAATAAATTGTTAGTAAATAAACGTGCAACGTGCATACCACAATTCTCTTCATCAGACATGTCCATGCAATGAGGTTCTCCATCACAAAACTGTGAAAGTGTGATGCACTCCTTGCCATTTTCGCAAGGCCATTCGAGAAGTGTACAATTTTTTTTCTTAAGATCCTCTACAAACAAGAGAAAAAGGCATGGAGAAATTAAACGACCATGCTTCCTTTTGTAAGTTTATGAAAAAGATGTAATAAGTTTTTAAAAAGACTTACAAGTCTTTTCATAAACTTTTTCATGGGGGTAAAAATGAGGGATCGAGTGCAACGGCCTTGTCTCGCTCCCTGATGCACGCTATTATTATTGTCACAGCTATTATAATTATTGAGCTCATCGTAATATGCGAAGGCTTATTCATGATTAGTTTCAGGACATTCACATGCGAACCCAGGGTGACGTGCAATGCTGACCGTAATAAATAATATCCGAGTAAAGGTAACATTAGCAGCGCCCATAAGAAACATGTATATTCGCACGTGCGTAATGTGTATCGACTATTATGTTATAACATATACACAGATACTTTAAGCGCAAGCACTTGCCTACCATAAGTACATCAGTGACAAGTAAAATGATCAATTTCGAAGTTGAAAGCACCCAACCAAAGAAATTAAAGCAGAACTGGAAAGTTGTACAACTTATAATTGAAACAACGGTTTAGAAATTGAAAGCAAATAATTAATTTCAATTAATGCGACCTGCTGCTCCTAGTTATATGTATAAACCATAAACAATAAACCATAAACCATAAACCCAACACACTAAGATATACAATTACAAAAATATAACGAGAACAAGATATAGGCATAGTTATAATAGACTTATATTCAACAGAGACATGCACTAAGGCGTTCGCAATAATTCGAAACGACCCATTTGGCTAAATCACATACGTTTGAAAAACTCTGCGCTGTAAGAATTATGCACAATGGGGAGAGAAACAATTATGAAAATTATCTATAAATGGGAATTTTAAAGAAAATAAGTTTTAAGATTTTACTGCTAATGTACTATTATAAATGTTGAAAGTATTTTCATACTTAACTAATTATTTTTCTGCTTACAGTGAACTAATGAAAGGTGCGTATAGTAGATACTTATTAGTGGCACGTGAACATCTAATAACGAATACTCTCACGCACAATACACACCGTTTTTCAACAGAAACTGCTAATAATTTATCGATGTAAATTAAATGTCAAATAATGTCTATGACGGTTAATTTTGTAAAAATAGAAGTTTTCGTCGTGATAATATACATAACAATAACGAAAAAAGTCAAAGCCAGACTGACAAATAAAGCTAAAGTGCAAAACATTGATCTCCGAATCTTGAGCTGCCTCTATTGACGCAGAAAATGTCGTGCACGTGGGTACATAATAAAAAATACAATGAAGCCGTTCTTTACCTTCAGGACAATGGCGTATATCTACAAAAGATGTGCATAATGCTACAGGTCAACATGCATCAACATTACTGAGCCCCGACAAAAGCAACACATTTTTGACGCCCTCTATAAACGTTTCCTTTTATATCCATTTTAATAACTCTTCCGCCACACTTTTTTAATGACTCGATTAATAAATTTAATCAAGTTCATACAAAGCAGACAAAAAGAATCTAGACTCGAACTTTTGATCTGGATTTTTTTTATAAAATAGAGATTGTATGTAAAAAGAAATTTATAAAATTCATATAGGTAGATTATTGAACATCAGGGCACATTTTCTGTTCTCATTTATCAATGCGTCATTGTCACAAAAACGATAAGCATTTTTCTGTTTGCAATGCAATCTATAATCAGAATATTATTAAAGAAATTTTCAATATACTTACGGCATTTTATTTCATCCGAGCCATCTATGCAGTCTTGGACACCGTTACAATATTGCCTAATGTCTATACATTGTTGATTTTTACATTTGAATTCGTTTGCATGGCAAGCTGAAACAAAGAAAAAGATTGCGTTGATTAATTAAAAAAAATTAATTAATTAATTACTACAAGAGAAAATTTACTTTCGCCAACTTTACGCTCGCAATAATAAATATTTTTTATTAAAACTAGGGTTTTTACCTCCGTTTCGTAAAAACAGATATAAATCACCTGATCTTAGTGAAAAATATTTATTATTGTAAAATTTAAAAATGCCTGATATTTAAGATTCTTTTCCTTCCTTTCATTTTAAATATTGGTCTGAAATTTTTGAGATTGCGAAGTCTCCGGTTTACACTTTCCTTCCCAATATCGTCTTTCACTCTCTTCCTATACACAGATTTTCACCTGAAATTGATTCTCTCCAAATTGCTATCGTAGGTGCTTTTCGAGGCAGCAATTGGCTATGTGAAGTACTCAAGTGTTCATGTGAGATGCATGCCAGACATTGACAGTACCACTTCAGTTAATATGGCATTATAATTTGATTACGAGGTTTGCTTGATATTTAATATAAATACCTAGCTGATAGCGATATTAGTAGCGCGGATAAGATTTCAAAGGTAGAAGTAAGGCCTCCCGATACGAAAAGAGGTTGTTGAGCTCCTTTGGATTCACACAGGAATCGGAGTAAAAAGAAAAGTAATTATAATTTAATATACTAAGCAGTCCTTCACTTAATATAAAAATAAACTTAATTTAGAGCAGATATACTTGCAATTTTTAACACTCGTAATTAGGATCGCTTTAATTGTCAGAAAAGTCATAATTGGAAGTAATATTATTAAAAATGTAGATACTATCAATTTTTAAGCTTTCCAATTGTCCCAATTTATATATATTTCATACCTTTTTAGAAGAGAAATAGTAGAATGATCTAATTATTATAGAAAAATCAATAAAAAATAATTACTTAATTTAGTCTGTTATTTTGTGAATTTGCAATAGAGAAGCAGTTACACTTTTTTTAGAGACTCTTTAAATATAAGATGAGACAAATTGGGAAGTAAACCGACATTGCACCTGGGGTCACGTTATAACTTTAGAAGCAGATCTGCTTTGATATAGGAAACTCATGCTATTCAATGACACTACTTGACACTGGCTCGTCGTATCATTTGCTTCTGAATCGTGCCAGAACCGACGAATAGGAACGTCAGGAATGCCCTTTAACACGTAGGATAATGCACGCCTCGCATTTCGTGGCCTGTCGCTTCTCATAGTGGATGCTTGCCTTTTTAAATAAAATTCAAGTATAACAATAGTCAAGTCTTAAAAAAGGGAAAGATCTTCGCGAAAAGTTCACGAATTTATATATTCTTTGACTTTTATGTAACTGGGGATGAATAAGATTTACTTATTATGATTTTATTATAATATAAAATCTCAGATAATGTCCTTCGGAAGATAAATAAACAGAATTTTGGCATCCTTTCTTTCAAGTAATTTATTGCTCATGTATGAGGATGAAGAGTTTGAAAATGGTAGTTTACGGAATAACGAGAAAACATTGAAAAGTTCAACGTGCACTTTGCATTCTGCATATATGAAATTCATGAAGGTTTGAAAGAAGTTTTGCCCCAATAACGCTGGCACAACAACTTTAGGTAGATGTTCAAAGTGAATTTGAATAAAAAATTTGAAAACGACATTAAAGTATAAATATTATATCGTTTGATTCTTCCAATAAACACCAGCCAAAGAAAAAAAATGTTATTTCAGCACTCATGGATCCTGTGCTAAATTGACCTGTAACAAACATTATCTATTTTTTCTGTGAGGTGACTTATGTCTGAATATACCCGAGCCAAGCGCTACTTAACTTCTTAAATAATCCGATTAATTGAATTATATATCAAAGCTAAATCTATTAGAATATATGAAACATAAAATTAATAACGACAGAGAACGCAATCAAAAAAACTAAAGAGATTTATTTCATTTGATTAAAATCAATCTCACTGCCGAAAATAAATGGAAACGAAATTTGTAATGATTATCCACATTCGTCTCAGTTTTCAGACTCGCCTTTCTATTTCCTAAACTAAAAGGCTAGTAGGGGTGAGTTCGCAGTCATGCAAGACTCCTTGCACGCGATATTAATGTCCTCGTTATGATAAATTCAAAGAGAGAAAGAATCTCGAATTTTTCAAATAATTATTAATTTCAAATAATTACTCTTCTTAATGTTACCATTCTCGTTTTGGATCCATCAATTATATAAGAATAAGTTCCTATTATAAGATGAACCACAAGAAATCTTATTCTTTGACAATTTGTAACTATTTTTCGTGAGGTCGACGATTGGTTTTCTTCAAATTGCATTCGACGTCGTATAAGTCAACAGTCGACGCCGAGGGCACTCGAACCATAAATTACATAAATAACCACTCGGTGCGTGTTCGCGGATAAAGTCGATCCTGATACTTTGCGTACGAGAGAATGTATGACGTACTCATATGCCTGGTACATATGCCCAACTGCACACAGGTATACAGTCGCAGAAATGAGCCTGGCTATTCTCGAGTTCACGCGATCGACTCTACTGACGAACCCCACGAAATTTATTACCACCCAAGAACTCAAACAGTTACCAAAACGCTCAACTTGCAAGGAGTTTATTTCGGAAATGCTTTATGAGTGGTCAGTACGTGCCATTTCATACGTGTGTGGCGCTTTCAAAGCTGTCAAATATTTATAATAAGAGTAATACTCCAAACTTTGCAAAAGCTAATATTTCATGCATCATGCTCAGGAGAAGTTTGCTTTTGTAATTTGTAATGTCATCACAATTTCAATCCATTTAATAAACTAACAGAAGATTTTCATTTATTTGATAAATAATTTTGTCAAACTGCGGATGCGGTTTAGCTTTAAATATTTTAGTGTACCGTTTATTAAAAGTTAATGCAAATAAAACTGGTCATATTTTACCGGCAAGGATATTGTATCTTTTATGTCCGCTTAATTTAACAAGGATGGTTAGTCGGTTACTTTATAGTTCGACTTCGATAAGCGCTGGATTAAATTTACACCTTATTTATCATTAAAACTAGCGATAAAGCGGACCTTACTTTTGCAATAAAATCAGTTTTATTTTTCATAACACAGTAAATCCTAGAGATAATCTTTATCACAGTGTTGGACAGAAACGTTCTAACAACTATGAACAAAATGAATTCAAAACGGCATGCAAAACAGTCTTAAATGAAACATATGTACTTGAAATGGAAAATGTCCAAAAGCAGAATAAATATTTCGCATTCTGTAAATATAGGAGACAGATAAACCCAGATTGTTTTATATATATAGAGATACAACGTTATATTTCTATCGAAGAAGGAAGAGTGTCTCATAACTGCATGTTTCTGATTAAACTTTTGCAAGTGCATGGTCAGTCGATGAGGCTATTCCCTATAGAGCTTTTATGCGCTCTTGCAAAATAAATCTCAGAATGAAAATAGTAGTCGACAGGCCAACTTCAGCTTTCATTCTAGTACATTATCGTCATCACTCACATTTAATCTCAAGCAAAATGCTAGCTGCATTGTGATTATCCTATTTCTAAATTTATTTTACCAAAAAAAGAACTAATCCATTATTATAATCCATTATATTATCATTGTATATTATTATTATCTTATTCCAAAAACTGAACGAGGATTTGTAACAAATATAAATAAAGGAAGTAAAACAAGAGAAGATGATGGGGAAAGACAAGAGAAAAGAATAAATCCCGACACAAAGAGTGCATTCATCTTCGTTCTGATCGTTGAATAGGACAATAGAAATACCGTTGTGAATACCGGATTTCGTTTAATATTAGCCTCGCATGAAACGCTGAGATAATCGTTTTATAAAAATTAACCAACGATTTTATAACTAGAATGTGAATTTGCATGAAAAATCCTCATACATGAGGGTAAATGGCACGCGTACAAATGCATTTACGTACCCTTGTCACGTAGATTCAACATACGTAAAAGTACACAGAGTTGGAAAAATGGTGATACCGACATAAATTGAACCACGTGTGTCGAGGGATTCGACAGATTTTGCAAGCCGATTCGCAATTTGAACGTTATAATTAATGGCGCGCGACACGACTTTCGACAAGGGAAAAGTGGCAAACCGCCAACAATTGACAAGAGTTGATCGGCCCTAGAAAAAAGCTTACAACAAATTTTTCCGTGGGTGGGCAGTAAAATACTATTTCGGTCTCAAAAATAACTCCCACATTACAAACTAAGACATTTTTATAAATAATAATGTAAACCCAAAGACAAATAAAAAAAAATTCCCAGTAATTTTAGTAAAGAAATTAAGAAAGCGATATCGTGAAAAACGAACAGACATATAATTATAACAGTGGATGCATTTTGTGCGGGGCGCATAACCTATAACGCTATTAGCACAATCTCGATGCACAAGTGCGAGAAGTTTGCATCCTCTCAAGTCTCGAGATTCACCCAAGCTGGTTCCTTCTGCTTCTATAGATATCTATGCATCGCATTCAGTCAGCTCGCTTAATGTTTACGTACCCTTTACGCATACTTCTGTGTCTGTTAATGTGCACATGGAAGCAAACATTATGTGTTAAAGAAGAAATGCAGCAACGCAATATAAAGTTGAGGATATTAGCATGACAAGCTACGAACATCAAATTGCTGAAACCTAAAAGCCGGGCCAGGAAAGCATCCACAGCCCCTCAGCTAAATCGTCCGTGAGCTTCTATAATGGACTCCTGCTCGCAAAAATATTGTCCCTCTTTCTACTTTCCTCCTCTCTTTTTATCTTCCTCACTTCTTTATCTACTTTTTATGTCCATAATACTGCAAACAAGTGATTTCTTCTCTAACTTAATTTAATATGTATGTGTTCGCAAGTGAAACACACGGAAATTTATTTTAATCAGCAAGTTAAATATGTCTCAGAACTCTGAGACAGCTTGTTTGAAGTGTAAATCGAATGAACTGAAAATTATCCTGTACAGCAATTAATCGCCGTGAATAAAATAAATATTGTGTCTTCCCGAATTCTGTTACTTAAAATTCAAGAGAATCTTCAATACGCCTGTATCTTTTCCCTCTGTTATGTTTTCGAGAACGACTCACTTATCTGATTCATCGACACGCGACATACTCTGCATCTGCATTCCGGAAAGTTGTAAGCTCACATTATACTCGTTCGAAGTAAGACTTTTCCAACAAAATCATAAGTAATCCATGTAATTTTTGGTTTTTCTAAAACTGTATCTGTCATTCAATCATACTCACTCAACGCTTCAAATATGTACATTTATTATTCAGTACTTTGAAACATATTTATGAAACAAAGTCAATATATCTGATCCAGCCGTAGCAATTCAAACAAAGGATGCACACGTTCATAATTCAAATGTAATATTACATTTTTAATTATAAAAGAGGCTATCTTCATTCTCTCTTTTTTTCACATTACGTTTTCTTCTTTTTCTTCTCCCTTTACATTTTCCCGACATATAAAATTAATTTCCTCTTTTTTCTCTTCTCGCAAAAGATTTTTTCTTGAGTATTTAATTTACAAAATGTTTTTTTGCTTCGCAATGGAAAGTTTCTTATACGTTATTTCGAGCTAATTCCAATTTGGCAAGAAAAAATGAACTTTTTATGATTATTTCGCCTTGAATCTCCTTTCGACGTGGGTCGATTTTAATGGCGATCTGATCACTCGTAGGCAGTGACTCGGTCAAGATTAACGTTGACAATACCCTGAGATAAAAATCATTCAGGAGGTCGACCGGGTTACTTTCTAGTTGCCATATAAATGCATGCCATCGATATTCTACGGCACCATAATACACACAATACGGCATGCATCTCGCTTCAAGATGCCTCCAATGAGTTAGAATATATAATTTTATTGTATTGACTATTCAGAAATCGAGATCATTCTTTTCAGTTAATTTATGCTATTCGTTAAATTAAAAGACTCCAATTCAATTCTTTAATTATTTAATTAAAGGAAATGTCCCTCGCCATGAATTTCGCGACGAGTATATAGCCATTTTGATTCACTTTCGGTTCTTAGTCGTCCCGAGTTTCGGGTCGAGTGGCCGAATTTAAGCCTTGATTAAATCGCTCTTACATCGTTGCTTAATTTATATAAACAAGTCATTGTATCCACTCGTTAAATATATTTCTTGTAATTAATGTGATAAAATAATAATAAGTTGCAAATACTGAATAAAAATAACAATGATTCGGAGAATTGGCTGAATGCAAAATTTCAAGGCTTATGCAACGTTCTAATTTACGTTATTATTGAGGTCAGTGGTGACAGGACTCAAGCAAGTGAAATAAATCACACTAATTTGGAATCCCATGATGTACAATTCTATAAAAATGATACCACTTAATATGCACAGTTGTCACTTCTACCACAATGACCTGCATCACGATGTTTTTCATTATATATGTACTCTAGGAAACCGCTCAAGCATCGAAGAATACACGTGCTCTGACATGAGTTATGTCACTATCGTACCACAATGATGAGTTCATCAGGGAAGATAAAGTTGTATTCTGAATAATAATTAAGTGAGATCACATCTTGTCTATCACTTTTTTTTCGTAAGCTCTAACGATTCCTGAGTGTTATTAATTGCACACGACAAAAAAAAAGAATCATGCTCTTTTAATTAGAATGAAAAAATGTATAAGGAAAGAGTTACAAATTCTTCAAATTTGTGTCACAAATTCTGAAGCTTGAAATGAAGAAATTTTTGTATATTGATTGGGTTTTTAAGATAAATGATATACCTATACCAATGTCATCATAGTTTTAATGTCATATTAACTATAAAAAATTGATTTTCATGGCGTGAAATAATTTTCCCAGATTGTTACGCATCAACCCCATTGTAAGTTCATAAATAGTTTTACAATTATGCTGTAGATTAGCAACACCTTCATGACGTTGTTGTTATGGCTTCTGACATTTGATTTTATGACTCTTTTGTAGGCTCCCGACATTCTTAACCGCAAACGCGATTTCTTTTCTCTTTCGTCTGATCGGGATGACATCACTCAGGAGATGAACTCCACTCAGAACTACATCTTATAACAAGTTTCGCCACGCGCGTCAAGTAAATGGCGTTTTAATTAGACTGAGTTACGTGCCAACACTCACCCTTCAGACAAGTGCCATTTCGCTTTAATGCGAATCCTCATAAATAAATTGGCCCCTTTTGTTAACCCGCAGAACGCAGGTGACGTTTTGCGGAGCAAAAATGGAAACAGAAGGCCGTGGACTCATTACAAATTAAATAAACCTTGCTTAGAATATAACCTTGAATACCCTTATCAATTAAATGTGTAACCTTTACGTTTTACACTCATGAAAAAAATCACTGAGCTCTTATTTTAGAATGAAATCAAATGCGATTTTTTTTAGAAATTATTCAAATCAAAACCAAAAAATTGAAAAAACCAGACATCTAAAGATATACTTGGTTACATTGCATAAATGTAAAAAATGCACATTTAATTTGTGTTACCAGATGCGATGCGATGGGTGCATTATGAGGAATTAGAGATATGTTTTATAAAAGGTGGCTTTGAATTAATTCCCGACGAGACACTGCTTGCTCTTGAACCTTTTTAAGGATTAATGTGGAGCCAGAGGCTTTCATTTTTCCCAACTTATCGTCGGAATCACCTCTTCCATCGTAGCTTTCGCAAATGAAATCTACGACAAAAAATCGCGAATACGTTTACAGCCGAGTCGAGTTCATTACTTCGACCAGAGGATATCTACCGCGTGGCATCTTTCTCGACTACTTGCTTCGGTTCCGGGGTCTGAAGAGACCACAGTTATACGAGCCATCGTGAATTATAATTCTCTTCCCAACAAAGTTCTGTCATTAAAAATCTGTAGAAATATTCCTACTAAAAAAGTAATATTTTTAAGAAATTCTGCATAACTTCAAATATCACACGCTTAGTAATGGAAATATTCATCAATATTTAATGATTTAAGAGTAAATAAACAAATTAATTGCTGAGTTAAAATGAAGATTAAGCCTTCCGATTGCGCACAACAAACCATACTTTTCGTATCACAGTCCCGAATAATAAATCGCATAAAGTGAAATAATTATGAATGAAACTCTAGAAAAGATATCACAACATTCCAAGGGAGGAAATAGGCGACGGGAATGTAAAAATGGAATATCCTCTTGCAACATATGTTGAGTGCTTGAGATTTATGATTCAGTTTCAGTATTAACAGTCATTCCTTTACGTATGCATATAATATGTCTCTGTATTCATTCTAATGCTCACTCAATTCATTTTTTCATGCATTCTTAGCTGAGAGGTACTACTCGATATAATTTATAAACTAATCCAATCAGCGAGAGGCTTGTCCCGATTTACCAGAGGCTGCATGTCTTTGTTAACGTTATTTACTACATGGATTAATTATTACTAGGAATTGCTATGACATCCGTGATGAGAATCTCATAAAAAGAGCTTATTGTGATAAATCATTTTTTACGACTTTCCATTCAAGTCTAAGTAACTGTTCGATTCTCATTTTGGATTAGGCCTGAGAAGAGAGAAACTGGAGCCTCTGATTGATTGCATTTGATTATTCTCACTTCTGTTTTCAGTTCTATATTTACTGATAAAATCTAAATTGACTAATCTATATTGTTAATAAACCTAAGGATGAATTTGTAATTCATCTTCCTATTCTTACAGATCAATCTAAAATTGAAAAAACATTTTTATTCATGACTTAGAAATTGCAGATTCTATCTATAGTGAAATTTAAAGGAATTAACAATTCTGAATTCTGAAATCTTTTCGATTTCAAATTGTTTAGAATCCTCTGAATCTTTTTAGCAAAAACGAAAAACTGATCGCATGTAGAGTGCGTTAATCATAGTTGATAGTGAAATAAATGTTAATTTGAAAATTTCAGTAAATCGGCTTCCAGATCAACTGGTAGAATCCATATTCGCTATACTGTATTACCAGTAGCTAATAATATTTTTTTACTGATAAAGTATTGGTTTACCATTTATTGTTTTCAGTGATTATAACACAGCAAAGTAATAAAATATAAATAAAGAAAAAAATTCCCGACATGAATATAATGGCTGCAGAAATAAAAAAAAAATACTTTCTTCCATTTATGATAGGCACTGAATCCTAAGGGGCAGTAAATTCCATAGTAGTAAGACAATAACGTGTTGAGTCTAACATCAACAATTTTCTTACACGGTCAATGATAATCCTTCTCCTTTCCTTTCTAATTTGCTTTTAATTAAGGAAAACTCATTACTTAAATTTATAGTTTACAAATTTTATTAATTAGATTCACTCATGTCCGAAATTAAACTAGTACAGTTCTTTTCATTTTAAAAAAGAATGGATATTATATAGAGAGAAAAATTCTGTTAACTTCAGTAAACTCTAAAATTATTATTAGAAAAAAAAACTAGGATCAGATGATGAAAAAGACTATCATATTTTATTATATGTCAAAAGGTTGGCTCATATACGTGCATATCTTTGGGCTAGGTCAGTTATCGAGTTCTTTTCTATTTTTTCCCCTTTTTTAATCTTACAAGAGAGACAGCTTCCTCCAGGAAGATGCTGTCATTAAATCTCATTGTTCATTGCCGATTTATAAATATTTAATCAGATGATTTATAAATATTTAAGCAACTTTGCGGCAGCAAACCGCCGGCATTGTGTGGTAATTTATTAAATCATTAGTGCCTCGATTTGCATCGAATAAATTCAATAATGATTCGTACTGTCAAGTGCAATGATTGATTTAAAAAAATTCATGTCACGTATTTTTCAATTTTTATTGCTCTAAATTTTTATATTATTTCAATTCGCTCGAAATGAACTAATTCAAAATAAATCCTTATTTTTACTGTGTGAAATCGTAGGTAAAATGTAAGGAAGAAAATTATCAGCTCAAGGATAATTTTGATTAGCTCTGAGTTCATAACAGGCCATAAAACACGTTTCTTTACTGCAAAGTGAATTTCCACACCTTCGTGTAATCCATAGTAATTTTTATGATGCCATACACATGTTATATTTAATTTGTAAATTCCCCTGTGTATCTTCTTTCGTCCAATAAAACTAGAGATTCAAGATTATTAATTTCATACGCGCGAGGAACACGAGCTTTCATTATATGTATATATGTAGATAGTGATGTCAATAGTTAATCTCTCATTCAAAGAACGGGGGAAATTCTATGAAGTGGTCTCGTAAGTTGCTTTACCTGGAAAATATTGTAAACCATTCCGTTTTTGCATTTTTTATGATTATATATAAGTTACTGATAAAATGGCACTGAACTTAGAGGCTATAAGTTAATGATTATGGAATAATTTTAAGACTATAGGTGTGTACACAAGATACATACTATTATTCATTCCCGAGTCATTCGCCTGCTCTTTTTGATTTATTTTGTTGCTCTCTTAGTTACTTATTTACATATCTGATCCAGGTGCGAAAGTAGTAATTATATGTGCTCGATATCTTAGTTTGTAATTTTATTTATTGCTCTCGCATTTATTTCATTGGTTGTTATTTTTATTTAATACTCACGAATAGATCTTAATATTGATCTTATAATTGCTGATCAATATTGATAGTTCAGTGTCAAATCATTGCTTGAAATTTCATGCAATCAGAATAAACTACTAAATAAGACTTTTTTCTCTTTTGATCTATATATTTTATTGTTTGCAAATGTTTGTGGACAAAAAAAGGCGCAAATTGCATCATGTATGAAGCATTTTAACTGTATCTTAAATATGTACACACCCACTGCGAAGTTATTCCAATGTGCAATGTGCTTCGCGACATTCCAAGGTAACTTGTACAAAATCACGCATAATTTACGATACCATCATTCAATTCTGCTGAAAATCCAGTACATTATTAATTATAATAATTATTATAATTAAGTAATAATAATAATTAATAAATAACTTTCGAAGATTTAATGTTCAACTTGGGAAAAAGTTTGAGATCGAAGGTCAGGAAGGAAGCAGGATGTTTGCATAAATTATTTCGTGAAAAGAGACTAGAATTTATGCAATATGAAGTAGAAGGTTCAGTTGTGTTTAGCCCTTATGAATTTTTATGGGATTCATGTTTATGTTGAGTGCAAACAGGGAAGGATTTTATAATTTAAAAAAAAATCTAGTACATTCAGTGTGGATCCGAGTCTTATCTCAATCTACGAATTTTATCACACGAGAGTACAAAGAAAAGTAACTGGGCGCCCCTACTGATCATAAATATTGCAATTTAAATGATTGTGCAGTTTGTGCATTTATTGCCGCGTAGAGCTTGTGTTATGTGTATTGCTCACTACAATTTTTAATAGTGCCAATTTAAAATCGCTTAACGCTCGCTCTTAACGATACGGGGGTCAAATGGTCAAATCGGCGTTCAAGAATAAGAGAGACGACCAATCCATAAATACTACAATAAAATTCAGGCTAGACGAGTAACGTTTATTTTAATTAGTAAGATTTATTTCCTGTTTTACTACTTTTACTTGATCAAAGTTGAAAAGTTTTTGGACACTACGGGTAAAGTAAAGTATGAGGAAATGCATTTATAAAATTGATTAAGAATAAACCTTCCTGTAATAATAAAGAATCAGTATAAATAATATTTTTGACAAATGAAATGGATGTTATTGAAAATTATTTGGTGTTGGTAGTATGTCAAAAGCGATCCAAGAAAAAAAGACTGTCGGGCATATCCCTCGCGATAAAACGACGTTTCACATGGGAGATATTTGCTCTTGGCGGTTTTTATTGGATTTGCGGTTCCGTCGCGTCCCCGGAGTAAACATACTTTTCGAGAAGCGCACATGCCACGTCTACCACAACCACCATAAAACACCCATAGTCTATCAAATTTCTACCTTCTGCCGCATCCCTCTTTTCAATCTATCGAGAAAATCCTTGTTTCAGTATTTATAGTAGAGACTACTTGCTATAAAGCTAAGAATGGAACTTATCACTAAAAAGTAAAGCAGAAATAGCTCTTCACTTTTCATCAAATAGATTCTATTTTATACTATTCACTATACTATTCCTTCGATTTCACCTAACTTACTTTTGTTTCGTAAATTTTCTTAAAGTATTATTTTATTTGAGTTACCGAGGCTAAAAAGTTGCAACCTCTATAACAGTTAAATAGCGAAGGGAAAGGCGTCAGAATATTTAGCATAAAAAGATGATATTTTATCTGAATATCAATTTCCAGACGAGTAAACCTTAAATCGGCTAATAAAAGTCGATGGGTGCGTATAGACCTTCTTGAATGCAAGCTCAACGTATAAATACCACGTCCCTTGGCGTTTCCAATCTTTTTAATGGCCATGGCGGCAACGGGCCGTTTGTACGAGTTGGTATATCCTTGTACAGGCCGAAAGTGGTACGTCATACTCGGCTTGTACTTCCGGCCGGTACTCGAATCGCTGCACCTATCCATATCCACCCTGGAATCGATAAATCGAAGTCTTGGTCGCGGACGAATCGGGGTGAACTTGGATTTATGGCATTAATTATCGGCCCTTTCTGTATCGTTTCTCGGAGACGGTCACTCACGATTATCGATCCCGATTACAATCCAGACAAAGATCAATTCCCCGACCTGCTGAATCCTCTTCATAAAAAACTCTTATTACGTGATCAAATCATTATATTATCGATTCAGTGTCTTATTATCTACTATCGATGAGCTCACTCAGTTGCAAGTTTCTTACTCTCATAAAACTGCATGCAGTTTTTTTTTATACACAAGATGCAAGACACATTGATTGTGTCGGTATTTAGATTATATTTATTCTTTGTTTTGTAAGACAAAAAAAAGTTATCGGGTAAATTATTCAGAATTATAACTCATTATACAGATATTATATTCAGACTTTCAAGATGTCAAGAAGAGTCTGGTTTCAAAATTCCATGACTTTTCCAGGTTTAATTTTGAAGATTCCAGGTCCATTTTTTAAAAATATTCAGACAATTAAATTGAATTGTAACACATTGATAATGGCTTATCATCAATAAGTTTTATTGAATTCTCAACAATTTTCAATAATATTTTATGAAAATGGAAAATTACTGTGTCATAGTAAATTAAGACTTTGAAATAGAGACAATTAAAAAAGTTCCAGTCATTTCTTCAAAATTTCATGACTTTTCTAGGTCTTCCAGGTCTTTTAGCAACTGATTCTCATTTCATCAAATTAAATTTACATATATCATGTCCTATATCCTGTTAAATATTTTACGTGACACATTACACAATTAACCTGTGGAATAAAATTTTCCAATAACTGAAATAGAAAATATTTCTAGATAAAATATTTCAAATATTTCTATATAGATAAAACAATTCAATTAGAAAAATTTCAGATTTTCTGTCAGATCCTTTTTTTCAATTTCAAAGGAGATGATTTTCCTAGATCAGATATGTGTATGAGTTGATTTCCTTTTGACTAAACTCGAGTTAATGCCACAGGGGAAACAAACGCAAAAGCGATCTTGGCTTTACAAACAGAGAACTGAGAAGACTCGCTGAGGCTGGGATGAATCCGGTTCCGGGGGATAAGGAAAACTATGCTAGACGAAAATGGGTTGTTGTTGTGAGCACGAGAACAAAGTTCCAATAAGCAATTCACCAGCAGATTCTACAATGAAAAGCTTCGTTAGCCATTAACGACTCAGAAAACCATTTAAGTTTGTCCGAATGAAAACCGGGCAATGCTCTTCTCGCAGTATAGTTCTCTGAACCTGAAGCAAGCCTGCTTCGCCACTCTGTTTTCATTTAGATAACGAATGAATTGTTTGGCATTTCATTAGTGTATCAAATGACCTGCAAGCACATCCGGCAGTAGACCCTGCTTGAGATTTTTAATCGTACACTTTCACTTGCATTCAATCTCGAATAAAACAATTTTGAGTTTGTTATTCGCAGCAAATCAACAAAATGTATTTCTTAATTGAAATTGAAGCCTTCTAAATTAAATGTTACGAAAGAGGCAAGTAAAAAACAAACAATTTTCAGTTGACACTTTATAGATCTGATTTTAATGTTGAATGACAAATCGTAGTGGCAATTTGCAAACTTGTCATGTTTCCTCAATTAGATGAGATCACATCCTACTGTTTCAGAATATATTACTAAAATCATTTTGTGTAATTACGCATAAACTCGAATTAGCAACGGTTGTCATATGTGTTGTGCGAAATGTGCGATAATAATCGAGATGATAATTACTTAGAAAATTGATGGGATATGTAAATATAGCAAATGACTAATTTCTTGAGAATATATTTAATTATTTTCAATTTAGATTTTCGAATCAGTGAAAAATTCTTTAAATCTCCTCACTCAAAAATAATACTATATTTCATATAAGATGAAGCAAAAGATTGGATGAAATTAGAAACCATTTATGTTTACAAGAAGAATATACCATCCAAATCATGAATTAAAAATGTTGACATAAAATCGCGGGACGTTTGATTATTATAGCAATGAATAATTTATGGAGAGGTAAGCGCTAGAAACTCAGTCAGAATTGGAAAAAGGAGTTAATTGGAAGAATAGATTCGATTCTTTCTAGGTTTAAGGTACCAGTCACTTATGTCCATTGAATTAATCAAACGGCGCTAATTTGAACGTCGAGCGCGAACTTCCGTTTCGATTTACAATTTTCAATATACAGTGTGTTTGCCAACCACGTATAAAAAGAAGAAAGTTGAATAAGGAAACAGAAGTAATTGTTGGCTAACGAGACCCTGCCACGAAAAGACGTTTGAATATCGATGCATTCTCTTCTTTAAGTGGTAAAAGAAAATGCTAAAAATGCTAAATAGTAGATTAACAAACATTTGTTGGAACATCTTTACAAAAATGATTTTATGAGTTTTCTTAAAATTATACTTTTAGCAATTATCTTTTAAGCTTCTTTTAGGATTTATAAAGATCAAGGGAAAATAATTTAAATACGATAAAAGTTGTGCTGTAATTTTTACATTGATACATTCTAAGAAATATTAAAAAATTATAGGAAAAAGCTGCAGTTTGTCAAATGAAAAAGGTTAGATGTTCTTTGAAGTTCGAAACATTTTTTTCTAAATTTTTCCTCAGACAGAACAGAAGATATTATCAGATCACCATCGCATGGAACGTCTCTCATTACTCGAAGCCAGTTCGTTTTGTGGCTCGATAAAAAATGCAGAGAGCGTCCAGGAATTCGAAAGGACTCCGGAATCGCGATTTTCAATCATTACGCAAAATAAAGTGAAACGGGAATTTAACCAGAGAATCAATATCCAAATGAAAGAATCATTTATCTTTAGAAAAATATATTCATAAAAGCTCCTATAAATCATAGAACTTACGAGAACTTGCTCTAAAAATATCAAGGGGAATGCATCTAAATATCTTAGGAGGAAGTAAGATTTTTTTAGTTTCTTTTAATTTTCGATCTATAGCTGTAAACTCAGACATTACGTGACACTTTAAAAACAGTTCAGAAGATGTGCATAAAATAGAACAGTAATTTCACCTAACTGGAAATCAGCCAATAATATATTTTTTTAAAAAACATTTTTAAGGATTGTATAATACACTTCAAACATTTTCTGAATATTTTCTTCCTGACTTTAGTTATTCTTGTTTTATTTAATCTTTTCACAAACTGTGAACTTGGCAAAACTAATTTTCTTCAACTTAAAAATGAAATTAAGAAAAATATCCTGAGTGCGGCGGATAGAAAAATACGCTAATCCTCGAAATTGTATTTTTTTATATATTCCAAACACATAGAGTAGTTTGGATATGAATTTATAATTATATAATTTATATTGGACATTGAACTTCGCAAATTCTTGGCAAGTTTCTCTTGGCAAAATTGCATAAACTTCCGGTGCAGCGTGTACTTATTGGAGTGCAGGAATTTTCGTGTAAATTCGAGAGCATTCGCATCCTATATGAACGTAAATGCAAACGCATCGTCAAAGTCGTTTGTTTATAATGGAACATTGTGAGTTCCTCGCCCATTAGGTTCGCCATTCCGAAGGAAACTTTGGGAAGCGTTACTGCCTCAATCGTAAAATCGTAAAACCGTTAATAAATAACCAACGCCTAGTCTTGCAAGATCTCAATTTTTCCTTTCCAAATGATCCTAGCTTTCCAAATTACCCTTTCTGCTCCCGATAGAAACTTTCATTAAAGAAACCAATTTAAAGTACGCTACTTGGAAACGAAATGAAAAATTATCTCTTTAATTTAAAAATTTACAAATTTTCTAAAAAACAAAGAACACATATAAACGTAAATTCCGATAAAAATAATTTGCTTTCATTATTTTTCTCGCAGAATTTCGAGGCCTTTCTTGGATTAAATTCAGCCCTAATTTTCTTGTTGAATTTTAATGATAATAAAAAAATTGTTTAAAATGTAAAGTGAGTGTTGTACAATGAGGTTGACACAACCTTTTATTAGGTTAATTTTCTTAAATGGATTTTGCATATTATAGATTGAATATGATTAATTGTACAAAACTTTAATTAAATAATCTCTTTATAAATACAAAATGCAATTCATTTACTGCGTCAATTAAAAGCTTGTCCATAGTAGATCAAATTCAACAAAATATCAAATTACTGGTAAGTAAATTAATTAATATGATAGCAAATGGAACGAATCATTGCGACTGGTTCTCATTCCATAATTACAAAATAAGTAATTAAAATTAATTAGTGGGCGAAAGCTTAGTTATACTTATTTCAAATTTCTCACCTCTTCTTTGATACCCCCTATTTCCTCTAGCGAAGGCAGCAGGTACCAGGATCAAAAGAAAGATCGCCAGCAGTTTCTTCGGATCTCCCATTTCACTTATTGTTCAATAACTAATTAACTATTTAATTAACGTCTCATTTGCTCACACTGAGCCACGGAACTTTTTCACAGCAGGTGCTCCAACTCTATATTTTCATAAAAGATAACTGTCACGAACCGAAGGCAGATATTTGATATCAAAGTAAAAGAAGTGTAATTGAATTACAACCGTAATCAGTATTCTCCGAAGTAATTCGCCTTTAATTATAAGCCTAATAGCCACGAGAATGTTTCGAAAAGTAAGTTCGAACCCTTATCCTTCCCGACAAAATTAGATGGACCAAATTACTAATGTCACGTTCTATAAACTTTGGGTCAATTAAATACTTAGTTGAATTAATTGAAAGAAAGAGAAACCCAACACCCTAGTAATCTATTTCATATTCTATTTCATATTCTATTTGTTCAATAATTAAAGAAGCATCTTATTAAAAATATAAAATAAGATAAGAAATATTTAATGAAAAACTTCTAGGACAACAATTATTATTTTAAAAGCTACTCTCTGAAATTGTAATAATAATTTACTCCATCATTATCGATAAACTAATTTTTCAACTTGAATCTCTAAATTGCAAATCGAATCTCAACTTGCTAAACTAAATTAATTAAATTTAAAATATATCATTTTCTCATTAGACGTGAATCTCATTTTGAAAATGTAAAGCTTCATTTTTTAGATCGGGTGTTTGATCACTTTCCTTATTTCGATACGAACATTTCTATCGTAATTTAGTTCATGTGAAAATTTTTAACGATTCGAGATTTGCATTTTTGAATGAGACTTACATAAAAATCTTGTCAGTCTCTTTAAAAGAAAAATAAGAGAGAAAATTGAGATGTTTAGGTTTATGAGGATGATTTCTTTTGAAACTGAAGTTTCTACTCGGATTTCCCACTCTTCTTGTTACTTTCAAGGTTTTTTGTTTGTTCATTTCTACTGACAATTCGGTTTTTCCTTCTAGAGATTAAAGGATTTTCTGTAAACAAAGGAAATTGTGTTCGAAAATAAACAATGGACCTGACCGACTTCGTACCCTGTGTTTTTCAATTATTTTTAATTATTTCATTCAATGCCTTTCTGATGCAGGACACGCGCTTTTAAATCGCAAATGGAAAAAATTAATATCTTCTCATTAAATCGCAGAATATTTTTCGTATTGTATTTCAATTTTTATTGTTTCACAGAAATAACAATTTCCATTCATTTTTAATAACCCCCGATAAACTGTAAACTTCGTTGATACCATTTTTATGCTGTGACGTTAATTTATATTGAAATGATATTAAAAATATTGTACAAGAAAACAAATATTCAGAACAAGACAAATTTAGTTCAAAGACATTTTCCTACTGAATATTTTAAATCTCTTCTCCTGGTTCTTATTTTTAGAGATCAAATTATTATCTTTCATTCAGTTTTACGTTCTTGTGGAGTATTTTCAGAAGCCTCTCGAATAAATTACGAGGGAGACAAATATATAAATTTGATTGTTCGAGAAACCAAAAATTAATCAAAACACAATAAAATTCTGTCTCAGGTCAATGTTGATAAAAATAATTAATTCTCAAATGGTAATTTTCAACATACGATAATTTCGTTCAAAACGTCAATGCGATTGACTATCGATCCCAAAAATTGATGGGATCGATCTGGCAATGAGGAGGATTTTGAATTTCGTAGACCTCATGTCACGTTTTTTCGCGAAAAACACAGACCGAGTCAATTTTTTTCAACTTTTTTACTTTTAAAAGTTTCGTATTAAATTTTGAAAAATATAAAAATTAATTTCGAGACTGTCAGATCTTAAATTCCGGCAGAGGCTATCGCGTTGCCTGAACCTGGCAGACTGGCAAACTGGCATCAGTGTTGCCAGATGACTCAAGCGATTTCCCCCCAGATGGAGCCTGATTTCCCACTAAAAAAAAAAATTTCCCACTAAATTTAAAGATGAAAAATTCTCGAGAATATTACCCAGAATATTCTCCTTTCGGAGAATATATGAGAATTTTCGATCTTCAAATATAATACAAAATCTAATTATAAAATATAAATAAATAATTACGTTTTAACATTTATTAAAATAAATTTATGTGAAAAATTGTAAAATATACAATGGTCGATAATATACTCTATTATATTCTCGTTCTCATTTTCAAGGTAATATTCCCCCTTCGCAGCTCAAAATAAATTAAAAATATTTGTTTAAACAGTTAAATTATATTGTGTGTTAAGTTATATTCTTGACTTTAAAAGGGTCAAGGGCTAATAAGGTTATTGAAATATAAAATTAGTCGATCTAAATTTTGGTAGCGCGTGTTTTTTAAAATTGTTAATATAGTGATAATAAAATTAATAAAAATGATATTTTTTATCAAAAACATTTAATACTTCAAGAACAGTAAGAAATAAGAAAAAATACTTCAAATATTTGTACTTTGGTTACATCTTTGGAACACATATGAATAATTTTAATTATTAAGTATCTTTAGAAAGATACTTTAAAGATCCTTTATAAATATTTAAAATTCAACATCTTAAGCTATATTCTAATATAATATATAAAATAAATATGCAGTTGCATTAACTACAGCATCCAAAACCTCGTCAACAAATTCACTGACATAAACTTGTTCGCTTGTGAACATTCGCAACATTTTTTGCGTTGGTTCGAAATTTACACATGTACCTGGAACAAGATACCTTTAAATTGTGCTTCGCCTTCCCATTCCTTTTTATATTTTTGTACATATTTTTGTTTAGACTGAACAGGTGGCATATTAATATTTTTATTCTTATATGTATTATGGGAACCGTTCAAATAAAACTTTTATATTGAAAATTAAAATTTGTTGGATTTTGCCAATTTTATTAACGTTTTGGTATAAAATTACACAGCGAATACAAAACATGCACTATAGTTATCGTGTATACCGTGTGTAGCTTTATATCTAACGGCGAATTTCTATCTCAAATGATTCGTGATTGGTCATTAAAAGGGAATTAATGCTATAGTGTATGCTATAGACCAATGAACCTTCAGACATTCAGATAGAGGGAGTAGCCAATCATTTTTTTGTTTTTGAAAGAAAATGGAACCATATATCAATATATTTGTTTTTTTTAAATTAAAACCACTAAAAAAAACCCTGAAGGAAAAAATAACCACTAAATTTCCCACTGAAGGATTTGTCCCACTAAAATTCCCACTGCAGGATCAAAAAAACCCTAAATCTAGTGGGAAAAACCCTGATCTGGCAACACTGACTGGCATGAGAATTGTAGTAGCATAGTGAACTGACTAACTATACAACCCCACCGCTGTCAACGAGTCAAGCGTGGGAGGCAAGTAAGCTCTTTTACAATTTCTTTCCCCTGACGGCGATAGAGACGTCGTCGTCGCGATTATAGAAAGTTCGATAGACTCTTAGCTATGCAACAAAATGCGAGAACCAGAGTAACAACTTTTCCCAATCTTGAATCAAAAACTATCAACAATTCAACACCTGCGACCCGCTTTTCAAAATTCTTATTAAAATCTTCTTTTTGGAAATGTAACCTTGCATTTACATATCCTCTAACATGTTTTTCCAATATTCCACTCTCTAATTCTCTCCCTACTTCAAATTTCATAAGAAAATCTCAAGCGGTTTATAAAACTATTTGATATTAATTTATTCAGTAAATGAACATCTGCTGTTCACAAATTTGGCTTAAAATTCCATACTAATTATTCGAATATTTCAATTTTTTTTAAACTTCCCACAGGAAGCTTTCAATGAACGAAAATTAAATATTCTCACAGGAGGATATTCGCCAAATTAAAGCAGGAGAAACGCAATAGTTTCAAAATATACAAATAGGTCCGTTAAAGTTAATGCTGAATATTAACTGAGTAAACAAGATAAAAAAGTATTAAAATTGCATTTCTCTAAGTGGTACACATTTAGGGAAGAATCGTTAAAAAATGCAAATTAAATCAAGTTTAATGTGCTGATAAAAGTGTCTAATAAATTAAAAAAAAACAATTTATATATTTCAATTATCAGAATTTACCAATAAATTTTGACTGCTACCTGCAATTAACAATATAACCTTCTATTATATAATTTTAGAGAAAACAAGCAGTGCATAAAATATATAATGTATCAGCATTAGTAATAAATGATTAATTAATTGAATACAACGGAAACGTTTTCGAATGAACAATTATGATGAATATTGATGAGATTCTTAAAATGTATCAAAATACCAAATTGTTTTTTAAGACATTTTTTCTCAATTGACTATATTTCTCCAGATTATTTTATATGAATAAATTAAGTTTAAAATTTTCTCTTTAATGCACAAAATTACTTTTGATTTCATCAGAAATATAATGCGCTTTTTTTACAGGTGCATTACACCAAACTCTAGTTTTTTTCATAATTCTTCAGTTGATAAATATTATGATCCTTGAAAGGTTTAAATATAGAGAAACAGTAAAATTTGTTTTCACTGGAGGGCAATGATCACACTCGGATTCTAGATTTACTTTCGTTCTTCGATGACACGAAAATAGTAAAGCGATCTACTACTCGGATAGAGATCTGACTACTTCAATCCCTGATGATCTCAATATAGATTCTAGTTTTCTAAGTTTAATAGCATTTCTTCAAATTTATTTCGTATTTATACCCTTAAAAAATATTCGTTTCGCCTATCTCGCAAGATTTTAATAACTGTAAAAATAGTTCCAGAGTTAATCTTTGGTTTGATTTCTTTTTTATCCTTATTTAATCTTAGTTTAAAAATTATATTCGAATTTTTATAATGAAATCAATTTTATTTTGATCTGGTAATCTTTCCTTGGTAATGGTGTAATTTAATAAAGTTTAAGCTTTTTAGAAACATGAATTATTATATAATAACGTCATTTAGCAGATTAGATCTAAGATCTAGAATTAGAATGTTTTCTTCAGGACCAATTGATTTTTGTCTAGATCTCAAGATATATGCGTGATTTATTCAAACGAGGAACTATTTGTGATGAGTAAACATCGTATTAGATTTACATTCAAATGAATCATTATATTTGTGCCAAATCTATCCAGTGGGCGTATTAACGAGATCACATCTTATTCATCTTTCAACTGCTGACAAACTTCTTGAGAACAACCTACGCGAAATCAGACAAGAATTTACTATCACCGACAAAAGTGTCCGCTTTTTACTGAACTTATCAACTCTAAAGTTTGATGGAAGATTAGTCTGAGACTCAGCGGCATCTTAAACCTTTCCCGGTGATGGTTATCGCAATAAGATTATCATGAAGCTCACTTTTTAGTCGTGTGTCTTTCTTTCAAGAAATGAAAGGAAATTTAATTTAAAATATAGCATTTATTTCAATTAATTAAATAATTATCATTTTCTCATTCTTCTACTAACTACAAGTACAACCCCATTGTAATCTTTCATAATTTTTCATCTTCTCAATGAATATTTATCTTTGAATTTTCACGACACCTGTTATATCTTCAAAACGAACAGGAACAACTGGAAAGAACCAAACTTTACAATTTCTATTTCCCATGGGTGTCTCACCACTCGCAGAAAACTTTTTTAAATGACCGTAAAACTTTCAAGTGTTTAAAGTATGCAAAACTCGCGACTAAAGTTTTAACACAACCGCGTCGATCGACAAACGATTTCATGCTTATTTCTTAAAATCATCATAAAGCTTCTTGAGGACAGGACAATATCACCGGATTTTGGTAGAAAAAGATGTCACATAACTTTGTTTTTCAAAAAAAAATTTTTTTAGAGTCGCGAGTGAGATAAGGAGCGGTAAAATTCAACACGAGTTACGAGAAGGCGGCAAAATTAAACGTGCTGAGAATGAAGAAGAGATTTACGGGTTGATAGTGCAGATATCTGCTTTGTTTATGCAGTTTATTAACAACCGACCAAGTACGTGTGACCATTCGGCCGCGTCTCAAGTCGATGACTGTCCACCGATTGCATGGAGACGAGCGCGAGACTTCTTGCAGGTACGACGGTTCCGTGGTGTAATGGCCATTCCTCGCGAGGGCAAACCTGGCAAACCGCGAACCAACGAGAGCGCACGCGACTACACCCGCAGGTTTGGCGCGCTTCGATTTTCGGATATTTCCGGCTCGTTTCGCGCTTCCTCGATATCTGCTGCCAAAGGGGTTGCATTTTTCGACGTTGTTCAAATTCGAAACATCTACGCGAATTCTACATAATTCAGATTAATTCAACGGATTTTACATTAATTCAATAAAATTTACAATTTACAATCCTTCATAATTGAATGAAAACAATATTATTAATTTACACATGTAGATTTTTTATTTCTTTTAAAGGGTCACCAGACTCGTCTATGTAATAATTTTTCAGTGGAAATTAATTCCAGTAGGCTAAATACTGATAGTTGATGCTAATAGATAGATTAAGAATAGAATGATTAATTAATAAAACAGAAAAAATCAACGATTGATTCTAAACTAATGATACATACTTCAGAATTGAAGTATGTATACATACTATTCAGAATTTGCCGAAACTTCCATGAACTCAATAATGGACTAATGATTAAGATATGAGATTTCCAAGGAAGAGTGGATCAACTGCAAACTTTAATTAGCTTCTATCTTACTTCATCGGGATTCTAATTGATATGAGTAAATTCTCACTTTATAAAATACAATTATTACTACTACTGCAATAAGTTTTCTGTTTAAGACATTTTGAGTGAATCAACTAGCTTATCTCACGTTCCTGCTGCAAAAATTATATCGCGTGTGTCATTTCCTGTTCTCTATCCTCTTCAACTCACTGCTAGGAATAATTATTAGAAAATGATTCTTTACAGTCAAGAATTATGTTGCCTATTTTCTAACATCTCTCAAATGATAAATCTTGAAATAAAAGGGGAACATATAGGAGACAAACGTAAATAATTATCCTATATAAGTACCATTTTTCTACCTAAAAGACCAAGCAGGTACTTGAAAATATTTTATGTTTGAATATAACAAAAAAATTAATAAACACTGCAAAGAGCTCTGTGCTCATCATCGTTCCAGAAAAAGCTTCAGTGAATCTTAGATATGAAAAGTTAGTGGGATGAAAATGAAGGGAAGAGAAAAGGATCTCAGGAGTCTGGAATGAGAGTCGAGACACGGTGAGTTGAAAAAGTCCATTAGTATGAAAATATGATATAGAATACTGGTTTGAATAAACATGTTGCAGAGTGTCACCTACATTTTACAATATGCTTCTTGTTCAACAAAATTTTACCTCAGAGCGAAGTTGAAAGTCGAGAACGAATCGAAGGACCTGGTTAACCAGTATATATTCAAACTTATTTTATACAACTTTTCTAGTGGGAAACGTGCAAGAGGCATTTTTACTCCTACCCTCGAAAGTTAGTACATAATATGCAATTTTAGTTGATGAAACTCTCCGGAGTATCAAAAACAAAGTCACTAAATACGAATACTTTTCACGAATAATTTTTTTTAATTAGCTAATATTTTTTGAAACGTGCTCTATTGTTAATCGCTGGAAAGAGTGAGAATAACAATTACTAAAGAAAAGTTTAGAGTCCATAAATTACAGTTATGGAACATATGCAATGAAATCTTCAGTTTCGAACTTTATGATTCACTTGTAAAAAATACAATCTCCTTATCAGCATGCACACAGTAAAAAAACTGAAAAAATTACTATAATAAATATTAATTTCTAAAATATTTGAATTCCCATATTGCCTACATAATAGTGTTTAGTAATTCTGTATGCATTTTTTAAAAGATAAATTATTTTACGAGAGTGTTGACCAACAAGATGAATATTTTTTCTTGACAGTGAAGAAAAAATACCGATCTCCTTTTTTCTTGTCAAATATATATAATAAGCATCACTATAATCATTTCGCTGTCGTTGACTTAATTCACTACTGCTGGTCAGGGACCCTTCGAAGACTGGCATCTCTTCTAATTATCTTTGAATACAAAATGACTTTCCTCCTCGACCTCTATCTATGTATTGCTGCCACTAGCTTCAGAAAACTTCTAACCTTTGTTCATTCGTGCACAACTTCCTTTTCGACGCAATTTCAGTCAAAAATTACATCCAATTACATCCCAAGCGAGAAAGACCAGAATAATTACAAGCCCAGCTCTCATACTTTCGACTCTAGGATATAATTTAATTTCGAAAAAAACTTAAGAAATACGCTATCACCAGGGATGACAAATATATAATATGTTATAATTTCCTAAACATCTAGAAATGAAAATCTCAAAATAACCATTTATACATTTAAAAATGGTTAAAATATAATATGTAATTTTACTTATTTAATTATACCAGATTTTGGGCTTTACGATCAGAAGTTTCGTAAAAGTACTGAACAGTTTTAATTGAACCCGAGTCAGAGACATTGGCTGTGGCTATTGTGTACCAAACAAAAAGAAAAAATCTGCAAGCACGTACTCGGTCCCGCGGGCTTTATTATTCCAGAAATAACAATTCCAGGGCAAAGCACTGGCGCCCCGATCTTAAAATTAATCTAAAAATTGAACTAGATTACAAGCGCCCCATGCTATTAATAGAAAGGAAATTATTTCACTGACAAAAATACTTTTCAAATTGCTTTGAATTCTTGTCCCATTTAAAAAAGTCTTTATAAGATTATATCTACTAAATAAATTTATTTAAATTTTTCAATCTCAATTCCCTAAATCTGATTTATAGGAACATTTGACTATACATAATTGTAATAATGTCAACTCGTTTACTAATTCATTAAGTAACTAAGTAAGCAAGCAATTGATTTATGATCTAACTGTAATATAAAAGAATCGTGTTTGTTAATTATTTTTCTCTTTAGAGGAAACTTGTATGAAATGAGGAAAATGTACTTAAAAGTACAGGTCGTTTCAAGGGATTCAGACACGCCTTTTGACATTCTCGTTGTCCATATCTAGTGCACGCGGTATATCACGAGGGTGTCGTAAATTACAAAAAATCAGAATTACTTCAGTAACAACGTCACCTCGCTGTGAGCACTTATACAGGTCTGTATACTGAAATGCCTCAAGTACAGAAGCTGTTGGGAAACGCCTACCAATCTGGATTTTCCTCGCACCCTTCCTCTACACAAGGGTTCTGAATACCGCGATGAGGTAGGTTTAATTTCGCGTAGAATGTAGCTTAAAACTGAAAATGAAATCTAAAAAGCAGCGAACAACAAACGACACGCTTCGCGTTAATGAAAAACATCGGTCACGCCTTACAATGATACTTTAATAAACCATATCTTCATACATTTTACACGTATATTTTCAAATCGAAAATATTTTAAACCTCTTTCAATTTCCATGAAATATTATTCCTGATTTCGCGAAAAAGTGACAGATGATTTATCCGAACGGTTATTTTTATTTGGAGGACAGAATTGACTAAACGATTGATAATATTGATATTGAAAAATATTTCCTAAAACTTGAGTTATTGAGGGGTATGTGGTAATTACTCTAAGAGTAAATTTAATTTCCCCAGAAGTAAATAGGCCTAGTTTTATGAAAACATATTTATTATTGCGACCATAAAGTTGAAGAAACTAAATTGCTCTTATGGTAAAGTATCACATGCCCTTAAATCATTTAATTATTATAATGAGATTAAGTGAATCAATTGGTTAATGCCATATCTGGTCGAGTTACCTATATGCAATTAGCGCGACAATTTCATGTTACCTCTTGCACTGAAATTAGTCATGAAAAGAGGTAATAGCATTCCATTAACAAGAAACCTTAATTGTAAAGTAAAATTACATGAGTTTAGTTATATACCTTCGAAATATGGATTATATTCTATACTTGTAAAGTTCTTGATTGTTTCATGTTTACACAATATATATTATACGAGTTCTAAGACCAAGGATAAGTATCTATTTTGAATTTAATACTAATTTTAGATATGAAATTTTAATAATGAAATGTCACTCAAGTTTTTATAAGTATGTCTTCAATTTATTTATATATAAGAAAAGTTTTATCAATATTCTCATTTTAGTAACTTCTACTCAGAAACAAATCAAGCTAAATGTCACTTCTGGAATTTATATCAACTTGAGAGTTTCTTCTTTGTATAGCAGAGAAATTGCATTATATTCATGAAGGGATATTACGATTAAGATGATATTCTATTTCGAATGTATGTCACTCTAAGAATTGTCATTCATATTCAATGGATATTAAAAGACTTCAGGGGGATTTCAAAAACAAGTGATTTTTAAAGATTTTAAGGAGTTTTCATATGAGATTTGCTATAGGATTATTGAATAGATTTATATTAAATTATAATGCTCTGCTATTCCAGTATAAAATGAAGGATATTTCTTTCTTTCGTGATAAGAATGAGCCATCTGTGAACTAAAAAGAAGGAATGGTGCCGGGTGACGAACGTTGTTTACGAAACTTCCGAAAATAACGTATAGATCTCCAATTTATTCCTGCAGTGCGAAACTTTTATTTCCTGTCCAAAAAATCTGAATACTAGAAAACGAGAGTGTAAATTAAAAGTGCCTAAGTCTCCCTGGAGACATAGGCAGTAGTTTGACTTTGAAGTAAGAAAAGCAATAAACATCACTTTCAAACCCTTGACATCGACTCTGGATTAGAGTCGATGGAGATTAGAGTATTAGATGCCTTCTAATTTTGGACTGCCAAAAGAGAGTGACCGTTTTGTCGCGTCATTCAACTCACATAATCTAGACTAATGAAAAAAGTTATATATATAAACTCCAGAAAGTCAATCAAACATTTACCTCTAAATGCTATAAAAAACGCATTAGGTAATTGAAATTTTATTATTAAATGGAAATTTACCCACCAGCAGCTGAATAATATTCACATTCAAATAGCATTTTCATCATTATATCCACATATACGTAAACATATGCTGGGGTATTGAAAATTAAATCACTGTAAATGAATAAATGAATAAAGAACGGAAAAATAGAATAATGAAGACATCAGAGTAATTGAAACGGAAATTATTACGAATACCGTTAAATAAAAATGTATTTTTCCGCATTAATTATGGATTCCTTAATGGACATTGATGATAATTAACTATTTTAATTCCTTTTTACATTTTTCTGTCAATCAAAATTGTAAAATAGGGAAATATGTAACATGATCTGAAGGAATCGATTTAATGAATAAAGAGTGTAAATAGCTTTTTATTGCAAGACTGCGTATGAATCGCGATGTAAACGAACTTTAATGCCAGATGATCGTTGTTCGACAACGTGTGTCTCCGAGCCTCCGAGGCTGAAGATGCGATCGCAAAAAGCCACGCAAGCGACAAACACGTGAATTTCTGGAAAGTATATCGGACACGCCACAGAATGTATCGACAACTTAAAACTTTTATAATAAAAGATGACGAAAATTTATAAAGAGTTCATTTCATTTAAGCTTCAAGTTTTCATAAAATTTGTTTCTCTTCCGTGATGCTTCCAGCCCTAAGCTGCATCTTTCCTAAAAATTTTTTTAAAGGATAATTCTGTCGGTCTTTTCAAGCAGCAAACAACTATCATTAGAGACCATTACTCCCCACTCTGTTTTTCTGAAGACACTATATACATTGAACTTTTATCTATTCAAGAAAAGTTTCTTTTGCATAACTGTACAAAACTGTATGAAATAGTCGTAAAATATTCTTCAGTTAGGTTTTCTGATGTTCGATCTACTGTAATTGGTTGCATGAGTTATAGGAACAAGCTAGTGATTTGTCGCATGGTAATTACTCTTTCGCGGACATATTTGTTCTTCCTTCTAATTTACTTTATTTAATTGAAAGTAATTACATCTACGATATTCCATTCTTGGTAAATGGTCTTCTAGGAAATTGTTAATATAATTAAGCAAACACGCATCAAATTATTGAGAGAAATTGACAAAATTAAAAATGACAACTTACAAATTTTAAAGATATTTAAAAGCACTAACTAAGAGACCTATAAACCCAGAAAGGATATTTGTCATGGAAAGTATAAGAAAAAGATCAGATAGGTAGTTAGAGTTGGAATATTTTTTGTTCCTTGTTTTTCTTTCTGCTCCTCTATCTTTCTCCTGGACGAGGACAATTATGAACCGAGGACAGGAGGTTAAAGAGGGCCCTGAGGAACGTTAAGGTAGGCACGCTAGGCACCACCACGACAAACGTCAGCCCCGACGTCTTGAAACATTATTCAGATGCGTCCCGGATGTATACGTAAAATGACATAAACTCTACTTACGTCCCAGTCTACCCGATACTAATGTTACGTTAGGTACACGCTATTATTTGCAAATAACTGGGCATGTCAAGGCATTTATTTTCAAAATTCAAAACTTTAAAGTCCCAACTCAATCTCCGAGTCATTTCAGAAATGAAATGCGTTTAGATTAATGGATGCCTCTACTGGACGAATTTTTATTAAAAGGTTCCTATTTGTCAGTGAATTTCGAATGTAGTTATCATAATATCGGGATTCATAAAAACATTTCCTGAGAAGTATAACTTTATTATCTCAAAACGAAGGAATAATCTAGTATGCAGTTTTATTTTACACTGAATTTTTGATATAGCTTAAAATTTCCTTATATCAAATTTAAAGTGAATTTAAGTTCAATAGCAAAAGCAGAATCTAAAGTGTTTTTAAAAAATTTATAGGGATTTTAAGGACTTCAGGTAATTTCAAAGAATTGAATTGAACTGAGAATGTTTTTTTTTAGATGAATAAATTTTGATATTGGATGCGTGTCCAGAGGTATTTATAAATTCCAGGAAGAACCGAGGGACAAGGATCCTTCTGCCTCGGGACAGCGAAATGAGAAGCGAACGCGGTGTACATAAGTTAATTTGATTTATACACTGTCGCTATTCGACGTCCTGGTTTTAGGGCGATCTAAATCCGTCGAGCTTCGGTTCCTTAGTGACTTACATTGAAAAACGGTATCGCCGCTAGATATCTTACAAGTCGGAACCGCGTGCTTCCAGTCATCAGACTGAACGATAAAAAATTAACGACTTGAACAGTACCGCTGAAATAAATTATTCCTAAACTGGATATCAATAAATATATACACGACTGAAGAATATAGAGAAAAAAATTAGCCACAAGAATCATCATAAAAAATTAATCAATATCCCTCAAAAGAAGGTCATCCACATTTCTGCCATCGTCTAAACTCAACGAAAGATTATTAATGAAACCTTCCAGTTATTCCTCGTAAAAATACTACCAGCTTTAAATTACATACTCCTATATAAGTAGATGTTTCTTCTAAAAGTACTAAAATATTTTTAATTATTAGAAATAGAATTTTCCTTAAATGACATTATGCCATATTAAATAATCAGAGTTCCGGAAGTTTAAATTTTAGGTATCTGAATTATAGTTTCAAGTAAGCTTCAATCTGCTTCAATATTATTATTCAAAAATGAAAAAAATTACCCAAACTTTAAAGCATCTTAATTAATTAATTTTTTTATTTGAAAAACACCCTACGTAAAAACTGAATCTGCTGATTATTTAAAAAATAATAATCCTCTGCTTTTCCTCTAAAAAATTCTGTTAGAGTTCAACCTTTCGTTGAATACCTAATCAGCATTAAAAAAGTGAACGTGTGAGCGCAATCGAGCAACAAAGATACATTGGCCGACTTCCTACTTCTACCCTGTTGACTTCAGAATGATCCTCCAACAGGAAGAGACGAGGGTGAGAAAAAGCCCTCGATCTTTGAATATTCATTGGATCTTCCCGGTTTCGCTAGTCTGTGACTATACACGTGACCTTATTTTTCCTTAAGAAAAGTTCTAGAAATAAAGTCGTTTCCGAAGACGCTTCTCAAGATTTGCTACCTTAATTATTACGACATCCACCGCTGCCGGATTATAATTATTCCGAGGAAATAAAGAAGAATTTGAATATCCATCAGTTTCGTTCTTCTAGTATGTATCGATCCTGAATTCGATATCAAGAAATCTTCTATACCAACTAGCAATCTATAGTGGGTAAAATAGGAAGCCGTATTCTCGCCTAAGGTAATGCTTTCGATTGTTTTTGATACCGAGAGCGCTTCCTGAACAATTACCAGCTTCATTTTCTACATTATCAACACCCACGGATAAAACAATTTTGAGCGAATTTTTTGAAAATTATTTATCTCTTCAAAATATTTTAGGGTGAATCTTAATACATATTATTAATAAGAATATTTGACTCACCAGGGTAGTCACAGTCGTGCTCATCACTTCCGTCCTGACAATCCACTTTGTAATTGCAACGTTCAGATTCCAAAATACAGCGTGAAACATCACAGGCGAATTCTCCAACACTGCACCCTGAAACACATTCACAATTTCGTTAAAAAACGCTCGATTAGTCGGAGATCTTTCAAAGACAAACGAAAATTAGTTCCTAAGATAGAAAACATTTTAGTGAACACCAAAAGCCATTAAAATGTCCATTCAAAATAATCTCAATCTGTATCTTAAATTCTTAAATAGAAAACTTTAAATTCTTATGTAGAAAAGATAATCCTGATTGAAGAACTTATTTAGTGAATCTTTAATCAAAGTTCAAACTTTACCCACAAGTTACTGTTAAAATGAAAGTTCCGTTTATTTATGGATACTGTACAACTTTTTTATTAATATCATCTATTTTTCACTAGTGTTTAGACGTAGCACGTTACTTTAAATTTGAAAATTTAATTTTATTGCAAATGTACCAGACCTTTTTTAGTACCTCCAAGTGAAAATTCCTGTACAGATTCCTGAACAACGTGCAGGAACCTATAGAGTAACTTATAAGATTCACTTGTACATGATAATAATTAATTAATTAATCACAAATTTCTGTACACTACCCCGTATAAGACCGTGAATTGTACAGGAACCTATAATGGAACTTCACGATCCTGTACACTGTTCAGGAATTTAAAAAAGTAATTTAAAAATAATGCGCTACTTTTGAATGGTAACATGCAAAACATTGTTTTTCTTTGATCCTCATATAGCTGAACTAATGTATCCCTTAGCATTCCTCAGACATTTTGTAGTTTCCAGGCCCTCAGCAGTAGAAAATATTTTCTAGATCCTACTTCGAAATTCTAGATACCGAAACCCTTGAGATTGAGTAAAAAAAAGATACATCAAAAGCACACATCAAAAGCATCATGCAGAGTGCAACAAATATCACAGACATTGTGGGGTAAAAATTAGTGTATCAATTTAGATGATAAACTGAGAACGTTATTTTGTTAAATCCTCCTCCCCCATCACCGAACATCCAAAGGGGTCGACCTGTACCTGGATGTGGACAATCTTCTTCGTCACTCCCATCGTCACAATCAGGAGTACCATCGCATTGCTGTACAGCACAAATGTACCGACTTCCATCAGGACACCTTACTACGTCGTCTGCTCGACACTTATTTTCAATTGGTCTTAGGGTTGCATTGAAAACATCATTTGATTCAGCTTCCTGCTCCACTAAATTCGTCTCAACTTCTTGTGCTGTGATTTCAGTGTAATGGTTGCATTTTTGTATTATTTACAGAAAGTTTAGATTTTAATAACAGTTCCTTTCAGAATTTCAAACATTTATTGGGAAATGGACTACTTAAGATAAACGGAAACAAACGAGAATTCAGAGTTCAAAGCGTCCCAGAGAAGGTATGCAATAATACGTAAAAAATAAAGTTTCTATTTAAATTCCAACTAATCGAATTTAAATTGATAAAATTGAAAGATGAAAAAGCAGAGAAATTGGAACACTCGAAATTTAAATTTTTTTCATTTTAAGGTTTTTAAATCAAGGACTTGCAAATTTTAAAGCTTATTAAGGGTATTTTAGAGTACCTATATATTCCGTCTATTTACGAGTAGGTATAAATATGTGGAATATATGTGGCTAACACTTCTCCGATAGACCCTTAATTAGGTTAAATGATAAGCACAAAAAGGGGACGAGTATGAAAATTAAAATTTCAGTGAATTTCTTTTAGTCACATTGAAATGAAAAATCTCCATTAAGTAAGAGAGTTGAAACTGCAAGTCAGTAACATCAATATATTAAGTAATATTACATATTGTACATTATGTAAAAAACTGGAAGGATTATCAGAGATTGGATGAGTTAAATACTCGAAAATTTTTAAGTTTTAAACATCCTAAAAAGAATTCGTTTCCGTTGCATTTTGTGCACCATCGAATATTTTTTCGACAATACTTACTTCGAGAACAATCCAGTTCATCAGATCCGTCATCACAATTTCTTACACCGTCACAACGGGATTCAAGAGGAACACAGTTACCGCTACGACACCTGAGTTCCGTCAAGCTGTTGCATTCAGATGTAGGTTCTGATTCGGGCAAACCATCTAGTTGATTGATTTCAAATAAGGAAGCCAAATCCGGTCGAAAATTAACATGGAAGAAATTAAAAATTAAAAAATTAAGAATTACAATAACTAATAAAATAAACGACTATTCGGAAATCATTTATAAATTTAAATGGGGATCATTTTATTTTATCGTAAAAGAAGGATGCAATTTAGACTTCTATCAAAATTTAGAAAATCTAAAATTGAAAGCATAAAAAATGGAAGACATCCAAGGATAGAAAATTTAGAGTTGGATTCCATAAAATATAAAAGCAAAAATATTGGAAGCTTTCGAACATTAGAGAATTAGAAATAAAATATATTTGCAGTACTAAAAACTAAACGATCCAAAACTGAAGACACACAAATTTATAAACTTCAATTTTGAAGCATGGACTATTTATAACTCGTATTTTTCTACCATTTTTCTAAATCTTCATGCATCCTTACCTTCTATTACTTTTATCTCCCAATCAATCCAACCGTCCATGCAATACAATAGAAATTATATCCCTACAATACGGACAATTTTCCCCAAAAGAAAACAATTACCTTATGCATTATCGAATGCAGGCATTAAAAAATCTTATTATTACTATTATTTTCTACCCAAACTATCCTGGGCCGATTTACCTTGGAAGCTGAGAAACGAGAATCCCTCTGGACTAACTTGGATGTTTCCCAAACTATGAAGATCCAGGTTCGTGACGAGTAAATTTCGAACATTGTCCTCGCTGGTGATGGAGGTTCCAATGTCAAGGGTAACATGAGATTTAAAAGCATCTGTCGTGTTCCTGAAAATAAAATTCGGGTTTAGAATTAATGTATTTGTTTAATGCATTTTATTTGAAATTATTAAACTAGCTTTTCCTTTTTGACTATATTATATAGTTTTTCTATTTATTTGTTAACTTAAAAGTTCAAATCAATCCCTAATAAAGTGACCATAAAGAGAATAAATTATATTGCATCCATACACATATAGATAAATAAGCTGACATCAATCTTAAAACTTTATGTTACTCATTTCTTAGTCTGGACTAAATAATCTTAAATCATACTCGAAAATACGAACTGAAAATAAAACTAATATCAGCAAACCGTCAACAAGTCGACAGCTAAATAAATTTTCAACTTATTATCCAATCGCTGTCACTTTTAAAAAGTCTTCAACGTTCTCTTTTATTTTTGAAAAATGAACGATAAAATAATTTAAAGGTGATTACGTTGCCTTGATTTGTACAATTGTATTTATAATACGTATTAAGGTTTCAATAAACAAAGGTTTCTATAAATTTGATAAGATAAATGACATTTAATCTTAAAGAGGAAAGGTTTAAAAATATAACATATACTATACTGATTAGGTGGCAAGGGCAATATTACTTATTAGAAAACAAGTGTAAATGTTCTGTAGACTAGTGCAATTATTCAGAATGTTAAAATACTCACTCTATCTTAACAACAGTGACGTAAGTGAAATCTTCGGGTGCTTCTTTCCGATATAATGACGCCAGAGTTTCTGATAAGTTGGTACTCAAAGCTTTATATTCTTGTGAATTTCTATCAGCATAGTCTCTTCTGTAAGGCTCGCCAATTGTTAAGGTTACTCTATAGAATCCTATAAATAAGTATTAAGATGATTGCGTCAATTACAAGATAATGAAGATATTTTTGGATTTAATTAAATTAGCGAATCTAATGCAGTACATTTACGTATCAATTTACACATTTTTAACATTAAAATAGGTAAAATTTCGTGTTTTATTTCAATATATTAATTTTTAAATCTTCACACTTTTTACCAATAGTTAACGTACTTGTTCTAGGAGCAGGTCTTATGGGAAGATCAACATCAAGGGCACTTCCTTCAGCTTCTCCTGAACCAGGAAGATCTTCATCATCGTTGTCGTTGTACCTTATCTCTGTCCTTCGACCTTCAGCCAAGTGACCAATGTCATTTGATTGCTACAAAATAAAATAAACATTAGAGATGAATACGGAAAACATTTATCGTTTAAATTATATAGTTATAAAACAAAAAGCAATGAAATTTGGATAGATTTTTTGTTATTTTAATAATATTAATACTTATTCATTTTTCCAGTCACTTACATCAGTTTTTCGTTCTTCATCGACCATAGAATCATCTTGATCGATATCATTCTCTTCCCCACTTTCTCGTGCCTTTCTTCCCAAGAAAGAATCGATTCCATATTCCTTAGTTTTTTCTTCTGCAGAAGCTTCTTTAAAACTGTTCTCATTTTCGTCACTTATTTGAGCTAGAAGATCAGCAACCGATTCTGTGTCTTCCTCCTCTTGTTCCTCTGTATGAAAATCATAATTATAAATTTTTACAATCGAAAATTGTGTTCAACATCCTAAATGCAACTTCAATTAGCATGACGAGACCAATCGTGCGGAGCACTTATAAATATAATATAATATTAAAGACTTTCTAGAAATGTTTACCTAAATTTGAAGGAACTGGTGTAGTTGTTGTCGTTGTGGTTGTTGTGGTAGGAGAAAACCAGTCAAATAACCCTCTTTTTATCCTGTGTATATAAGATTCATCTTCATGTTTTTCTATTAGAGGTATCTCAACTGCAGATATACTGTTCTCAGCAAAATGCAGATCTTCATTCTGCAACAGATTATTAAAAAGAAAATGTTAAAAAGCGTTCTTCAATAATTGGTAATAAAATTCTTAAATATTTCTTATATTTTTCCATCACGTATCGTCCAAAATGGACGGAAAAGAGGAGAAAACGCGCATCTTAAGATGCAGTTTATCTGAACTGTGAATCAAAGGGAGCAAACATGCATTGCTTATAAATGTGTGTTGCAGATACATATATAAATGTATCGAAGACTCAGAACGCAGAAGACGTATCTCCAATATTCTCACGTGCCTCTCATAAAGAACCAATTCGCACCTAAACACACGATATAAATTCAGGTTCAGTGAGCCATTCCGGCGGATCTTCGTCGTGATTCGTATAAACCTAGGATTCGTAAACTGCCCACATCTTCGAGGTCAACGAGGTCTTTCGCTAAGAAAAAAATGATGAACCATGGACAGCTCGAGGAGCAAAATCGACAAATCGCACTATATATCAAAACTTCTCAACCTGGAGTGTCATAGGTTCGTAAAATATCTTCGATAAATGATCCAACCTCTTTGAAATATTAAAGAACGAATAAATTGAAAACCATGAAGGGACTCTCATTTCATCAGTTTTAAGAGATATACGTTTTTCATGAACTTTATTCTCAGAATAAGTTAAAAGCATTTGAAACAGTTTGCCTTCCAGTCTCTCTTTTATTCCACCTTATAAAAGAGGTTTTTTTTATTGTATTCTTTCTGCAAATGCTTTTAACTTGTTTAATAAAAAAAAAAAAAAAAAAAAAACAATTAAATTTACTTGTCTCCAAGAACACGTGGTTAACAAGTTTCGTGACAATGAAAATATTCTAAATGATTCTGCACAAATCTAAACACATTAATGTAAAGCGTGTCTCTTATTTCGCAAAGCTTGCTGTATCGGATAACAAGTGACCGGAAGTTACGGATATTATTTTTACAGGATAGTTGATCCTCCGAACTAAATTAAATCAAAACTCTACAGTAAATTAAATACTATGTACCACGATTACTCGTAATTATAAAAATCTGAAAATGCTACAAAACTATACAAATTTGTATGTTGAGTACAGATTTGGTATAATATACTAAACTTTATCTTATAAAATTTACGACATCACAGAAAACGATTCAGTTATGCGTTTACATTATATAACTTTGAACTCACTTGTAATGAGGATAATGACATCGCGTCAGACGTTTATTAATCTTAACTCGAGCGACGCTAAATGTTTTCCACGGTACTTAATATTCAAGTTCCTGGTGATGTATAAGGTACTAAGTAAGCATGACAGTGTACATGAATTGGATACTTATTACCAGCTTAATACAGGGCTTATTCAATAAATAAAGATCTTAAGTCAATAATATATTTGAATTTAATAAATATGGGTTAATTAGATCACGAGACGTGACACCTCCTCATATATTTCAAACACGAAA
>CAJFCO010000145.1:141392-173169 GCA_904066015.1 Synergus gifuensis
TATATATTTGGTCAAATTAAAGAATGAACTACTGTCATTGAGCATCAACGATGATCGGGATGTGAAACGAATTACGAGGCGGCATTTAACGTTTGCAAACACGTACATCCCATGCATCTTAAGGATTTTAGATGATAGGATGTGTTTTGTCGAAGTATGAGCACGTACTTAGTTGCCGCGAAAGGATCATAGAGTGGACTTAGCTTGAAAATCCCACATAAAACTTGTCCAGAATAACAAAGTTTTCGTCTTGACATCCATGTCCTGTAGATCGACCTTCTTATCTCAGCCCTTTTTTATATGGGGACGTATTCTTGAGCCGAAAAAATTAGCAATTTTAATGTGACTTGAGAATTACGTGTCTCATCCTGTCATTATGCCTCAAACCTAAGCTTTACTATTTTACTTTTATTTTTAAGTATGTAATTTCTAATTGCATATTATTAAACCAAATGACATTCTCATGAAAAATTCAATTCGAGAATACGAAATTACAAGCAAAACCACTGGCGCATAATCTTTTTGCATAACTGATTGGTTGACCAAAATTGATCGTAATCTACTCTACACCCTTTAACCATTATTCTCGATTATCTTACTACATATGTACTTGGAAAACAAAAGAGAACAAAGAGTTGAGAATTTTTTGTAAATACAAATTGCCATAATTTCTCAAAGACCCCGGTGATGTAAAGACAAAAACTTCTTTTTACTTAAGATAACGCATTGGCTTAGCAGTGAAGCTGCTTTATTCGAATATGGGCCAACGTTGTTTGCATTGAGCCACACGTGAGATAAGGAAGTCATTTCTCCTTGTGATTTTCTCACCTTGCTTATTCAACTCGCGTAATATTTTTTTTACAAACTGTATAATCTTCATGAAAAAAAATTATTTTATATTAACACATTTATACTTGTTTTATTTGAAAATAGGGTCTCAAATATTTTGGAACGACAAAGTTAATCCCAAGGTTTTTTCATTCATTTTGAATTCTATGAGACCCGCTAACTGGAGCATAATGACAAATTTCATGGATTAGCACAAGAGGCGAAAAATGTAGAAGGTACTTTTCCTCGTTTCACTCATCTCGTAAAACTCGTGCGTATATTTAAACTTCAACACGGAAGTCGAGAATTAAATGGTATACAAAGACCGATTCGTCCTAATCTAATTTCAAAACAAATGCAAACTCCCGCGAGACGAAACATTTTCAAAGGACTGGGTGGCTTTGATTCCATTTCCAGCTCTCCAAGCTATAGAGTGATAGATATCTGACGATTCAAATAAACTGATTCACTAAAGATACGATAAACTTTCAGCTTTTACTAAACGGATCCCACTGCTTCAACTTTCGTGATTTCATATGAAACGCTTTTTTTTCCTAATTAGTTGCATACAAATTAATTGCTAATATGAATTTTTTAATTTTCAGTCTTTCATAAATTTTTAAATATCATAAAGTTCACGTGTAACGTTGGTAAAATATGCAATTTCTAAAAAATTTCGTACAGAATTTATGTAAATTGAAAAATTCACATAAATTGTTAATTGTGCGCAATAAAACAGTTTGGACAAACAAACAGAAACATGAATAATGAAAAAACATGAGACGAATGTGTTCAGACATAGATGAAGACATTAAAGAAAACAAAAATTAATGCTCACAGCCTTAATATTCTTAATAATAGCATGTAAATCGCAAATAAATTGTCACTTCTTTCAAATAAACTTTGATTTACTGAGACTTGCCCTCTAGAAATAAATATATTCCTTTCAAATAAATTTAATTCTCTCTCGAGTCGCTAATAAATTGATTGCTCTAAATAAATTTCTTATAAAAAAAAAAGAATTACAACACAAATTGCTAAAGCTACCATTAGTATTAACTTTCTTATAAATATAGGAACTGAAGACATTAGTCAATTGTTTTCTATAAATATTTCCCGATCCTTAGGGGCTATACAAGTATGTATTTTATGTAAGGTCCTTTTCAACTTCATGGCTGTTTTATTAAAAGCACCTTATTACTTTACGTAATACTTGAATTTGCAACAATAAATTCAAAAAAAAAAAAAAAAAACACGAGAGTTTAAAGAATTGATGGTCATTTAAGTAGATGATTTTATTTGGTTCACAGGTGTTCGAGAGTAGAAATTTCCCTACTTACAAAAAGGGAAAGATATAGGGAAATTTCTATACGGGGCGTGGTATATAATATAAAAGGTTCTAAGTGGAGAAATCCCCAATTTAAGGGACTTCTCGAGGGCGTCAAGTTAACGAAAATATACGTTGGCCTCGTGGTACGGGAAACGTGCTGAGAAACGTGAGAAAAGAGGTGAGGGTGCCGAAGAGAAGAAGAGAGTCCACACCAGGCGATCGTCTTTTGTCTTAAGCCAGGGGTATATTAATGTGAAGAACATGTTACAAAACCACAGAAAAGAGCAGACAGCGCCAACAGAATACTAACGAGGCATCGCCAAATCTCCCAAAGAAGACCTCGTTTAACCGCGCCTTTGCATTTTAACAGCGTTTCGCCAAGAAGGAACAACTAAAAGAAAGTATGATGAAGAGAGAGGGAGAGAAGGAGACAGAATGAGAAAAAAGAAAAATTTAAAAAAGAACTGAGATAGATAGTAAAGGAGAAAAAGGTTGGGAAAAACCTAACGAATCCTGTCAAACAAATTACCAGCGAAACTTACTTCATTTTCTATTTTTCCCCTTCGTCAAAAGGGATTTTCTTTTCAGAAGAAATGATGAAGATGAGGGATAGATAATTTCCTATTGCGATGTACAACGATTGCACGATTGTATCTGACTGCAAATGATTACCAGTAAATATAATTCAAACAAACAAAAATATTGGAAATTTTACATTTGAAACTTATTACAAGTCATTTTTTCACTCACATTTTTACTTGTAATTTCGTTCGTGTTACTGGAAATGTTAACACGTGCTGATTCTCAGAATAAGAAGAATCGAGATTCCAAGTGAGATTCAGTGGGGATGATCTTATATGAACTTTCATATCCTTTAGCCGCTACAAGTGGGCAAATAATATCTTGCCTTTTTCGCCAATCTTCCCAACTATGTACTCTAATCTAGCACCAAATTGCGGAAGCTAAAGAAGACTTTTCTATCATTTTTCTAAAAAAATGAAGTAGAAAAACTTCGAAAAAATAAAAGACCTTTTTATTTCGGTTTTAAAACCTCAAGAAGTCAGGAAATGATCGGTTTTTGAGTATGAAGAAATACAATAATAATAATAATTTTAATACCAAGATAGAAATTTGAACAATTCGTATCTTGAAACTAACCACAAATATAAAAGCTTAAAGAACAATAACTCTCAAGATAGATTTACAGAATGAGTTAAAGAATGAGCTTTATGGATTTTCTGACCACAAAAAATGTCTTGACTGGCTTCCCTGTAGTAAAGATTGAATTGGTAGCTCTGTTTTCGAATCATTAAAAACCCCAGCCAGCCGTTTAGAAGAAATTACCATAACAGGTTCAAACCTGATCCTAAGATTAGTTTTTATAACCCATATGGGAGATTGCTCTATTTTAAATTATTGCCACTGTTCTCCTCTTCCTAGATTGAGGTCCAGAATCTATAAATATAATAAGTTAAAAAAAAATGTTTAAAAATACATGTATGAAATAAAATAAGCATATTTAAAGAGAAATATGAATATATTAAGTTCATAATCCTAATAAAAAAGTATATATACAAAAAAAATATAGAAAATGAAATGCACATATAATGTACAAAAAGGAAATATACAATCATTATATAAAATGAAGTCTACCAACTAAAAAATGAATACTAAGTTTATAATCTGTACGCTTTGTTCCCATTTTATCCCCTTAAAGACTTCCCTTTATTTATCTCGCTATTACATACTTTGTCTCCCTCTTTCGCGTGATTTTCCCATTCTACACTTTTTTCTGTCGGCACGAGCAGTGAAATCCGAGGCGATGAGTGGCGGACTCAACAAATTACGAAACTCACTTACCAGCACTTATATGATCTTCAGGGGCGCTCACGCCGACACGACAAACCCTCCAAAGACCTTACACGCTTCTTAAACGTTCCCCCAAGTACCGACTAAACCTTGTCCAAATTACTCCCGTATAAAAAACTACCGAGAAAATATAAAAATTGAGGGTAAGCCTCAAATTACGAGATTATAAATATGTTATTTCTTAGAAAGTTAAATGTATATCGAGTTCTTCCAGTCTCCAAAAAATTCCTCTTTATGTTGTTTAAAAAAATAAAAAAAAAAGTCAACTAACATTTAAAAATATTATTTACATTTCGAAGGAAAACGTAGGCTACATAACACATACACGTAATATGTAAATGCAATTCAATTTTGCTTACGCATTATTTATGATAATTATAGAGCTTCTGATTGATTAAAGTTCTTTATATCTTGAATGTGGATAATTTAATGAATACGAAGATTATTATGTGAAATAAAGTGATTGCATTCTCTTATAGTAAAAAGAGAATCACTGACTTCAGAACGCATTTCATTCGGGGATAATCCGAATACATTATAAACACAAAGACCCGCAACCCTTGATAATAAACATTAATGAACAAGTAGAAAAAGCGATTTAATTTTAATTCCAAGGAAAAAATGTGCTATTTTAATAATCACATCATTCTATTAAAGAAATTTATGAAAATGTGTTAAAAATTATCACACGAGCCACAAAATTTCCCCCTTCCCCCGTGACCCAGACGATATTACTTTTAATAAAGATATGAAATTATGTATCTTTTTTCCGTGCTTGTGTTATAAAGAAATTATTATTCAAAAAGGGCAATCTATCTTAATATATTCTTTATTTTCATAAAGACTAAAGAATTGAACTCTGCTATTAGAAAGTGCAAAATGATGTTCGACACTTGAAAAAAAAACATATCATTTATATAGTCTATAACCTTTCAACCATATATATGTATACATAGTATATTATAGTCTCATTCTCACCCTCAATCTGCTCATCATCCCTTTTTTTTCTCTATTCCTTTCTCATCCTGTTTTGTTCTCTGTGTCTTCTTGGTTCAGCCTCCATTTTCGAATGTTTATAAAAGCAGAGAATACAGAGCATTCGTTTTAAACAAAGCCTATAGAGCTCGAGTTACAGTGGCCGAGTTCTCTTCGCGAGTTCTCGGAGCTCGTAATACTTACTTCTTCCCTACATTTTTACTAAAAGTGCAAGAGCGAGTCTCAGACCTTCCAATAACAAACCGTATTTATCAATGGGGCACGCGTCGACTAGTATATAATCCATGGATTGATATAAAGAATCATACTCTCATTCAGAGCTAAACACCATAATTGCTTAATATATAATATAAATTGGACTCATTTTTCTGAGTCTAATTGCAATTTAACAGCAAGTATACATAATATATGACAAAATTTTTCTTAGGCATAATAGATCCTAATTTTATCTAATAATACTTCAATGAATATTTTGTTAACGTTCATGTATCACAATAAATCTTGCACAGAATGATTTATAATAAATGTAAGTATGCATATCTTTACCTGAGGCTCTGCAAAGCCGGATAAGTTGAAGTGAGTTAGATAAGCTTGATATTGCAAATACAAATTACAAAGATAACCCGTTCCATGCGTCGGAAGCTGGAAATTGGATATAAACTCATTCATTAGACAAACATTCAGCCTTAAGAGAAGTCTTCCTAGAAAAACAAAATAAAAAATAGATCACTTTGAAATTCTACCGACTGTTTAGAAGTGTTTAAAGAAGATGGAACTGAATTTATCCATTATTGAAGAACTCTTTAAAAACACTATATTTTGAAGACAATTTAGAAATACTGAAATTTTTGATTGAATCATACTCATTCAGCTGATAATTAATTTACACTCTAGATGGCAATAAATCACATTTTTTCGATCCACTAAAATTGACCCAAGTGCTTGAAGCAGGACTTGAAGTCCACTTGTACGTTCGATGATGTCACACCTCATAAATAAAACTGAGCGACGAATGGTGCAAGGAAAAAACTACAGGTCGTGTGTATCAAGGAATACAAAACGTGATTGTCATTATTGACTTGTTAATTTCGACCTCGAGATAAAAGGTGAAACATCAAACATATCAAACATGAAGCATGAAACATATGGAGAATCTAAAGTGAAGAGGGAGAGGGGAAATGACGCCCTCATCTCCGGGAATCCTCGTAAAATGAAAATACAGTCAGTCAGCCTACTTACAAGACAATATAATTCTATTAATATCAAATCACACGTTGAGGATATAAAAGTAGAATTCAAAAATTAGATTAAAATTCAGTGCGGCTATAAGAAGAACATCAATTTATTGTAGTATAAATTCCAATGTGGACTTTTTTTTCAATTTTCTTAAAGACACTCAGCTGGAAATGCAAAATAAAGCAGAGATTGTGAAAATTACAAGTTTGTAATAATGACCGGGGAAAAGAAGGGATGTCTCGTCAGAAAAACGACGGAAAGTGACATCCTTCCGCGTCTGAACGACGAGACAAATAAGGACAAAAAGGGAAACTGTGGTCTGTGAGGGTGTTCAAGAGTTCTCATTCCACTTCCCAACCCCCTTCAACCTCTCTCATTTTATGATTCCATCTTTGCCTTTCCCTCTCGTTCCCTTGTTTCCACTCTGTTTTACTGCTACCTTGGTGCATGTATAAGAGAGAACAGCTTACCATGAAACTGTCCTAATAGTCTATTGTCTAACTTCCAGCGACAAATCCTCATCCCCTGAACCCTTTGTCGCCAACCCTTAATCGACCCTACTTCTTTTCTTGTTTTTCAACCTTGTCCTTTCCCTTTTTTCTTTTGAAGATTAAAACTACTTTACACTTGGTTACAGCCAGAGATTCCATGAGTAATTGATCTTAAATAAATATGTTCAGGTTAAAGTGACAAGTAAATATCAGTCATCAGTTCCATCTTTTGCAAAATTATTTAAATTTACTAGAGCGAATGTATCAAGTTGTGATAGAGATTCCAGGAAATTGTACATCATTCAACAAACAATTGGCCTAGGTCCTTAACAATAGAATTCGCATAACCGAGTCTAGCAAATAGGTATTCCAACGTGTTGATATATTGACAAACCAACGACATAAGAAATCCGAAATTGCTTGAACATCATAGAATCGCAAGATTCGAGACACATGTGAGCTTGTCGCTCGTAAATCGTTTTTATGACTCAATATACCAACAGCAAGAGCATAAGTTCGAGCTGTTAATTCTGACTCACCATCCGTGAATAAACCAGTCAAAACCTAAACCGATGACCCACGTGTCATTTCTCCTCAAAGTCAAGAGAATCTTCTTTTTATAGCAATGAAGAAAAAAACATTATTTATTTTAGGAAGGAGTAGATTTGAAGTAAATCTGTAAATCCCATCAGGATCAATATTTAGAATCCTAGTGTCAAGATCGCGAAACTGAATATAAAAGGTAAAGAATTTAATTTCAGACTTTTTATTGTATGGAAGAATTGTAAACGCGTTGAGAAAGAAAATCTTGATTGAAAAGTTTGATTTAGAGATTGTGACTGGCGACAAGAATTTCGACTGGATGTCGTTCTACTACTTTTTTTTCTGCTCGGGACAAGTCTAGGATGATCTTATGCAAATTCGCTTGTTCCCGGGTTGATGACTTGATGATCATAAAGACGTAAAGTAGTTAAAAACAAAAGACAAATAAAACGAATTTTTTACTCTAATACAATGATACACGCAAGTGAACCATATTTTTGAAGTTCAAGTTCTCTCTTGTGAAAGAAACTAACTCTGATAACTGGTATTATAAAAAGTCATAAACTTCCATTTCATTCAACAATTTTTGTTAACAATTATTAGTTAAACTATCATTTCATATATATGGATTCTGTCAGCCATGTTGAGATGATTTGAAAGTTCGCTGACACCAGCTTAATTAGCCCTAAAATAAGAGCAAAAGAAACTTCAATTGCCTACCATCTAATGTTTTATTTGCTTTCTTTTATGTATTCAGAAAAACCAACTATAAATATGTTCCTAATGATTACACTATAGAAAATTTATGAAAAGATAATGAAAAACTCCCATTCACGCGTATACTTGCTACACACTATAATCAAGGATTAATGAAGATGGGTATCAGTTTCACCTTCCCTATTACTTAAATCTTAATTGAACCGTAATTGGGAATTGGATACGATATTTCCAAGTTAGAGTTCTATTAACAATCTCTACATCAAGTTCAAACTTTTAAATTAAAATATTATTATTTTTCTCCTCGTGTAAAAAGCTTAAGATTATTTAATTGGAAATAATTGCGTTTTTTCCTGACATTCAACAAAAATTTCGCCAAAATTTTAGTTAAATATGCCCTTATTATTTTTTTCTGAATGCTGAATAAATCAATTAGAAAAAAATAGTAAGGCTATATATTTAACCATAATTTTAGTTAACTTAACCAGACATGTATTTTAGTATGAAAAAATGTGCGAAATAATGAACCACAAGAATAATAACGGATATTTCAATTAATTCTAATTTGTCATGGACCTAATACGAGGGAATATTTCGATCGAGATGTAAATATAAAAAAAAATTTGAAAAAAATGTGTCTAGACAGGAGTCAGCGAGCAATACTTATAACCCTGCATCGTTTACAATTAACGTCAATTGTCAGTCGCGGAAGCGCTAAAATGAACCCGTTAGTTACATATAGAATCGCGTGAAAGAAGAGATAGAATCGGATCTTTTGCACGATAATTTTAAAGCACGTGGCTGAACCTTTTTTACCTTATATCTTCCTTTTTTATATACAGAAATCAGGTTTCTAGACGCGGTAGCTTCGGTACTTATGTCACGCGTTTATCGAAAGCGAGATCGTTACTTTTGCCGTCAAACCTATATACACACAAGCGATTACTGAAGATTCTTTCAGTGAATCAGAGACTGCAAATACTTCCACCAAATAGCACGAAGTTTCAATGAAAATTTTGAAAGAGTCAAACACTTTTTATTCTTTCATATTACTTCTACGAAAATATTTAAAGAAATATTTTTCTGTCTGGACATTTTTTTTTATTTAAAGTAGAGGAACTAAACATGTGAAGCATGGAACGAGGTGGATTTAAATTCGAATCAATAACGAAACCAGTCGTTTTATAAAGGTTAATAAAATCCATAGTTTACGACAGAATGCATAATTTGTAAATCCCCAACAATGAAGGAAAATATGAATAGTTAAATAATCCTTGTTTCTCAGGACAAAAAGAAATACATAGACCAGAGGCAAGAATAATAATGAAGAGTCGCCGATCTTGAGGAGAAAATTACTCGGGAAAGATGCAACAAGTTAAGATTGGGCAGTATTAATTTTTACATTGACATAAATATTTTTTGTATAATTTACTAGCGCCAGAATTTGTAATTAAAAGTAGATGTTAAATATGTTTAATTTTATGAAAATGTTAGTCAAAAAATGCAAATTTCTGACGATATAAATGTTCATTGCAAGTTACATACAAAACGTTTGTTGACCTATGCGTTCGTTCATCTTGTGCTAATCACTCAACTTAGCTCTTGTCTAATTTCACAGCCTCTGACAATGCTGCTACTGTATTCGAATGTCAAGGAGCTATTATACGTTTTTTCCACTTTTTTCCTTTCATCAAGTTCGCCTGCTCTCGAAATCTATATATCACATGCTCATCGCAGCCCCTTTCACGTTTCTTGACCTCTTATTTTTGTGTCTTTTATTTTCCCACACGCATATCGGCATGTGATCATTCAATTTCTGCAGTCAAAAATCTATATTTATTAAGAATAATCAATAAATTAATAATTTACTCATCTATCTTAATTTTTTTTTAAACGAAAAAAGTTTCATTGAAAAATCTACTTTTCCACGTTGACATAAGGAATATTGATAGATTGATATAAGATATGACATTTGATTCATATTCAATCAATCAATTGTGTACTTAAACTAGAGAACATACTTGCACCCTGATGAATGCTTCCAGTATTCCATTTTCTCTTGTTGTAATGCCATTAAAATGATGATATCATTCATGTGAGTGATGTAAGATCATAAAGTAAAAATAAATAAACTTAACACAATAGATCGTAAAATAAAGACTAAAATAGAGCTTTGAATCCTGAAAGAACTTAAAAAATACAAAATAATATCCCTTTCAGTGACATTCAAACACAAAAGGGATACAAACTTTCAAAAGATTTTGACGACATTTTATACGTAAAATGTATATAGGGTTTGTGTGTTATTCTATCTATTTTTATTATCGGGGTCTTTGTGTATGAATAAAATATCCTCTTTCATTGAAATTTATTCTATTGAGAAATGTGTGGAGATTATTATAAGATAATTTTCTTCAAAAAACAGCACTTAATTAAGTCTCGTATTCATTCAGGTTTTTGCTCACAAATCGTTATAATGAAAATCATATACATATTTCATTTTAACAGTGACAACAAATTGAACCGAAGTATAAATCTTTGATTGTTTGTAGCAAGTGTTTGAAAATTTCAGTAGAATTAATATTTCTAAAATCAAAGTCTAAAACTACTATTATAATATTTAAGAACAAAAAATACAAAAACAAAACTCTTGTTTTGTGTAAGATAAATTTAAAATGTAAATTTGAAATTGATGTTGCTGTATAATAGATCTGATAGACTTGGAATGATAGAATGGTTGACCGTTTGACAGAGATCAATCGATATTTTTACGTGTTAAACAATTTTATTCATTGTTGATTGTCCCTGAAACGATTACTTTATGATCTTAATGGCAAACTGAATAAGGATGCCGTAATAGATTGAGACAGCACAATGAGTTCTGAGAGACTACTGCAAATCCACATATATTAGATATTAGATATCACAGACATATACTTTATGATTGCCATTAACGTAGGCGGCGATTTTCTACCAAGGGCCTCGAGCATCGATATCGTGGGTATTAATCGGCTTTGAAGAATTATTTGTATGTCTCGAATATTATTACCTTTCAGCAATAACAGGTCATGCAGCTGCATCAGATACCTTAATACCATGCCCGTTTGCTTCCTCCATGTTAAATTTTCCTTATCCTTATCAACTTTAAAAATTCAAAGTTCCTATATTATCTTTGACATTCATTCTAAAGCCTATACCATATTCGCGAAGAACTATATAGACTATTGAGTTAATAATTTCACCCGTGTGATTGACTGATTAATTCCGTAGATTAGATGTGGAACACACGGAGAATGATGACGCTTTTCCCAGCTGGAGGCTGCATGCATGCTCCGATTAGCAATTATATTGTCGCTGATTATTTTATCGAACTGTTATCGGTAACTTTGTTTAGTGCAGTTGGATTCTATAATTCTATGTTCTATTCCTTTGTCGTTTCACTTTCAAATAAAGTTCCATTAATGCATCCGAATTTTCAAATTCTCAAATTTTAAACAGCGAAAATCAGCGAATCTGATTTTGTTGGATTCAATTAAGTGCCTGAATTTTAAAAATGAATTAGCCACTTTTATTAATTCACTCTTGACTTCTGTTTGGTACATCATTTTAAAAGCGAAGGCGAAATCAATCATAAAAGAAGTGAAGAGAGTCACTTGAGTTACAGAAGTTGGTAAAGTGTTAAACCATTACCGTGTGCATCTGCTTTGTAGTATATAAGTGTTTGACGCCTGGGATCCTAAATTAGCAGTTCACGGCCTTTCTCCGGTATGTAAAGCCTAGGCTTGGGTGTCTTCTTCTATAGTAACTATAGTCGCTAGTCTACTGAAAGTACCACATATCCCTAGACAAGAACTTATATTCCAAATCTCTTCGAAAATCTCTTCTATTTTTGACGTTCAAAATGTTTGTTCCAATCACGAAAACACAACACACGACCCTCTTTCTCTCGAAAATTTATTATCTCACCGTTCATCCAAGATAAAAAAGACTAATTATCGTTTCCAAAAATATAAATGAGAAATCACGCCATTCAAATTTATCTCTTTCATTGAAGAAAAAATTCATTCATTTAGTTTAAATTAAATTTTAGTAAACGATACAAAATTTCCAATAATTCCATTAGAATAATAATATTATTATTAAATGTACTCAAGCAGGTCAAATACTCTAAAGTCAAAATTTAATAATCACATCCGCGTTGCATACATATGTATTGAGATAAACTTTATCACTTTAGATACGCCTCGTTAATTAAAGATCTTTTTACTTTCCACTTGTTAACTGATGCAAGCGTCACTGGCCCCATTAGTCATGAACATACATACATATAGGATTCGGCGAAATTTTCGATCTGATATACAGTATCGCGATCTCGATTTGCTGGTTTGGATCTGCATCATGCGAAATATTAATTTTGACGCGAGAGATCTCGAAACCTATACACATACGTCGTTGATGCATTATACGAAGTGTCATTGACTGTTAGTTGACACTGATGCTGAATGACAAATTGAGAGTGCTAACCCATTCTATTCAGGAATTTCAAATTGTCAGCGAGTCTTCCTAGGAAATTCTACTGTCGCGTGCCAGAGAAACTGCAGAGAAGAGAAGCTATTTTCGTTTATTAGAGGAAACAGAAAAGAATTTAGGAATTCAGTTTCCAATTTATTTTTTTACCCAAAAATGTCTTCCTTCATGAAATGCTCTTTAGTTTCTATCACTTTTTCTTTTCAATTCTTAATAAAGATTAAAATTTGAAATTAAAATGATATAATTCAGATTATAACCTTGCGACTTTAAATTGACTCATATTATGTTTGTGTAAGTCTCGTTGCGATTCATCAATAACGAAGATGTAAATGAAACCGCCGTGTCCTCGAAGAGCCGACTAAAGATTTTTAAGAGGATACCCTACATGGTCGGATTTTCATTGGTCTCTTATGAAATACGTTTTCTCGTGTCACTTTCTCTACAGCAAACGAAGTGACATCGCGAATGATAGCAGCTACACGACGAAATCGGTCGCGCCTCGTTATTACGAATAATAAAAAATTATCTTTTTTCGATAAGATATAGGTACTTTATATTGGAAAAGGGGTCAGGAAGAGTATGCTGATGATTAAGTGCATACAATTCGAGATACGAGATACAATTTATCCATTTAAAGAAACTAAGTAGAAAAAGTATCTGTAGATATCAGACGAATTTCTGCACAATTATTTATTTTAAAGTTTATACTACCAGATACTACCTGATGTGTGTTTTACAGCTTCTATCTAAGAATTAAACGCACATTAAGATCATTTGTTTACGATGAACTTTTACGATTCGCAAATCTCACCTCGAATTCCAGAAACTGAAACTGATGTTCGGTCCATTTGATAACCGAAACCTTGAGGTAATCTTATTTAACTTCAGAAAAGAGGTCAAGTCTGATTATTGCGAAACATGTTTTCTGTCTTTCGGACAAAGTGATATAAAATCCAATCATTTAACTTAAATTACACATCGAGAAAAGTGACAATTAAACTATATACGATTGATAACCCACGATTAGAAAATAGCTCGATTTTTTGTGAGTTCTCTAATCAACAGTGACTAAATCTTTGCATTTTAAACTTTCAAAATTATTCTTATTTTCCTTGCAATTATCTGGATCTGGATCATTCAATATGAGTGCAAACTACTAGCTAATGTCTCTATAAATAACTATAAAATCTCGTGATGACTCATAAAACTTAAATTTATCCGCAAACCCGTTAAACTTTGCAGGAATATATTCGACCTTTACCCTGTTTCTCCTTCTTGAAGTATGAAATGATTTCCTTCTAAGTTTTGTCCTCAAAAGTAAAAAAAAAAACTTAGGTTTCACGCTCAGACAGATCAAAGTTTGTTAAGATAAGAATCCCTTTCTACGAATTTTAAGTGTGAAGTAACATAATAATAATGCAAACGTAAACAAAATAGTGCAACTGAGCGTAACACAATACAATCAGAAAAAACAAATAAACGCACGCTTGCTATAGGGGAGACCCGGTCTCCCCTACAAATAATAATAATAGCTGTTAGCTAATTCTGTTTTTAATTATTTTTTAATATAAAACTAATTTTTATCCCTTATTTAATTGAAAACTTATTTAAATAACACCCTTATTCAAATTTAGAAAGCTTACTTAATGTTTGAAAATCTAATTTGGTTCTCTACACTGATTTGGATAAAAATTTGAAAATATTAAGTATACCTAATTGCAAATTGATTCTTCCATAAATCTTTACAAACATAACTTTTATCTTAAAAAGCTGACGCATTTCTCCGCTTTAGATAAGCAGTCAGGTAACATACCTTAGTCTAGTCTAACGAGACATTCACACATTTCCCTTACATCTAATTATCCACATTCTACTAGTAATAATCGCTTGTAATAAAACAGAAAACGCTTATAAAAAACATCATTAGACATGATTCGGTAAAGTATTCGTTTTATCAATTTTTAAATCCCTTAATCACTTTTAAAAAAATTTATACTCGTTAACGAGATTTTAATCAACTTTAAATTGAGCATTTAATAAAAAAAATATATAAAAAGAAATAAGAATATACTTCCCCTAGCATTTTTATTGTTACTTACAATCTGAAAAGAGAATTTAATGAGTTTAATATTCGAGTTGATCATCGCTTATTACTTCAAGAATACAATGGAAGACAGAAAATAACTTAACCGTAATCTTTTTCTAAATATCAGCGGTGAAGTTTCATAAAAATGTAACGCCTTTAATCCTCGTATTCCATTCACATCCGAGATTTTCCCTCTTTTTCTTTCTTTCTCTATCTTGACCCAACTTCTTAAATCGTTCTACAGAATTTTTACGCGAGACGAAAATTTCTGTACATTTCCAGGTCGACATTCACACTTAACCCACAAAGGAAATTATCGCATATTATAAAGCAATGAACTTTTCGCGAAAGGATAATGTACTTTTTAAAAATATTTTTATATATTATACGAATAATTAACGATTTAATTAGAACGTTTTCGTTCAGAAATATCTGCTTCATATTTGAACGAAGAACTATTTCGTTATTTATGTATGTAACCTAATTATTTTAACATATGATATGTGTATTTTTAAAATTACAATAGGTTTTGAATTAACTCACTGAGATCTTCAGTACGAGAAATGGAAATCCAGTACAATGACTAGCAATAACTCTTACCTGAAACATAGAAAAAAAAAAACTATATTAACTTTTTTGTACATGTAACTTAATATAATTATAAAACGGTAGATAGTTTAAATTTACATCTACATAAAGTTGAGATCCACTGATTTGCGACTGATAAGGTATCGCCTTTCCTTTGCGCTTGGCGCATTCCTTGATTTTGTCTTACCTTAATGAGAATTAAGCATTTTCATGCAGATTTAAAATGCACGTGTATCGTAAACTGACAAAGTTTATTTAATTTGAAGCGCATTCATGTTTTTATTTTCTTTTCTCCCTCAAAAAGAAAACCCACCAAGCTTTCCAGTTTAATTTAAATTTAAATCAGTGTGAAAAGTGCACATGAAAAAAAATTAAGTTTATAATTTAATTTTTTCTAAATAAATTCCTAATCAATTTTTAATTAAATCGTAGCTATCTTTTTATACATTTCCTTTAATCTGAAATGTTCCAAATTTACATTCTTAGTACTACATTAATTCTTTTTCATTTTGTAAACAACTTAAACGAGTTCATGGAATCAAAATTTTACGAAGAAAGATGAAGAGAAAAATCAGCGAAGAAAGTTTAGTTGAGAGGGACCAAAAGCAAAAAAAGGGAAGATACGCTAAAGATAGAATCACGACAAGCTCGAGAGATTCGACCTTAATCTGAACAAATTGTGGGAGTTGTTTGGTTTAATTTATCTGCCGATCGTTCAGCTCTTATGTTATACAATACCTTCTCTGCAACTATAAAATATTATATCGGCGTGAAATTCTAGCAGTCTTTAGCGCCAGAAAAAAAATGACTATGCATCCATTTTTATCACAAAGATATAAATTTATGAGGCGAGAATTAAAAATCTATAATCGGAAAGTTCATTTGAACGTTCAAAACTTCTGATATATGAAAAAGTTATATAAGAATAAACTAGATGCAGAAACGGGTACCTAATTGGAATAAAAGGTGAATTATTAACAAATGTTAATAAACCGATATCAGTTCAAAATCGATATATTGAGAAAATCCTATTGAATGAATTATTCTGAATTCTATGGCACTCTCATGAACTGAATAAATATACAATTTGAATTAAAATCTTCATTTTTTTGCAAACAATGAAAAGCATCTGATAACAATTCATATTTCGCGTTTCGTAAGAGTTATCGTGGTTTTCGCACGAGATAACAAGAGTAACATGAATCAACATCAGTGGGTACGTTCACCTTGATAAAATATCAACTCTGATGCATCGTACTAGCTGCAGCAAATGCAATGTTACTTTTCATAGATGTAATTACTGTATTAATAAATTTATTTTATAATAGCCATTCGATAAGAGATGACAGTCTGCGATTGAAATACATAATTAAAATATAAAATGTTTAAAATTGAATAATAATGCTATATTGAAAGCTTACAAGATGTAAATAAGCTTCATCAAATATTAAGTTTAAGTTTGTTAAAATTTTAGAATTAAATCTAAAAAACCTGTCACCAAGAATATTTTGTTCAGTAAAAATGATTTGAGACCAAATATTATACCAAATGTAATCGTTATACCGATATAACAATAAAACAAAATAAAAATTGCTGGCATTTTATCAAAGAGGAATGTATCTATTCGAAAGGGACTTGTAACGAACGAGGAAACAAAAGTGTTCCTCACAGAGGAGAGGCATGTTCTCGAATGAATTATGTGAATCTATTAATGCACTCGCAAGAATAGTGTCGAGTCACGTTTAACCTCTTGATCAAGGGTACAATCACAATGTCTGCAAGACTACACAAACGGAGATTATTATGCGGTAAGCGCAAGATGCTTCAATAAAAAATCAGATCCAAACGCGTAAGTACAATCATTAAGCACCATTCTTGTCAACAACAATTAAACTCACATTTATAAATATATATACTGCAATTTTCACACTTGTCCTACATTCTTCATACTACATAAGCACACACATCTCTTCTGGAGCCTAAGTGAACCCCATTTAACTACATAATTGGTTGAAATGTATAAAAAGGAGGAAAAGTAGTTTTAATGGTGGAGTCTTGGCCCCAGTAATAAATTTTCAAGTCTACAAAACAATGCACTTGAAAGAGCATCCTTAGTAGGTTTATTAGAAACATGACATCCAAATGTTGTTAATAACCTTGGATTTAGGCGCCAATCACTCATCGAATGTTAAATATCAATTCAGATAAGCAGATTGAGGCCTCGAATTTTCGTTATTATCTACTCGATTATCTATCAAGAACGCAATATTATCATCAGGAATTTTTCGGATATGTCTTAGTTTCCGGAAAAAATATTTTCACCGATGAGTTCATTCGTGAAAATATTGTATACTTCTTCTCATTACCAGAATTATATGTAAAAAGTAGGTCAGGGTGTTAATAACTTATCATACTGTTTCGATTTTAAAATTAATTTAAAAGAGTAATTTTAATTTTTAATTTAAAATCGATAATCTAATACTTTATTACATATTTATTTTTCTATTTCTGTCATTCTTTTCAAATTAATTGGCCATAAAAAATATATAATTAACGTGCATGCATGTAAATATATATTATTTATTGTCACCTCTATGATTGTCTAATACTAACGTTTTAATATGTAATGAATAACTATACTGACATGTGCGACTGCATGCATAAAAGTGAGTCTAATCGTCGATCCTAATCGATAATTAAGATGCAAGATAATAAATAATAATTTTCAAAGATACAACATAAGCAATGTGTCGCTACCGAACAAGATTAATAGATTCACCGTTTGATAGTACATATACAAAATTCAAACATTTCTTAAGAAAGGTTACTGAAATTAATATTTCAGGACTGCCACATATTTACAATGCGATAAACATTTAAACAAAAAAACACGTCTCGTTCTCTCTTTAGAGCGAGCGGTCATCAATAAATTACGTTAATTTCATAAATACTGGACAGACACCGCGGGGTGAGTACTTATATGTTTTACAAGCGTACAATGATGTCACGGACTATTTACGGGTCGCCACACGGTATTACGAGGAGTATAGATTGATCCAGGATAATGTAATTATTCACTACGATTGATTGTACTTCCGACACTTATGTGGCTGACGCCCGCATATCAAAATTTCAATGTATTCTATCATTCACGAGACCGAAATAAAAAATGTAAACAAATTGGGTGGGTCATTTGATGCATATTAAATTACAAGTATGTGTTTTATAGATCCCATCATAAAATTAATCGATTGATTTTAAAATCACAATTTTTTTAATGATGTGAAATTTTTTACCCAATGCTGTAATTTCGAAAAAGACTCACGAAACATGAACAAATCTTCGATTCATGACGGTTGAATAATGCAAAAGAAATTGACGCGGTACGTCCTGACTATCCTCGAATTGACGAGTTCTTCAATGGAATGTAAATAACCTTTCTGACTTGAATTTAATTTGCTTTCTATTGTTAATAAAAAATACTATCTTCAAATAGTCTTTCCATAGCAAGAAGAATAACAGATTTCATTATTTTCTCAATTTTCATTAAAAATTAATGAAAAGCTTCTTTATCTCAAAAAAGTCATTTTTTATCATAATAATAATTCCAGAGACTTAGAAAGAATTAATACGTTTGGAATTGAATTAGAATTCAGATATTCAAGATGTGGAAAGAATTTTAATAGAATATCTAGTGAAAGAATCTGAGCTAGGATATGTTTTTAAGTAGAAATGGTATTTAACTTTTTATTTATATGATCTAACTCAAATTTCGCTTCCAAGATGCATTGGCAAGGCTTAGAGTCTGATATCAGACTATTATTGTTTTAGTTTCCAAGTACCGAAATCATGTCACTGATGCTACGTGTAAATGACTTGTTTCTTCGTATCCCAATTTTGTCTGCACGTCGATCGTGGATCACGATTTAAGATTTAGTCAGAATCACTGATCAGATCCAGGAAATTGCAACTGACCCGAAACTAGATTTTCAGCTTTTGAGCTTAGCAATTCTTCGAAGAACGAAAATCTTGCCAACAAATGATCGCATCGTTTGAAAAGGGATTACATACCTCGAAAAGTTGCATTATGAATATACTTATACTTTTATAGATTATTCCCCTTTCATTGGAATATAATCTTTTATTTCCAATATAGTAATCGCATTTAGATTTGTACAACAATGGAAGGGAATTTATCAAAAAGTTCGACTCTAGATTAAAATTAATCCATATCCCTAAACCTGGAATTAAAACATTTTAAAAGAGTGCTATGTTTGTTCGTGTTTTTGTTTTAATTATTAATTGTCTTAGAAGAATTAAAGAAGTTAAAAGAAAATAATATTAATTGCATTCTTGCGGTCGAGTATTCATGACTTGCAGACTCTATAGATGGAATTTTGTTCTTCTAAAATATGTTATAGCTGCTAAGTATTCCCACTTAGGATCACTTCAAGCACTTGGGAATACACAATCCTAATCACTAACTATTCATACCTTCCCTGCCTCGATCCTTCATTCGAGGATTCCTGAGTCTTCAGAGACGAGATTTGATTTCTATGAATTCAGACAGCCATATATCGATTCTCAGATTGACACGATATATGGTTGAAGAGATGTCCCATTTTCTAAAAATGTCCCCATTTTATGTTCGAAAGCACATTGTAGATAGAGTTAATTTTCCATTCAAATTAAAATTTGTATTGTAATAATAGCAATGTTCGAGTGTTGAATTAAATTCAATTGAAATTCCAAATCGGAAGGTTTCAAGATTAGAATTCCGAAGTTTGTACAAAGCATAAGCAAAATATAAAGATCCAAAAGACGATAAATGCGAATAAAAAAGAGATGTGGTATATCAATATCAATAAATTCCGTTTTATCAGCTTCGCCATAAATTTGTACTTCAGCTTTTGATGCTCAATCGAGCATGCAAGAACCTGCATTTAGGACGAAAAGAATACTATATACATAGGTGTGCGCAATCGGGTGACAATAAATTTTCTACTTTCTTTCGGTGATCCCAACGATATGAACAAATATTTTTCTATTTTTAATTAATTCAATTTAATTAAAATTTATAGAAATAATTGGATAAAATAAAAAATTAATTTCTTAATTTTTTACTTCGAAAAGCAGTTTGTTCCAAAGGATGTACGTCTGTATTTGAAAACATAATATGCGGATATAAACCAAGAATCGCTTCTGGGTATGCAATGTATCCCGTAATTATGAGTTGTATATTTTCCTTCGAGATTGAAGTCATAGATCGAGGTAGCCTGATGTCTTCAACCCGGAAAAATTTATAGTGATTGCCCATGAATAATTCGAATCTACATAAAATTATGGCAAGAAACTATACATATATAATCATGGCAAATATTTTAGAAATATTTTTTCACATAAGAGAAAGTTATGTGATATTAAAAATTTGAATTCTTTCAATTGAAACGATTTAGCTTATCAATTAGTACTATGTACCTACGCTTCAAATTTTGATTCTTATCAATTTAAAAAGGTTCGGATTAAAAAATTTGTATTTTAAAATTCAAATGGTTGACCTATCAGAAAAAAGTGTCAGACTGACACAGATTATCTTTTTAATCGAGAGAAATAGCTACTTCCGGCAGTGAATTTTATTTTGAAAAACATTAGATTAGAGCACAATTATCCCTCTTTACTATCGCTGTCAGTTTTAATCTCCATGGTGTCTTATTGGTGGTACGAAGTGTATTAATTCTGTGGAAGACTCGGGCCTCAAGGCACAGAAATACTTCCTCATATATACTGCTATAAGACACTGCCTACATGAGCATAAATACATTCAACTTACTACAAAATCTTTGAATAGACTCACTTTGTTAAAATAATCCCCAAACCTTCAGTTTGTCTACTGTATTTTAATCCTCAATTTACATAAATCGTTCTCAATTTGCTTCACAAATGTCCTAGCTTACTTCGATTTTATTATGTAATTCAATTAAAAATAATTTTAATTTGAAGTAAAAGATAGGACAAACGAGAAAAATAATAAATCGTCTTTAAAAAAAAAAAAACATTCATCCTGCTTAATATGAAGACATTGTAAGATCTTCCAATTTATTGAACAAAGTGATCTTTTAGGCGATATACTTGTATCAATGTTCTTATTTTCGCGAACAAGAACTGGAACTTCGAGGAAGAAAATACAAGAAAAAAGGGGGAAAAAGTGGAGAGAGAGAGAGGTCGATAAATTAACTGAAGAAGCAAATAAAGGTCGATTCAATCTGATCGCACTTTCTTTTCTCAAAATTTTTTAATAAAACTTCTCTATAATTCGATTAAAAGAATATTCAAAATAAAATATAACAAATAAAATATTCAAAAATATTATTTGAAAGGGCAGGACATGAAATATTTTCAACTTTGAGAATAACGACGAATTTGAATGTATAAAGGAAGTCAGTTTTGGATAGACATTTTGAAATTTGATACTTGAGGGTTGCAAAATTTTAAATCGACCTTTAGAAACAAGAGAAAGATAACGAGAAAAAGAGTGAAGTTTCTTGCCACTAGAGTATATAGTTGTGTGGGCGACGAGTCAAACTGGTTTGCGCGCACTCGTGCGTCTGTCGAGAAGAGGCTCTAGAAATAAAAAAAAAAATAAAAAAAAAGGAAACAACAGAAAATCCGAAACGCAGTGTTACGATCTCGTCCCAGGACATGAACTTTCGCGGATCACAAAAAGAATTGCGCCCTAATTATTATTTGCGTTAAAAATGAACCATTTTACGTATAATATTTCAAGATATCTTCTTTGTTTTAATAACTTTTTTGAGAATATAAATTAAAAAGACTAATTAAACAGTGTTAACTCTTCCACTGAAGTAGATTCAATACACTATTCATATGGCACTGTCACCAAATGAATTAAAAATAATTTTGATTGTGGCTAATGAAAATCAGCTATAAAGGTTTTTAAATTTATAAAAAGTTCCTACAATACTGAGGAAAGAGAGAAATCCAAAAATAACGAAAATTGGAAGAAGATTGCAAATAAAGTTGGAGATTTGAATGCCTTCACTAATTTAAATATGCTTGAATAATTTTCAAGTTCACAAATATGAGTCAAATACGAAAATAATGTTCTTAGAAAAGCAAATATTTCCGAGTCTGCGTAGAGTCACTCTATACATATAAACGGAAGAAATACTACCTGACCAGGCATCGAAATTTCCACGAGAATAATTGAAATTCTTTACTTTACGAATAATGTTGAAATTTTCCTATAGAAAATGTCAAAAAATTGAATATAGCAAGTTAAAATTATGTTGCAAGACACTTTGAAAATGAATTACTCGCTTTTAGAAAATTGTAACGAAATTATGGCATAAGTTTGGTCAGTGGGGTCATACTTTTATTTCATATACATTTCATTTCATGCATCGCGGAACGTCAGGATATCCGATTAACTTGATAAGCATGAGATGAGGGGAAAAGCTCAATTGGGTTGGATTTTGTTCACCCGTGAACAAAATTTACTATCTGAACGCGTAATTATCGTTAAAACCGCAGTTAAGATTATCAATATCAATCAATTATTTAAGACAAAAAAAGAAGTAAAATTTTTAAAAATACGATTCACCTTTTATTGTGATTTTAACTGCTTTTTAATTAATTTTTTTATACATATTTAGGTTTAAAATCCCCCAATAAGCATAAAATCTATAAATCTCTAAAACCAGATTCTATGGATTTTTTTACATGAATTTCACTCCTCATTACTCTTGGTTTGTCGTTTTATGTTATTAGGATGATGAATTCTTATAATTTTCAAGTACTTGAAAGGCAGAAGCAGACATTTCACGTACCTCAAGGCTGACGTAATTGGGTAGGTGCGTGTACCAGAATAAAATCTTATATGAATCCTTCGATTCATCAATCTTCTCTGTTTTACTCGTCTTTATCTACACTGTATGGCACTTATTTTGCCCCCACCAATGTTAGGTTTAAACCTGCCTCAATGTGATGGTGCATTACGATGCACTTGTGATTAATCTTGAGATTACATATCATGCAAAGATATGACACCTTCTACCAAATATGTAGGCTAAGCTAATGCTGACATAACTTTCAAGTTCTATGTACACATTAACCTTCTTCGTAAAATCTTTTTGAACAATATATTGATTTTTTAAGATATACATATACATATTACAGATATGTATGTATTTCTATTTTTCTAATGAATTTTCAGTTCTTACTATTATTTTTATCGCAAAATTGTAAGACGAAAATCACATTTTCTACAGTTGCATAAAATGCATCATAGAGCATTATAAACCTAACTGTTATTAATTGCAATTTATCATTCAAAGCACTTATCAATTAGCAATTATTATCCAGTTACATGGCAATTATGCCCAGTTATGAATAATTAATCACTGTCATCGAGCAAGGAATTCCAGTTTTCATTACTTCATAATATTGAACACACTTCTCTATAATGAATAACATTCAAATAAGGAATTATTTGAATGTTATCAAAATATTTTATTTCTAAGTTTCGTTGTTCCTTCAATTTAGACGTTATAAAATCACAAGCTTTACTATCCATGCGGAAGGGTGCATATTCTTAGTTATTTTACGTTTACGACTTTTGCTCTTGCTTAAAAGCTGCTAATTATTCAGAATATCCACCGCCTTCAGCGCCAAAGTGCAGTAATCAGTTATCTGTAAAATGCACATGGTTCGAAAAATATAGCGAATGTTCCAATTTCGACAGCCATAGCCGTATTTTTAAAAATTGTATGCATGCATTTTTTACAAAAGTTCTCTGCTTTCACATACACTGTTAAAAAAAACTGATCAAAATTTAATATACCATTATGTTTTAGAATTAATATACTTTATATTAATATTAATATACCATAATATATTAATTTTAATATAGTTTTATATTAATTCTAACACATATGGTAATATATTAAATTTAATTTACGGTATATGCAAATGACTTTACAAAATGTATATTCAAAGTATATTGATTTTGCAAACATTTTTAACAGTATAGGTCACTTGATTCTTTAATACATTAATGAAAAATCATTTCGTGCTCTCTAATCAAATATCTCTTCCACTGAAATGTTATTTATAAATAGAAAAAATATAATTTATATGTGGGAATAATGAAATAAATCTTCTAGGTATATGTGACGTTGATTATATATGCGACAAGTCGCATATATTTGCTGATCAGTTCACATTTGTAACCCTGAAGTAGTACCTTCGTTTCACACCAACCACTATAGAAATTATATCGCAACCAAAAAACATCAGACTTACTCATTTATGTGCATATTGCACCCACAGGTAACCAGTTTAAAGTACATTTAACTGCTGAGAAATTTATTGAACAGTTACTACATCGTCCATTTGCAACGATGTCACATTCCTCCAAAAAACTTACTTCTGCAGTTTAAAATTTCTCAGAATTCAGTATAAACTCTTTATAAATTTCATTACCATCCTACTTTATGAATTTAAATAACATAGTCAAAAACTTAACCCACTTAACAATTAAGAAGAAATTTCTTCAAAATAATTAGAACAGAAAAATTTTTTATGCAAAAAGAAAAATAATTTTTCTAGAAGAATTATTAAGAATTATTAAGAATTATTCTAGAAGAAGAAGAAGAAGAAATAAAAAATATTTTTGAAGAAAAATATTTAATTGAATGAGCACAAGTTTATATATGAGTGGCTTTTTTATCTATTATACAAAAGTCAAGAGATTTTCGCGGAAATCTTGTCGAGTTTGTTTGAGCATTTATGAGTAAAGAAGCCTGTCCACTAGCAATTAACACTTGCTCCATCGCTTTTCAAAACGTCAGTACCATAAAGCATTTATTAACTTCACCCTAGACTTTCTCAAGTGAAGCTTGCTAAACGGATTCCCATCTATTTTTAGTCAGGTGATGCAGTGATGAAAACTGTTTACAGTTCGTTTCACAAGAGGATGATAGGATACTATACAAAAGCCAAAATTAATGCACTATTTTCATCTCTCGATAATTGATAGTCTGATTAATCTCAAATTGAATTTATATAACGGAACTCGTTTCATAATTTGATTTATCACTTCACTATTCAATAGTGAATAAAAAAACAGAGTTGATACTTTAGTTTGGATTTGTAATTTCAATGAGATCATTAATATAATTATTCTAATTTTTCTGAATAATAATGTCCACAAAGTTAATGGAAATAATTTTATAAGCTGCTTTATTTAAAAAAATGAAATAATGTAATTGTGCTTATCAAACTCAGCGTTTTAGTTTACTTATTCATTTCTCTTTTTATATAAATATTTGATCATATGCTCAGTGGATAATTTTAGCAATTTTTATTGCCCATAAATGCAGACTACTTGTGACGAAAGATATCAAAAACTGTATCAAATCTCAAGTTAAAAGTTTCAACCATGATCAACCCTTAAGATTCGCTTTTATATAGATCGATATATGGGAAAATATTCAGAAAGCTTAGCTTTGAAGTAATAGAGGTAAGATCAGTACAAAATGTCTCGAAAACATTTAAAATTATATGAATAATCGCAAAGCGAGACCGCTTTTAAGTTTTGAGCTTTAGCATGCATGTGAATTCTCCGACGCTGCATTCGCCAGTGTGAAAAGGATTTAATTACCGCTTCGAAGCGATTTCTTTTTTCCTCGTGTCGTATAACTTTCTTGCCTCGCTCATTTTTGTTTCGTCTCTTACACATCTCGACATTTTCGATGACCCTGACGATATTTACGCAAGAACGAGGGTACCGGTTTACCCACTATATATAAATTAAATATTTAAGCGCCAAATAAACCGTGATTAACATTTTCTGAATTTGATTTTCAAATAAATCGCAAATTTTCTTCATCTCAAATCTTATAATTATTCCAAAAAAAAAACGTTTGTGTTAAAAAATCCTCATATTTATAAATCATTTAGAATAATTGAAGATAGAAAGTGATTTGAAGGTTTAAAAATTGTTCGTATAGAATAATTTCTCTTTAGGTAGGATTTTTCTAAAGACATGACTTTCATCATTTTAATAAAAAGTGTGAATACAATAATAATCGTCAAGGGGCTTTTGTGTTAATCAATTCGATTTTGCAGCTGGCGAAAAATTCAATCAATATCCTGAAGTGAAAAGGCACAGGTCCTGCTCAATTGAAAAGCGTTCGAAAAGATTTATACTTTATGAGAAATATGGTAATGTGCATCTGAGACCTCTTCGATGTCATAACGGTTTTCCATCGTTGCGTATGCGTGAGGATTTATTTATATACATACGACATATATATATATATATATATATATATATACATATCAATTCATATGCATGTTGTATATGACCTTATGAGCACCGACACAAATACAAGTGAATGCACTGTGGGGTTCGCATTAAGGTTTCGTTGGAATCATCGCAATTTCAAAGTCGGTGTCATGTGATAGCTTGTCCTCCCTTGAAACACTCAGAATTCCCCAGAGTTCAGATGCATGTAAACTTTTGCATTTTTAATGTTTCCGAGACAATATAGTTTTGCTCTTCAAGGCAGCCAATCACACAATTTTAAGAGGGAAGATTTAAAAATCATAAAAGGTTGCAATGATGCAAATGAAGAAAAGAAGAGATATAGGACTTAGTTTCCGGGGAAGGTTGGAAGAGAAAGTAAATTTGGACGAGTCACGTCACGTTTGGATGAAAAGGAGGTATGGGTAATTTAATAATGAAGATGATTTACCTCGACCTTGACTCTATAATAATCAAATTCATTGATAGTCATCATTGCACTAGGAGGCAAGTGCAGAAACAGGTACAAATGAAAGATCTCTCTCTCTCTGTGTTTTAAATATTTCATCCAATAGTACTTATATACAGTATTGAGTAGACTCTAATTACTTAATTGGGTCTAATTAAATTCTGGTCGAAATCCATATAACTTTTTCTCATTCTTATCTACCCATTAATTCTTCACTCGCTTCTTTTAGAATTATCATTTTACTAATTCATATTTACGCATATGCATATGCCCTTAAAAAACAGCTATTATGCATATACTTATAACTAATTTTATCGTTTACAAAACAAATAAAATTTCGGACGCAACCCTGAGGAGGAATCGAATACACAACAGAAATTTTTTAGAAAACTGTCGGTATTTTTTATTAAACAAAAGTGAATTTAAAATCCAGTTCATTCTGTTTTGAAATACAGCAACTCTAAATTCGCGGTTCATTTGTTTCCTGATAACCCTGATATACTGGAAATCAAAGAGGACTTGAATGTAGTGTTTTAAGATGATGATTTTTCAAGGAGACTTAACTTCGTCTTTTTTTAGAATCAATCCATATCGATTCACAGTCATAGATAATGAAAATCTGTTTCTCTCCTCTATAATATATATATATTAATTCAATTCACATTTTATTCGGACGAGTCTATTAAATTATTGAATTGTAGACATAGCAGATAACTTTAAAGTCAATTAGTTATAAAAAGTATATTTAATAATTTAACATTTTAATTTATTTGAAATTTCTAGTCGAATTTATTATCAAAAATGCGCTGAGAAAAATAGATCATCCGATTCAAGATAATGATACAAAGTTATTATAATAAGCCATATATAACCTAGATTTTGAGTTTTATAAATCCAGGATTTTGAAAATGAACATATCCACAGATTATAAGGTTCAACATTCACATTATATGTTTAACACCTAAGATCGCTATCTCATAATTATATGAGATAATAACTCTCTAAGATGTTGAATGGTACAATTCATTTTTCTCGGTGTAGGTCAAGTTTAATTCTCTCTAATTATACTTTTACGCAAATCTAATGGGGATTACAGTTTTAATTCGTAGAAATCAACAATGCGTTTGAAAAAATCTCATATCTCTATCAATCAGTTTATCGATTTATATACAGTATATGCACTTTGAGAATGAAGAGGCAATGTAACGAGAAGTTTAATTTAACATCCGGTTCTGTCAATGACACCAAATATTGACCCGACCTCGAGAAAGAATATACTAACATTCACTCCTAAAGCTTTCAAATTTAAAAAGAAAACCAATATTTAAATCAATAAATTGATCACTTGAGATCTTTAAATTTAATCTCTCAATCAGAGTGCCGATTTGTTTATTAATTCACTTTAGTAAAAACTTTTACTATATTTATGTTACTTTTGCATGAATAACATTTTCATCATATGAATACGAATTATGTATTCTAATTTATTATTAATTATTTAGTAACGAATCACTTAATCAATTTCAGGAAGAATTTCTGAAATTGAAGTCTTGGGAATTTAATAACTATAATTCCCATTTTCTCCATATAATTGGAGGTCTTGCAATGTACGACGTACACGTGTCAGTGTTGTGGTCTTATTTTTGACCAGAGGGGCGAAAGGGACGAGTGAAAAGTTGTAAGAGTCCGGTTAAGTGATCCCTTTAATTGATCGATCGTGTTAATCGAGGGCGTAACTCGTTGCGATTATATCGGGAATGCGCAGGTTGCTTATATTCGTAAGCAGATATGTATGTACAATGTACATGCAAACTGCATCATATTTGTAACATGCTAATAAAGCTATTAAATACTCGCGTGCATCTTCTGCACGCTGTAATGCGATAAAACGTTAGTGAAATTTTTATAATTTGATTAGATCCTATCCCCATAAAATAGGAAAACTTTACTATTTTAATATCAGGTGTTTTATACGCGAATTTAAGTAAAATGACTAGCAATTACTGTTGTTTCGCATAATATATAATCCGCCGTTTTTGTTACGTGTTTGAATTGTAAGTTGCGGTACACAGAAGTCAAGAAAATTTATTTACATCATTTCAAGATCAGTATTGAAGATTTTTATTACGAAATTTGTGGATGGTTCCTACTTTGCTTTTATTTTAAAGATTTATGTCATGTTTGTATTGCTACTGAATTATTTCATTTTAAAGATAATAACCCTAATCATCATCAGTTTATCTAATAAGGAGCATTCGTAAAATGATTCACTTAATATAAAGAATTTTTGTAAAAGAAGGCCTCCGTTTTGTTCCTTGTAATCAGAGTTTTAAGTTCTTGATCGATCTGATATGTTTTATATTATCTGATTAAACGATGATAAACAACCTATAGATAGTACGATCACATTACACTAGTCACTTCGTTAAATAAACGAAAAGTGATATTTGAATATCAATTAAGGATATAAGCGAAATTGTTTAAACAAATTTTCAATAAACTAATTGAATTGAATATACATATTTAATTTAAAAACAACTGGAGAAACAGAGCGACTAATTCATCGGAATTCAAATACATTCAAATGAATTATAAATATGTATAAAGTCTAGATTGAGAAAAACTCATAATAATTTACGTTTGGCTAAGTTAATTTCGAATTTATATGACACGTTTTTTTCAATTAAGGAAATGTGGTAATTATCATAAGATTAAATTTATTTTCGTCAACTTTACGCTTGGATCGAATTATACAAATTTTTCTCTGAAATTGAGAGCTCGGATGCAATAATATTCTATAAATTTTTATCACCAGAAATTAAGCGTTGGCTCCTGAACTGTGACAGTAGCAGTTGGCCCAGAAAGAAATTTAGAGGACATTATTGCATCTGGACCCTTAATTAGGTTAATCTACCTCCGATTCATGCAAATGAAGATAGATTGCCTAGATTTAGCGAAAAATATTTATTATTGCGAACGTAAAGTTGACGAAACTAAATTTGTTCTTATGGTAATTACCACATGCATCTCTATAATAAGAATAAAAAAACTACCATTTTTCCCTTAAAATCAAGATTTTAACATTCGAAATTTGAATAACTGTATGAATTTATTTATTTTAGTAATAAAATTCATTCGGTTAGGACGCAAATAGGAACATGGACGCGATTTGGGACTTACGCGAATTCCTTCTTTTTACCTTATGTAAGAAGGAACTTTATACCAAACTAACAAGAAACAAATGTTCGACCAACCGATTTTTCTAAACTTGCATAACTTAAACATACAAAAAAAAATAAACATGTCAGACGGTTTACTCGAAATGAATTGGTTAAAAGAATTATCGCACTTTCATTTTTCATATTTATAAATATCTTTGTAATAAAGTTCAATAATAATCAGCACTTTTTTGCTTAACCCAAGTTAGATTGAGTTTAATATCATAAAATTATCATAAAATTATCAGACACTTTCGTTAATGCCTTCATGCAATTTGGATACTTTCTTATAACAAGGGGCATAAAATAAATGTTAACTATTATTGTTAGTAACTGCGAGAATAACCATAATAATTACAATTAATTTTGAAATTCCGAATTTTTTACGAAATCTCACCCAATAATATTAACTAGAATCCATCATTTATCTATAATATAAGTACTATTGCAATAATTAAAAAACATGCTTAAAAAATAAAAAACAAACCTCCAAACCCGCGACAAGAAGAACCCCGGCTATCAGTAGTAGAAAACCACTCCATGATAACAGACTCCCCCTCATCCTGAGGACGAGAGTGACGAATTCACTTCGTCCAAATTCTCACCTTCTTCAATCCTCACACCTTCCCTTTTTTCCTCTTTATTTTAAACGTCAAATTCTTCAACAAAACAAAACTCTATTTATGAACAACAAATCCTCACGAGCGACAATCTGAGGACATTATCGACCGCGATCTCCAAAACTAAACACGACAAAACCGATCCGCACTCACGACCTCTAAGATTCTTCGAGACCAAGTCCGCGAGTTTTCTACCCGTTGTACCGGACTGTCTGGTGCAAAACCAGGCGGCGAACGCCAACCAGAACCAGAACCGGACCCGATCGCGAAGTTAGCAGTTCGGCAAACCCGTACACACCGTACCGGCGTTCGGTAGCGTCTGAGAGACCGTGCGCGCCGCCAAGATAAAACTTTTTCAAAAGCACGGTGCTTTTCCCTCTCTCTGTACATCCCTCCCCCCCTCTCGCGATCCTCATCCACCCTCCGCGAACTGATGATGTCTATCTTCGTCTGAATCCCTCAGACTCCATCAACGATGCATAGGTCACTTCATCTTTCTTCTGGCTCTAGCTGCCCCCCCCCCTTCCCAACCCACCCACACACACGGACAAACCATAATTCCATGGCTGCAATCCCCCACCCGCCTCCGATTCCTCCTCCGCAACAGTGCAAGAGACGCCAATGCCGCTTAGGCGAATCGTGACAATTTTTTTGATTTTGATTTTGATTTTGATTAGAGTAAAAGGATAAGGATAATGATTCTTTAGAAATATGAGGATTTAGATTTTTATCATCTTGGTCATAATGAGTCATTTTTACTCCGTGATCGGTCACTAAGCGCCAGAAAATTATAAACGGTTCTTTAATCAGAGGCCACGATTTTTATTGGGGGGAGGGAGTAAGGACCGATTAACGATCCAATGACTGGTCATAGGGGTATAATAATAATAATAATAATAATAATAATAATAATAATAATAATAATAATAA
>CAJFCO010000145.1:173179-228143 GCA_904066015.1 Synergus gifuensis
AAATAATAATAATAGTAATAATAATAATAGTAATGCGAAAGTATTAAAAGCAGAAGTTTTGAATTACAGTTTCCAAAACTCTTGATATAGGTAGCTATAATAAATAGAGGAAAGATGTCCACAGGGAGTGAGAAACAAGTTTTAAGCTTGTACCAATGTTGATTTTATAATTATATCTCATAAGTTTGACATTTAGAAATCAAAGCTAATCCTTCCTGTACTTGTATAATTAAAGCTGGAAAGAGATGATTAAGTAATTAAGAGAAAACTAGCTTTTTAGTGATCATGAGACTTTTTGATATTTTGACTTCTGACTATCTGGCCCGGATCATCTTTCCCCTATATATATTTTATATAATTTTACGAAATTAGTCTAGTTTTAGCAAAAAATATTTATTATTGCCATCGTAAAATTGATAAAATTAAATTTACTCGTATAGTGATTATCACATACCCTTAAGGCATATATATAAATAAACTTGATTTAAATATAGCCAATCAACATTTTTTAAACTTGTGAAAAAAGAAAACTTACCTTTTATGAAAATCACCAGGGCAACCTCGAAGACAACTCTTCAGCGGGTCGTTGAATTGTAGCCAAGACCTAGAACAAAAATTAAATTTTTATATCATTAAATCGTTATTAACTTAAATTTTTGCATGTTTTTCCCCTTTTATTTGAATTTCAGTCTTTCAAAAACTGACTACATATGGTTTAACAATTTTTCACGTTTTCACTTAAGAAAATTTAACCATCCATTACGATCATAATTATTAAAAAAGAAACATAATGTTTCTGTTAAAATGTCGTTAAAAACGCCGTTTGAAATTTCTTACTACATAGTTCATATTTAGTAGCCCCGCACCTGGCAGTCGTGTTCGCCAAAGGAAACACTTTTGAGAATTCATAACAAAATTGTCAAATGATGTTTTATATGGAAAAATATTTGGAGTTTAAAAAAAAATTTATGGCCGAAAATCAAAAGAAGATACGTTATAGATAGATATATTTATGCACGCAACGCAGACACATTAATACATCATATTTTTATACACAGGGGTGTTACTTTTTTCTCCTTTAAACATGCAGATTTGCATATGTTTTTAACGAGGTCCGGAAATTAGACAGATTCTAATTTCGGTTCAAGAAACTGACGCTCTGCAAAAATACTCTCACTGAAAAAAGTCTGAGATCATAACTACAAGGTGACTTTCTCACGAATGTAAAACTTTAGTTTTATATTAAATTTAAGAGAGATTTTCAAAATGGCGTCTTGATAAAAAAAGCAGATATATTATACTATTATACGGTCTATTTAATTTTATTTTTAAACTATTCAAGATCTATCCTTAAAATTTAATTAACACATGATAGCCAGTAGTAAAACTGATACAGATTTATATTAAATGCATATATTTAAAATTCATGATTAATTCATGATAATTATTATCCAGTTCTGTCACATTTATTTTGGTGTATGCGAATTTCACAATAATCTAACTTAACCTCTATCACATCCGAGAATGCAATCGTAATATTTGCATTAATCAACACTTAAAACAAAGTTCTAGACTTAAAAATAAAGCCTTATCACATAATACGTTATCTTTACACTGTTGTTCAAAATATTTTAATAACGATTTCAAATATTTATTATTTATTCATTCTACTAAATTCCAGATTTCGCTTATTTACACAATTCTCAAAATACTGAGGCTACCTTTTAAAATTTATCTTTTCCGCAATCGACCTTGAGAACTTCAAGGCAAATTTTGCAAACTTTTTATTTATTTGCGCTCGTCTCGTAAAGCTGGGCTTTATTTAGTCTGTTGGATATTCGTGAAAGCTCATTAAGTTCTCTTCTTACATTCCCAAAAAGCCCTGAGAAATTTAAATGAATTATAATATATATAATTATATTATAACACGTATACAAATATTCATATCTCATTATGCTGTAATAAAATTTAAATATATTAAATTTTTGTACGTAAAGGCACATTTCTTTCAAAGTAATTTATACATTAGCATATTATACGTATATATGTAGTTATAAACTCTTTAATAACAATCAATGATACGACACGGAAATTCTCATTATTCCGGAAATAACAATGCACAAAAAGACAGCAAAAATGTAAAAACAGCTCAAACATTTTGAAAATAAACTTCACACTAAATATGAAGTATCTGTCCGAATATTCAACGAAAAGAAAAGTAGGTCGTTCAAAACTTTTTGGCGCATATGGTCAGTAGAGAAGTTTTTTTTATCCCCAATGATAGGTAGACGAAGTGGTGACTCGCCTAGAAACGAGCGGCTTTTCTCTTATCGAATATAAAAAGCAAGTTCTCCCCCTTACAATTATTATTAAGATACATTTTATCCATCACAAATACCGTATGAACAAAATTCTTTTCTGTAAATTCTTTTTATACAATCATCGCAAATTTTACTTTAGTATATCATTTTTAAAAAATGTTATATATGTGTAAAAAAAACGTATAATTTATTAGTAGAGCGAATTCCGAGAAGTAACTTAGCTTAAAATTGAAAACAATACTATTTTTTTTTTAGTAATGAATTTAATTTTTGATTACTGCATATAAAGTGAAATAAATCGGTTAAAATCGGGTTATATTTAAATGAATCACTAGCAGATTAATTACACGAGCCGAGTTTAATCGTTTGAAATTTATTGGACAGACGACGATTCATTCCTTCTTGAGTCTAGCGAAAGCAAACTTGAACCACTACGAAGAGTAATTAAGTGTGCATCTGCTGTTTCTTACTGAAGACTCTGTATATATAGATATGTATTCATTTTTATTTTTTGCAATCGAGGCCCATGAGCCATAAACTTCATCATAATTCACTACCTTGTAATTACCCAAAATTAAAAAGATTTATTGTACACATTCAAAACGTATCAATTGAACTTCATTAACACCGAATTCGCAATTTGACTTCTGTGGAGAAACAAATTTGTATTTTGAAAGGGAAAAAAAAAATCTGACCCCAAGGTACTTTGAGGTATATTTTAATCTATATTTGAAGTGTACAAAAAAAATGTCTTCAACATAAAATAATAAACATTTATCAATTGGAATATATTTTTCTTCTATGTGAACTAAGAAAAAACAGAAAAATCGTGCAATTATAACTTTTATAGCACATTAAAGCATTTTTAATTTTTCACATTTAATTTAATTAAATTAAATGTGAAATTAAATGTTTAATTAAATTTTTCACATAATTTAATTAAACACATTTTTCTGCATTTTTTCTTAGTTAATATATAGAAGAAAAATATGTGCCAACTGAAAAATTTTTTGGTTTTTTTGTTTCAGACAAGAATTACGAAGGCGAGGTGCTCGTGGAATAGGCTGATAAATTTGCAGTAATTTATTATTTCATGTTGAAAAAGTTAAATTCGTTTCGCATTTAATGCTTGACATAAAAAAAGATTCTTTTAACAGCTGTATCAAACTTTTTTGATAGTTGTTAATTTATATTAGTTAATAATTTATAAACTCTAAAAAATAAGAAGTAAATCAATTCTATTAAATTCACTTTGAATTTAGTTTAATTCGTTTTAATACTTTCTCAGAATTTGAAGCTGAGAGAAAACTTTTTAACAACTCTTTCTCAATTGCAGAATTGATAAAATTTAACGAACGAATCTAACTAACGAATGTGCTTTCATATATTACAATGTGAATGAATGAACAGAAAGAATAAGACTCTTGAGAATTTTATCTTAAGAGACAAAATGGAGAAAAAGTCTCAGCCACTTACTGTGCAAAGTATTCTGATATCAACTTTTTTAAATACGTCAGCACTTTAGGATTCGATAAACTCATTGGATATGGCTAATTCTACTCTAGCTACTTACACAGAGCTCTCAGATCCTGGATGAAATTTACCCACTATACACTTCATCATTTTATAAAAAAAAATTGTCAAATAAAATGTGGAAAATTTTTTAATTATTATGTGTGCGTTATTAGTAATACATATTTTTTTTAGTATAAAAATATACATCAATGTATATGTATAAAAATAAAATAATTTGTAATTAGAAGATTAAACTTCATTTATTATTTAAAATTATTTTTCTTACACATATATGTATATCCATTATTATATTATGAAAAAAGCTCTTCATTATCTCTCTTAAATGATTCAGAACTAAATATAGCCATACTTTAAATAATATTCATATTTTAACTCTTTTCTCGGAACTCAATTCCACCAGATAGGCAACCCACCTTACTTGAGTGAATGTCTAGTTCTTGAATTTAAGAGTTTGGAAACATTTTTTATTGTAAATTGTTTACAATTGGAAATATTTATTTAGTGTATTTCACTATATTGTTTATTTTTCAAAGTGGATTACAAATCAAATTTATCAAATAAATAAACATTCCAAGGGGATTCCCCGGGTTTTTAAAATTTTATACAATTTCCTGCATTACCAACAATAGTCAAACAGCTGATTGTCTTCGAAGCAAATGTCAGATAAATGTAAACAATACCAAACATTACATATAATAAAAAAAAACAAAAGAAAAAGACAAGAAACTTTGAATTATTGATAATTTTATATCTTAATTTCTTAATTTTAAAGTAATGTGTACGGAAAACTTTTAAGTTGGAGTAATGTTTCTCTAAAACGTAAATCTCTAAACAACTATAATATACTGAACATTTGTGATATATATAATGGTTCAAAGACGATTAAAATTATCCACAATGCTCAATTATAAATTATTATGTACGTTTTTTGGACTCTTGATTTGTAAAAGAAGCTTCAGCGCAGAAATTTGTAAACCGAAAGTTGGTGAGTTTAATTTTAATCCGAAATAATATGTGTATATCAATATTTGAGGTTAAACTTCAAATTATGTATGATTAATTTCCATGATTTTATTATTCATACTTTCATATAAAGTAAATAATGTTATTTGTTGCTTTAAAAAGAAAAAGCCCTTCTTCTGAAAATGTAATCATCTTGTAATCTGAATTTTATAGAGCTTTCCAAACATTTCTCCAATTATTTTTGTAATATTCAAATATATTTTCAGCTATAATTGGTGGAGGTATTGGAGGCGCATCTGCCTCGCATTTCCTTACTGATTTATTCAAAGACAATTTGGAAATCGATCTTTTTGAACCTAACAAATTAGGTGGACGTTTAGCAAATATAGAAGTCGGTGAAAACGAATATGAAGCTGGCGGTTCTGTGATACATCCAAGGAATAGATATATGCAAGATTTCGTCAAACTTCTGGGTATAAATATAATAATGATATATTAGAACAATTTTAATAGATTTTAAAGTTATTTAATTTGATGATCAACTATTTCGTAGGACTGAAGAAAAACAAACCGAGTGGAAGCTCCATTTCTGGGATATGGAATGGAGAGAAATTCGTGTTTATAGACAGCAAATGGGAAGCAATTACTATTGCAAAAATGATTTATAGATACGGATTTCAGCCGATTAAACTTAATAGGTAGATTTTTTCATATAATTTAATTAATGCAATTTAAGTCCAAAAGAACATGCTTTTTTCACTTCCACCGAATATGTACAAATGTTTAACATCAGTTAAACCATTCACAAATCTTCCCCTACGTTTCAGATATGTTAACTGGGTCCTGGACAATTTTGAAAAAGTATACAATTTTCATGAGAGTGGAGTAGCATTTGAAAATGTATCTTCATTACTCTCTGCTATGAATGCAGATTTTCCCGGGTTTTTAAATATTTCTATCAAAGATCACCTCCAAAATATGGGATTTTCTACAATATTAATAGATGAATTGATCGAAGCTACATTAGTCGTAAATTACGGGCAAGAAACTAATGTTCACAGTTTTGTTGGCTGTGTTTCCATAGCAGGTGCAGGTTCAGATCTTTGGTCAGTTAAAGGAGGAAATAAAGAGGTAAAAAAATTTAATTTTCAATATTAAAATTCATTCATTTTTAACCAAAATTTTTTAATTTCAGGTACCGGAAAACTTGATACGCAGAAACAATCTCGTCAATGTAATTTCCTCTCCTGTAGAGAAAGTACGTTTTGTTCTGAAAAATGAGACTGCATTGCAGTACGAAGTATATTACAAGAACAAAGGTATAAACAGATTGAAAATATATTAAAAATTAGACCATTTTAAATCCAGATTCTACTAAATATTATTTAAAACAAAATTGGTGAGCTAAGTTGAAATAATTTACAGGGAATCCAGATTTAGTATCCGATATTTACGACCTTGTCATAATTGCAACGCCATTAACAAACGATCAACAAAATCCCATCAACTTCGAAGAATTTCCTCCAGAAGCAATTTTCCACTTTCCTGGAGAATATCAAACAACTATAGCAACTTTTGCACAGGGAAATTTAAATACCTTTCATTTTGGATTAGAGGATGAGATCGACGGTATTTATAGTTGCAATCCTAACAATACGAAAATTAGTTCTGTAGGAAAAATAGATCCTGTTTCTGAACCTAGGGAAGGAACTTTAAAAACGTGGAAAGTTTTTACGAGAGAAACGGTGACACCTGCCTTTATCAACAAGATTTTTTCCCAGGTACGAATATAATAATTATTATTAGTTTAATAAAATGTACAAAATGTTTACGACTTTCTTTTCTTTCAAGGTTGGAGAAGTCAAGGAAAAAAGATGGAAAGCCTACCCTCACTATTCTACAGAAAACCGCATTGATAGATTCAAAATTCATGAAGGTCTCTACCATGTGAATGCAATAGAATGGGCCGCAAGTGCTATGGAAATGAGTGCAATCGGAGGAAGAAATGTTGCAATTTTGGCGCATAACGATTTCAGTAAAAAATGCTCAAATTATGAAACGAAAAGGACAAAAGAAAAGACTCATTCTACAGAATTGTAATTTGTTTTGCATAATGCATGCAAACTCAAGATGTGAAAATGACTGATTAATCTAGTGCCTATAGCTGCTTGAACAAAAATTTAATACGATATTGATAATAACAGTGTGCACATAACACTTAGTGATATAGTGTGATATTAATTTTATCATTTTTCTATTTTGTAGAAAATCTATCTCCAAACTGTGAATCAGGTTGCGAATTAAGAAGAAAAGCAAATTCCGCAACAGTGTCTTCTCAAAAACTGTATTTTGCAGAATTATTGCAGCAGATTTTGACGTAATTCTTTAAAATTTAGGACGGCTAAATCAAGAACCTAGATTTACATCCCTATTCTCAATCTACATATACATATATTTAATCAAAAAAGTTTAAAGTTTATATAAAAGATTAATGTTATATAAAGTTCTCGGTGTTTTAAATTAAATTCTTTACATACTATTTATGCAACCCTGCTCTTGAATAAATTTAAGTACCTAACAAAATCTGTTCTTTGTCTGGCAAAAATGTACCATTTCTCGGAAAATTTCATAAATTGAAAGAACAAAAAACTTGCCTTCTTCTGTTGGAAAAGAGTATGAGATCCATTATCAAGGTGAATTTGATATCATTCAGCCCAACAATCTATTTCAATGTCTTAAAATTCACTCACAAATACACCCCCGAAAAATACCGGCCACAACGCATTACAAAAATAACTTTCTTTTTTTAAATGTATCAAACAATATTTTGACATCATATTATAAGTGTATATCAAAAACGCGAACGGAAAATACAGCTCTCCCGAAATTAATATATAATATCAGGCACTCCCGAAATAAATCTACGACACTCCCGAAAAAAGTATAACGAATTTACAATAGAAAATAACCTCACTTTCAAAACTGAATTCGTAATTTGTCGACCGCGGTCAAATTTTGCGTAAAGCCCATATATTTTATACCAAAATGGACAAAAATATTCTCAAATAATCGAAATTTAACAGATTTTCCTGAAAATATTTCCGCTGAGAGTGTTTAAACCGATAAAACGAGCCGCCAGGATGCGCAATTCTATCATTTTCAACCGCCGCCCGAATAATACTGAAGAAGAAGTCAAATGAACCCGTGAACCAATCATGTCAAACTTTTACAGATACAAAATTTTAATTTCTATTATTATGTGGACAAAATTTAATCGTAAATTACAAAAATATCTCTTCTTATCATACTAAAATTACATATTATTTGAGAAATTTATGATAATTCCAAAATAAAGTTGTGTACTTGACTAACTATTCAAACGGCTCCTCAGGACTCGCGGGTAATTTGAATCTCATAGAAACGAAATGATGGTACATAATGAATAATAATAATCAGGTAATTGATGGTTGAAAAATAATAAGTGGTATTATATGAATAAAATGAAATTTTTTCTCATTATAATAAACATTTCCTTTAATTTATGGAAGACTAAACTACATATATATGTAATTTTAAAAAACACATGTTCCACATGTTCATAAAGTGCTGCCATCAAACGTCAAACGACGAATCAAAATGTATATGTATAAGACATTATATTGTCTATACATATACCAAACATATTTCTTTGATATCACTAATATAATATAATAATATCACTAATATCTTTGGTAATATTGGTCACATCATTCATTGTGGTAAAATTACGATAATATTTTTTACAGTGTACTTACTAAAGAAATATTTTTTATTTTTCATTTAGAGGGGGAACAATCCCCCTAGATGCCCCCCATGGCTACGGTCATGGATTATCGACGGCCCTGAGACTGCTCACTGACTTTCTGTTGGAGAAATTCTGCCGTTGGCTGAAATTTGAATCGCACGCCAAATTTTGACCAATGGTAGTATTTCTCTAGCCGATTGCCAATGTGTGCTGCCATTGGTCAAAATTTGGCGCCCGATTCAAATTTCAGCCAACGTTAGAATTTCTCCAACGGAAAGTCAGTGAGCAGTCTCAGGGCCGTCGATAATCCATGACCGTACCCAGAGGGGGCACCGAGGGGAGATTTTTCCCCCCTAGAAATGAAAAATAAAAATGATAAAAATTAAAAAAAATAAATTCTCATAAATTCTCGAAAATTGTAAGGTAATTTATTTTATCGTTACCTTCTCGGTAACGTTACCGAGAACGGGAATATTACCTTGGTAATATTACTCACTAAGAACTCTATATATGTATATAGGTAATAGGTATATGCCTGTCAGACAGTGTAATGACAGCATACATAACCTGTACGTTTATGTTGCACGATTTATATTATAACTGTAAACATTTTCTCCCGACTCCACCTGTATTGTATTGATAACGTGTTGTCAACCGGAATATGTGCCAGATTTTGTGGATTTCGATTTTGACACTGTCCTGACTAGATCTGCCAATCATCAAAATGCACAAGTATTTAAGTTAGCTATGCTGCAGGAAAGACGAAGTTTAGTGAAGTGCAATACTCAACAAATAATAAAAACCAATTTTAACGCCAGACTGGCTAAAAATTATCAAATGCTTGAAGAGAAAAAAAGTTTTTCGAATATAACCTCAAAAGAAGAGATAAACAAGATAAGGGACTCAAAGTAAAGTGTCGAAAATTGATAGTTGCACTTCGGAATGAGCCAGGAATCAAAATATTCAAAATCGCTTACAAATCACGATATTCTATCTTTGAATTCTATCATTGAATTCTGACGAAAAGGCCATGGATAATCATTCGGTACGTGTGAGCACAAACTATCTGCAACTTCCTCTCGATAGTGAAGAACTGTTGGTAGTACCAGAAAATCACAACAAACACTACATGGAACATAAAAAAAGGGAAGAAGAATTAGTTCTGACTAGAGACAAAAAGGGTGGTTTATCTAATCCTAGGGCTTTATTATTTTTAATATTATGGTACGTCTTCAGTGGCTGTACGCTCTTCTTAAACAAATATATTCTTTCTTATATGGAAGGCGATCCTACAATTTTAGGTAAGAGTAAACTAATTTCTTTTAATTTAGATGCATTGATGCTGTATTATTCACATTTGGATGCTGTCAAATTCGATTGCATTGAAATTTGACCTTCAGTTTTGCCTGTTTTTAAATTTCATTTTTGAACTATTTATATTTCAAGTCTTTTTTAATTTATAAACTTACCTATTTTTTCAAAATTTTTCATCAGTTCGACTTTGATATTAATGAGTAGAGTTATGAAAAATTAAAATGAGTATTAAAGTATTTTCAACTTATTATTATATCCTTAAAATTCAATAATTAAAGTCAAGGTACATTTAGGTAATTAAAAATTAAAAGCTTACGTGCTTGAATAATTTTTGTATAATAATTTTGTGTTGCTAATTATTTAACCATATTTTAACTGGATTGTACAAAATTCTAAACATAAAATATTTGCATTTAAAAACAAATTTACATAAGTTCAAAATTTAAATCTTTAATTAAAATAGATTAACAAATTAAACAATTTGGTGTATGTATGTAAATAATTATTTAATCAAATTAAAAGTTAATTTTGATTTAATTAACTTTACTAACATTTTTGAAGGTGCATGTCAGATGCTGATGACAGCAGTTTGCGGCTTTATACAGATGTACTTTCCTTGTGGTATGTACCGAGCAAATTCTCGGTTGATGAGACCTCCTGGTTTTTACAGACATATGACCTTGGTTGGCTGCACCAGGTTCATGACAGTAGTATTAGGACTCGTATCTCTGAATTATGTAGCAGTTAGTTTCACCGAAACTATAAAAAGTAGTGCGCCTCTGTTTACCGTCCTTATTAGCAGATATTTATTAGGTAAATTGCAAAAAATTTATAATTAATATTAAGCGATATCAAAAAAAAAATTACATAAAAATTAAATTTTTCTTATACAAAATTTTCATTTTAGGTGAGCATACCGGCCTCTACGTGAATCTATCTTTAATTCCCGTAATGGGAGGATTAGCCCTATGCTCAGTAAATGAAATTAGCTTTGATCTCAGAGGATTTATAGCTGCTATGGCAACCAATTTGACTGAGTGTCTGCAGAACGTTTATTCTAAAATGTTAATTAGCGGGGATAATTTTAAATACACGTACGTATTGTTTAATTTCCTACATTTGTCATTAGAAATGTGTTAATTTTGACAATTTTAAATTGAATCTTCAGTAAAGTGAATTATCCAATTTATTCGATTTTTTCCAGGCCTGCAGAATTGCAATTTTATACTAGCTTAGCATCAGTGGTGGTTCAAATTCCTGCATCAATTTTGCTAGTCGATCTACCGACTCTCGAAAACACTTTTAGTCTAAGGCTCTTTTCAGCGTTCGTCTTGAACGGAGTTTTCTTCCACTTTCAAAGTATTACAGCCTACGTACTTATGGACTACATCAGCCCTGTTACTCATAGGTAAGCTCCATATTTTTTTAATTTCTAAAACTAAAATCTAAATTATCATATCAGCACATTCATGGTAAAAAAGAAATATCAAAAAATTTATCGTTATTGTGCAGTGTGGCCAATACAGCAAAGCGAGCCTTTTTAATTTGGCTCTCGGTTCTACTATTTAACAACTCAGTTACCGGCTTATCAGCACTCGGGACGTCCTTGGTGATTGCCGGCGTATTGTTATATAATCGAGCTCAGGAATACGACAAATTGAAACGCACGAATCTTAGACTTCAAAAATCAGCAAAAATCAACCTGCAATAACGTCCAAATAATGGGATTAAAAGATTGTGTTCTATTTATTTTGTGTGAAATTATTATGAAAAATTTCACAGTTTTTAAAAATTCTATTGTGAATTATAAAAAATATTAGTCAATTAATTAGGTAAAATTACCGAAATAATTTATCAAATTTATTTAATATTTAATTTAAGACCAACGCATTTCTTGCTAATTTACTAATTGCATTTTTTTTTCAACGATTCGAACAATTTTCTGTATGCATAATATTAACAGTAAAAAGTCAGTACAGTTTTAACCAAATTGGTTTGCTTTAATTACCCTGTTCCCATTCAAATTTCTTTTGCATTATGCGGTAATAAAATGAGACTCAGTAATCATATCAAATTAACTAGTAAACTGAGAAGTTAGAGAAGCTCAAAGATCGAATTTCAAACCACTATAAAAATTACAACCGCACGAAATACAAGGGATTGAACTTTCTTTGAAATCAAATACCTTTTTCAATTTCTAAAAAAAAGCGATTTATTTAACTTTTTACTTTAATTTAATTTCTATTTTTCTTAATATCATTATAAAACGCACACATAATATAAAATAAAGTAAAACACATTGGAAAAAGAACTTTAAAATATTCTCATCATCATCCTTTATCACTCATCATTTTTAACAAATACGTAAATATTATGGAATGATAATAATTTAATACAAATCTATTCCTAAACATACATTTATACTGCAAAGGTAAGTGTAAAAATATTCTGTCCATATTGAAATCCACTTCGGCTGGAATATAAAATCGACTTATGCTGCTCATTTGAAGGAACATTATCTATTATCCAATTATCTTCTATGTACAAAACATCAATTTAAAATCAAGGTCTTATTTTTCATTAAAATCAATCATAATTACTACTTTTTCCTAGAAGTAATTTAATTTTCCTATAATAACGAAATAGTGGCCTGAGTCCTGATAAATTTATCAAAAAATTAATTTACATGTGGTTATAAAGTCAGGAATTTAATTCAAAGTAGCTACACGTTTCTCTTACATGCAGAATTATCTAAAAAAATTTTTTCGATTTTCAGGATTTCCAAACTTAAGAATTTAACTGCCTGCAGTGAATACCGTTATCAGAAACTTTGTTTTCCCTTATTGAGAAGCTTTCAGCGCCTGTTCAAGATCAGCGAGAATATCCTTTTCAGATTCAAGACCAACTGAAAGCCTGATTAGTTGATCAGTAATGCCCAATTTTTTCCTTTCGTCTTCTGGGACCGATGCGTGAGTCATAACAGATCTAAGAAAAAATGTTCTTCAATATTTACTGGATTCTATTTAAATTTAATTCAGAGGAATTAAAGTTGTTATTTTTATTTAAAATTATATAGTTTATTGTGATGTTTTGAGGGGTTTAAGAAGTATATGCGATTTTACTTACGGTAATTCGGCAAGCGACTCATAACCTCCGAGCGATTCTGCCAGAATAAAGAGCTTCAAAGCCTTTAAAAACTTGTGGGAATCACCCTTGATGTAAAATGCAATCATACCACTGTGGCCTGTAGTTTGTTTTAATGCTAATTCGTACTGTGGATGCGATGGAAGATCTGAAATTGTAAATTCGTATTTTAAGTTATAAAAACATGTAGCAAAATATTAAGGAGAATAATAACTATATTTATATAGTTAGAACTTACAAGGGTGAACAACTTTGCTGACTTGGGGATGGTTTTCTAAAAATTTAGCTACTGCCATTCCATTCTTCATGTGCTGCAGCATTCTAATTTCTAAAGTTTTAAGACTTCTGTTCACTTGAGAACAATCGAATGGAGATGGAACTATTCCCATTGCTGAAAAAATCGATTATTATTATTATTATTATTATTACTATTACTATTAACAATATTCCTCATTAACTTAGTTTCATTCTCTTTTAAAAGTACCATTTTGAATGAAGCGCAATCTCTGCTCCAGATCTTCTCTTTTAGTAATCGCTGCCCCCATAATTACATCCGAGTGTCCATTTATGTATTTCGTTAGAGAATACATAACAATATCAGCGCCAAGATCCAAGGGTCGCTGAAATAATTTTCGATCATAATTTATAGGATTATTGAAACTCTCACCAAACTATTAATTGATAAAGATTTTAATTTAACTTTGATTTTTAATTTAAAGAGGTTTACCTGGAAGTAACAAGTTAAAAATGTGTTGTCAACCACCAAAATTATATCTGATCTAATCGACTTAATTCCTTTCGAGATTTCTTCGATGTCAGCTAATTTCATAAGAGGATTTGTTGGTGTTTCCAACCAAACCATCTGAAAATAGAAATTCACATTCATATTTTGCAATGTTCATAAGATATGATTAAGACAGTTTTGATATCTAGCAAGAAATTTTTATTTTTTATTTTTATTTTTTATTTCCTTATTTTTATGAATAACAAATAAAAGCAATTAAAGATTCTTTGAAAGATTTATGAGAATAGAAGAAACTCTTGAACTCTATTGTTAAAAAGAAAAGTTTTATCTTCCTTTATCAGGAAAGCAACAGTCGCAGTTGATAAAGAGTTCAAATAAGAATTTAACAACATGAGGCAGCTCTTAATATGTATTGACGTTACAAAAGAGCTGATTAGCCATATCTAAATTACTGCAATTGCAATTATAATTTTCAGTGGGGAAATGAGAATCAAAAAATCACCTTCGTATTTGGCCTGATAGCATTGAGAACATTTTGCGTAATGGAAGCGTCAATCAAAGTGACTTTGATGCCTGGTTTGCATTTTTGTAAAAAGCGATTCGTGCCTCCATAAACATCATCTCCGCAAACAAGATGATCTCCGGGTTCCAAAATCGCAGTCAAGGCTGTAAGGGCACCGAGGCCAGATGAAAATACAAGACCGTGTTTTCCATTTTCCAAGGCTGCAAGGCAGGTTTCTAGTACGTTTCGGGTTGGATTTCCGCTTCTCCCATATTCAAAACCCTGTGCACGATTTATGAATTATTTAAATACCGATATATTAAATAGACTATGAATTGTTTCTTGACACCTTAAAATATATTCAAAATTCTCAATCTATTCTCTTCACAAATATTCTCCAATAGATTTTCAAGAATAGTTTAGAACTCTAATCACAATCTTGCATATCCTATATCACAATGGTATACGTATTTTATTAATACACGTTGCATCATTTAATTTTGTAGTTCATTGCTCCAAACGCCATCCATACAAGTTGATTACAATTGACACAAATTTAAAAGGCATTTCGCCTTCATATACTTCGTTCTTAAAAGAAATTGTTACCTAATAGTGATTTATTCTTATTACTCAAGTTACAGGGAAAAATTTTAAAGATTCTTTACTCTGATTTTTATACTTTTATTGATTATTCTATTTTTTAAAGCATAATGTTGTAATTAACTTCTGAGATTTTAATAAGTTATGACTTACACGATGTTGAGCTGGTCCATCTTGTTGAAAAGTTGTGGACATTACTAAAGGAGGAACCACTGAACAATGACTCCATTGCCTTGGATCCTGGCCTGTATGAATTGCCTTCGTCGCAAATCCTTCCTCAGTGTGGGATGGCATTTTGCTGTAAAAAACGTATTTTTCCTTAATCAAGTTCTTTTTTTGTATCAGTAACTTTAAATTTTAAAATGAAATACTTTAAAAAAGTAGTCAGAGATGAGGAGAAAATCTACACAAAGAGTAGGATAGAATTTTTTTTTCAAAGTTACTATACAGGAAACATATAGAAGAAATAATTTTTTACATTAGGCTGGACCCAGCGTGTGCGAAATCGAATTTCGCGCACGGAGTGTAAAAAATACAATTCTGTTCTTGGCACAAATCCAGAAAATTCATACACCTTATTCATAAATCTACAACCATTTTTCAATACTGAATACTATATGCGAATCACCTAGACAATCTTTTTGGCGAATTAAAAAAAAAGCAAAAACACAAAAGCTTTTGTAATTTTTTTTAAGTAGAAATATTTTGCTTATATATTAATATTAATATCTTGGTCATTGCTTTTAAAAATTATGATTCAAAGAAAATCATCTAATCTGAGGTCAATTTAAAAGAATACAAGATATTAAAAACAAAGTGATCATTACTCTACAGTTTTCAAATGTGGATATTCCCATGACGAAGCAATTTTTTAAATTGCAAAATATGTAGCAAAATAAAATCGCAATTTATATTTAGGTATTTATATTACTCCTAACTGACATTTAAATCGACTGAATCATAATACATATACCCATGACTGTCATAATTTTAAACTGACTTTGACATAATTTCTACTTAACAGATAACTTTTAATTGCTATGGTATCCCACGCGTATAGCAGTAATAAATCAGTTATAAAATTGTAATCTGGTCATGGTCGTATAAAAATCAAATATTAAACAATTTATTTATTTCTTATCCGTTCCAATGACAAAAATAACTTTTGTTTAATGTAACTAAAAATGGATGATTATTTAGAAGGTACATATGTATTATTAATATAAAAATAAATGATACATACGTACATATGTATCTTATTGTATTATTTATCACGGAATAAAAATCAGGAATACAGAAATTATTTTTCAAAAAAGCTGGACAAGTTCTTAACTCATCTATTTTACACAACAATTTTAGGCGATTTCATTTTCTCTAATTTCGCATACATATTTATAAATAATCTCAAATATGCGACATAATCGTTGGCAGCCGGAAACACGACTCACGTGTTTAGGAAAATGACGTTTTATTGTCTACATTACTTATTTTTTATCTGGGCTTTTCCAAACGATAATCTAGTTTCGACATAGCGGTGTCTTATAAAGGTTTCTCTCTCGATAGTGTAAAACAGGTTCAACATAAAAGCTTCACGAAAAAAAAATATTCCGCTAACCTAACCCACCTTGAAAGGGCCATAAAGATATAAAATGAAAGGAACGATAGAAAATAATGAAATACATATTGATTTATAAATGGATGAATATCATACAAAATTAACCACCATGTAACCCCAAAATTAACTCGCACTAAATCGAATTTTAATCAACTCAACTAATATTCATTAAATTTCAATATGGGTACTATTTATTATATTCTAAAGCGCATTCGAATTCGCCGGGTCGTTTTTGTATTAACATCGAAAAGTAGGCGACAAACACCGAGTGATTTTAATCCATTTTTTGAATTTTGGTTGGAATCCTAAAAATTTCTCTCTTTGGTTCTATTTCAATTTATCTTATCTTGCTTATATTTATACAAATGTATTCACCTGTTTTTCAGTCGATAGAGGATGATGAAATGAGTCTGCTAACTGCTTCCAAGTATTGGAGCAACACACCACAGGTACTTACTGTTCAACGGCGGATGTCAGACTGACTGAGAGCGAGACGCGACGCGAGACGAACGAACAGATCAGAACAGAAGACGTCAGCGGTCAGCTCAGCGACGTCAGCGGTCAGACAGTGTGAGTTCTGAGTTTCTGACTTACGGAATGTCGAATGACTGACTTGCAACTTTTTTACGTCATATGTATATGTATATCAATATCTTATTATAAGGATAAATATGTCTTACGTCTCTATAACGCAAAGGATAACTATAATTGTAAAAAATGTATTACAGTGACTAAGAGCGAGAATCTCGATTGATTTCAATCAGTAATTGCTCCTAATTCAAGATTTTAACTTGACGCTTGACCTTGGGACTAGAGAAAAAACTACAAAAAAACTACACTACAGACAAAAATTTTTTATTCCCCATCCACGTGTTGGCCTTTCATCTGAAGTTGGTCGAATTTCACCCCTGCCCTTGAACTATGAAGTATGACCTCATAAAATCAGGGCGGTTTTTTTAAAAGGGTTTTAAATTTCTGTTATTTAAAAATTTTTTAACCAATATTATAGTATTACAGTTTTATATTTTTAAGTTCTAGCATGGTTAATTTTAAATGAAGCATTTCAAAATTGGAATATTTTAAATTGAAAATTTGAAAATCGAACAATTTGAAATTCGATTATTCCAAATTGTATATAAATTCATACTGAAATCGTTCGAAAAAGAGCGCAAAGAATAAATAAACTTTGAACCACTTCTTTGGTGAAATTCAAAGGTCTTTATTCTATTTTTAAATCAGCTAAATGGTTATTTCGAGAAAAGTAAACACTGATGCTCACAAAGATATATTAACAATCTGCTTCTGATGAAATAAATTCTACCGAGTTCAAAATACTTTTGTAGTCAAATTTGCATTTTGGAATCCTTTTCCTATTTTTCTTCGATTTGATCAGGCAATGGAAAATTAGTTTATGCAACATTTTACTTTTTTAGAAAGCAGAAAAAAAAATAATAATTCAATATTATTTTTTTGAAAAAGTAAAAATTATGGAAAAAAGTCTGGCTACTTTGAATTTGTTCATTATGGTAATTATCATAAGAGCAAATTTAAATTCGCCAATTTACTTTCGCAATAATATACACATTTCTTGCTAAAACTAGGCCATTTACCTCCGTTTCATATAAACAAAGGTAAATGGCCTCTTTTTAGCAAAAATATTTATTATTGCGAATGTAAAACAAGCGAAACTAATAATAAGTATAAATAAATAAGTATAATAAATGTTCTAATAATAAGTAACATTAAGGAAATTTTTTTGCAATCATTAAGCAAAAATTTAAAAAACAAAGCAGAAATAGAAAAATGCATGGTAACATTTTGACCAATCTTCGATGTGTTTTAAGAAATTAGAATTTATCTAAAATCATATTTCAAATTTCACAGATTTCACATACCGGATGTCGTTTTGTAACCTCGAAATTCGAAATCGACTCTTTTCGATAGACTGTACGGACTGACTAGTCAAATGACTTCCTCTTATAAAAAAATGAATCTTACAATAAAAGTTATAAATTTATCGAATTTTTTATAAATGAAATTAAGAAGATTCCAAGAAAATTACCTATAATGAAATTAAAATTGTCTCATGCAATTTGAACTTTAATCAATCAAAGTTGTAAACAAAACAACCGGAAGAGTCAGCTACTTTTGCGCTGTATGCTGATTGGTCATTTTTCCCTGAAGAAATTTGTATTGACCAATAGCATTTATTCCCACCATAATTAAATCGATATTTACGCGATTATTCTTCTTTCTTTTGTCCTTCTTTAGACTGTGTAGTTTCCCTCTCAACCTATATATTTTGGACACCAACGACACCAAATACCAACAAAAAAATAAACCTACGAGTGGAGTAGTGGACTGACATTGTTTCTTACAATTAGTGATTTGTTATTGCGATGAAAAAAGTTACGGAGGTTTTTGCGTTTGTCCTTTTAATTTTCTCGGATTTTGCTTTCGGTGATGTGTTTTTCAATGTGATGAATCGCGAAGATCCGTGCGTTAACCTATGTGAAAAAGTACCCCTGACAGATACAAATGTACGCATCACTTCTTTCTCAGTAAACCTTATCTCCTACTATATATCATTCTATTATTTCCACTCTCTTTTTTTTAATAATTTTAGGTTTAATAATTGAAAAAGCAATTTTTATTTCAGGGTGCTTCTACAACCCAGAGCAAATACGTCAAATCATGTTGTCAGAGGGGATGTAGATTTTTTAATTTAGTCGATCTTAGTCGAGGACTTGCTACTGATGGTGTAAATGGCACAAGAGATGCTTGCGATGCTTGTAAGTATTTTTATATGCTTTTTACTATTTTAATTATTTTTAGGTTTTATTGATTATTTTTTATCATCCTACCATTTTTTGGAAATTCAATTTCTCATATCAACATACGTATTTTGAATTTTCGTTTTTCTTTGTCGATAGCTTGTACAGAAGCCTACACAGCTACCAAAGATCAGAATGCGTGTAGAAAAGGCTGTGATTTTATGGCCAAGCAACGAATTTCTGATCTACTTTCGCTCTTCTCCGTGGCTATATACGTCGAAGAAAATGTTGGCATTGATTCAAATGTCCTACTGATGTCTCCAGACGTTCCGGAAAATGATATTCTAACGGACCCCGGTCTCAGGAAAGAACTCCTCCCTGGATGGTGGGACTCTGATGGCTTCAAATTACCCCAGACTTACGTGAAAACTGTGCCAATCGACTCAGGGGTAAATAATAAAAAATCCAATTAATTTCAAACGTTTTTAAACTTGCTACAAGCGGTAATTTTAATACTTCTATATTTTAGAGTCAATAAATGTGTGAGGAAAACTTTGACAAATGTCTCATGTTTATATATAAAGTAGTTAAAAGTATAGAAAACGCTCTTCTTGGATTTGATAACTATATAAAACCTAATAATACTCGAAATAGTTATGAAATACTTCATCCTTTTACAATTAAATAGACAGTGGATTACGGAATACCATCCGATTATTCTGGAGAAACTGAACAAAGCTCTTCGGTTCCTGGATCCGATTGGCTGCAGTGTGCATCTCGTCACACCGGAATACCCCGCTGGCTACTGGGTTCAGCAATTGTAGGAGCTGCTCTCTCGATTCTCTGGCTTTGCTTGTTTCCCAAGGAACCCAGTGAATTTGACGTTGGTGTCAAAGAAACTGACACCGAGAAACAAAACCTTCCAAGTAAAATGATGGTCTACATCCCAGATGAAGCTCCCCTCTACAAAACTCCACCTCCAAAATATAGCGACTTGAAGGTTTAAAATCCAAACCAAATTATTTTTGTCATTCAAATTTAATTTTCTAAACCATTTCAAGTAAAAAAAACGACATAAATAAATATTGGGCTCCGATAAATAGAGAACGCAAAACAAATCGCGCGACTTTTACTTTCATTTAGTCGCGCAACTTTTTATTTAAAGAACATTTATTTTTAAACGATACTACTTGTTAAGTATTAATCTCTAAATTGTCATTTCAAAATGTTGACGAAAAACAATTTTAAAAGAGCCAATTTATAATCAAAAAACGTTTAAAAGAATAGTACTATTTTTTTTGGGTTGATTTTTTATAGATTGCAAAGAAACTATGTATCATAATTAAAGGTGTTAGACTCAAAGCAATTCTCCATATTCTCTACATGTATGTACGTACTTTAAGAAATTTGAAGCTTTCTTAGGCGCTTGTGTAAGAAATTATTATTATTATTATTATATATATATATATATATATATATATATATATATATATATATAAAACGCAGGAAAATATGTGTGTATATACTGAAAATCATTTCTATATGAAAGCTTGGCTTGAAATTGTTTTAAACTTTTGCCTTTTTAGCAATGTATAACCAACCATTCCCATATTGGAGATCGAATTTGATTTGATAATTAGAGCTATAAAGACTACGCAGTTTACTCAAAAAGTAAGAAGATTGATAAAATAAAATTAAGGATACTCATTTTTTTCATTTTTTCAGTAGTATGTACTTAAAATAAAGAATACCGAACTATTTGAGATTCCTGAACTTGAAAGCGAGGATAAATATTTTAGAAATCCCTTTTACGAGTCTCATATTTATTATTGATCATGATCTCAAAATACAACGAACTCGAGATTTTGATGTTATTTTTTTCACATACTATAGTAGTTTAAATTTTGTGCTCAAGTAATCAATAATATCTTTTACGATCTGAATGTTACTTAAAATGATAGATAAAACTCACTGAAACAAGCTTTAAAAATAAATGTGTGTTGATAGATTCGTTGCACAAAAATTGATTCATCTGATTGCACGATGTCTACTTTTAGAAAAATTTTTTCGTTAGAAAAATTTTTTCGTTAGAAAAATATGTAAAACAAAAAAATTGTTTATACTTTTTGTTAAGTCTTATATAATCTAAGACTCAACACCAATTAATTTCGTAAGCTGCGAAGCCTTGATGTTAAATGTTTATTCCTCACTGATGAGGAACAAAAATGAGTTTTTTTCCACGCACGTAGACTTACAATGTACTTGAAAAAGTATAAATCTATATTTACTAGTTGTGATTTCCAAACTTCTTCCTTGTGATATATTAGAAATAGGTGTTAAACTTACAGTATCTGTTCTCGTTTACAATATCAACAACGTGCGTGTATTGTAAGTTTTAAGACTTCAAACAACATTTCAAAACCAAAGCATCCTGTTCCTTGTAGAATAAATTTTGTCTGCTAAGGGAATTCTCTTAGAATGTAAACGTGATGAAAATAAAGGAAGTGTTATCTTATTAAATTATAATTAGACTTAATCTTATTTCTGATATCTTATTTATATTAATTAATAGAATAACCGCACAAAAACTGATAATATAAATCTTTTTTATTGAAATATTGGCGAAATCCTTATAATAATACTTGGAACATTCTTTAATCTGATCACATAATTGTGAGTTCTAAAAGGTACCATTTATCGTAGAAAATTTACTTTTAAGTTTTTAGTTTAAAAAATAAATTACTAGTTTCTACATAAATTCAAAATAAACTTATTATTGAATTAAGAACTCTCTTTGTACATTATAAGTGGAAATGAAACGTAACTTTTTAAAGCTTCAAAACTAAACACATAATGTGTTTCTTGAACACAAAATTGCATGTACTGATAAGTGTCTTTTGGACACAAGAATAACGTACTTTAAACTAAAAATCGGTGACATTTTTTACAGCCAGTATAGTTTGGGATCGTCTCTTCGAACTTGGAGTTTCAAAACGTGCCTATAAATTTTCAAAGCTGGACCTAAGAGCAGATCCAAACCACTGAGAACATCGGATCTCTTCATCATTAAAAGTGAAGGACCGTCTATATCCTAAAATTCAAATTCAGCAAATTAAAATTTAATAAAAGGGAAATATAAATAAATTTAAACTCAAATTTTTTAAGACAAATATCGGTCATTAAAATATTAATACACTTTTCCTTTCCAGAGAATTAAATTGCAAGTACTTTTAAAAAGAAGATTTTTGAAAATAAAAGTTTACCTGGTGTCTGAAAATTTCTGCTTCCTTGGGAAATAATCTAGCAAAATATTGATACACCTGCTCAGATGTCCAGTCGGAAGCGTCTGGGATATTCGGATCCATTCCTTCTACACAGGATTCGTCATCCATTCGATCTGGAGAAACTCTCGTCGGAGAAACTCTCGTTGGAGAAACTCTCGTCGGCGAAACTTGCGGGCTTAAAACTGGTGGTAATACTGACGTATTATTTGGGGATTCTGTACGATTTTTAATTAAATTAATATTTTGGCTTAGGGTGGGTTTGAAGTTTTTCTGATTACAGTCATTACACTGCCATTTCGAAGTGGACTTTAAACTTGAGACTCGTGGAGAGTGGCAAAAAGAGTGGTAGGCGTCGTCACAGTTGTAGCAAGTTATCAAAGGTCCCTGTAGAGAACACATGAAACCAAATTTAGTATTAAACAAAAAAATTTAATAAATTAATTTTAAGTCGATAAGAAGACAAATTTTAAAATACTCACAACATCTGATGTTTCACAACAGGTGACACAACTTTTGCATCTCTCACATTGCCAACTGCTACAGGATTTTTGAAGCAATTCTTCTGGAGTGTAGATGCAACTAGGATGCGCTGTAAAAATTTTTAAGTTAAAAATTTTACATAATTATATGTAATAAATGTGTCTTATTTTATATTTAAATAATTTAAAACATAACAAGCTTAACGTTCATATTTTCACAATTTAAGAATGTATGTTACATTAAAATTTTGTCTTTAAAGTGGAAATAGTTAAAATTAGTTACATATTGTAATAATAATATATTGTTTAAAATGTTTAAAAAGGTAGCAATTATTCATGTACATATAAAATATATTTCTAAATTTGGTTTATTTTATTTATTACTAAGCAAATTTTAAAGTCTAGCTATAGAGAAAAAGTTAAATAAAGAAAACTTAAATTGAAATTAGAAACTTTATATGAATCCACCTCTATTTGAATTTTCCCGCCATTTCCTGTAAGTGACGTCATTGGAGTTTACGAAGTTAGTCAAAAACAACTAAATTTCAATATTTTATTAATTAAATCTCCAATTAATGAGTCTTGATTTAAAAGTTAGAATCTATATACAATATATACATTTCCTTTCATAAATTTACATTTTAGGAATTCGAAAAGAATTCTGAAAACGTAATAATCGCAAATTGAAAATTCGCGTTCGAATTTCAAATTTTCGGTTGACTAACGTACCAAAACTAGTGTTCTTTCGACTTCCATGGAATCAATATTGTCGAGTCGAGCCCGGTGATTTTAGAATGAGAAAGAACAATTTACGGTCGATTTTTATAAAAACTCGTGTGAATTCGTGTGTAGGCAGAGTAGACGCTCAATTCTATGTAAAAATTTGAAAAATGCGAAGCGAATTTGTAGTCAAATTCGTTGCTCGGATTTTAAAGCTAGGGCGCTTGATTTTTTTGTGGAGTAGGTTTTTGTAGGACAATTTTTGTCACAAATCGTTCGAATTTCACATTTAGAGATAAAAATTCGAAACTCGAGTGAATTCGCAATATATTTCGCCATGTGTTAAGTCTTTTTTCGTGTGTGAAACTCTAGGATACGATTTTTCGTTGACAAATTCTGAACATTTCTTTTTTGCGCGGGAAAGAGGGATTCTGAGAATTATGACTTGAGATAAATTACTTTCTGCCATAGATTTCTCAATCTTTGTTGAAATCGATCGTGACTTTGTACTCTGTGCAGTGGGTAAGGGCAAGTTTAATGAGTTTTTCGACAAATTTTGTCAAAACCATATCAACTTTGAGAACTAGGTTAAAATTAGGACATACATAGTATATTATTTATGATTGAAATTTTCAGCAGATGACCTTTATTCAATGATTTATATTAACCTTAATTTAGATTTTTCTAGAGGTCTTTCCAAATTTAAAAGTTAATATTAGTGAAAAATGTGTATAATGAAATTCGTGTCTCTTGTGTAAAAGTGTGTTTTGTGTAAAGTGTCTTTTATGTGAAGTGTCTTGTGTGTAAAGTGCCTCTTGTGATTATTGAACTTCAGGATTATCCGGGAATTTATAAAAGCAGTGAACAGGTAAATTATACTTCTAATTGGGAAATTTGTAAATTGACCAACTGAAAATTTAGAATGTTTAATTAAAAAAAAAAAAAAAGAAATGGCGGTTAATTCAGCTTAATAGATTAATTAGATAGTTGATCTTCTCATTTTTATCAGCTCGGATTCAAAGTTTTCTTGCTTATCAAAACAAAAATTTTATTTTCTAAAACATTAACTCCATTCTTTTATAAAACAGAAACAAGAAACTAGCACGTTACTATGCTCATTTTCTCACAATTTTTAAAACTTGTTTTGCTAAATATTTTATACATAGAGCAAATATTATTTTATGACATGAGAATATCTGAATACTATATGTAACAAATATTCTAAAAATGTTTAGAATTTTCCTCATCTAGTTAAATACAGTAAAACTCAGGATTTTCAAATTAACAGAATGTAGATTGGGATTTATGGCTATAGAATATTGTCATAATAAATTTGAATTGAAAAATGAATTAATTTTGAATTCAATATATATAAAATTAGAAATCATCCGAATTTAAAAAGGGTTAGATAATATCGTTTTATTTTAAATTTTATGTTTACTTAATTTAATTTTAATTCAAAATACATACCTCTCACAGTACAATCTCTACACGCGATAAGTGATTCCTGTTTTTCTCTAGAACATAGACTACATTGTCTATTGGGTCCATCTTTCGTAATAGGCTTAAGAGATTCCTGAGAATCTTGTGATGAAGGAATACTCTTAGTTTGTGATGCAGGTTGTCTTCCCCGCTTCCTCTTAACTAAATTATTGTCCGACGGATCGAATACTTTCTTTGCTCGCTGAAAAAATATTTGATTTAGCACTCCTAATTTTAATTATTTCAATTAAAATTATTGCACATTGTACGATTCAAATTTGGATCCACACTACGTTCAAAAAAAGATCTTTCTATCTTTTCTTTAAAATGTCAATGATCAATTTTGAAACGCTGATTTGAAAATTAATGTTTCTAAGGAAGGGGGAAATTAAAACAATGGTGACATAATATATTACATAAATATTTGCTACTGAAGTTTGAAGTCTTTAAAAAAAAACTTGACATCCTCTGTTAGTATCTTCATTATATTATACATTATATGTTATGTTATTATTTAAAAAATTAATTTCAAATTTCGATATTTGGGCTTCTTTCGAATGTTATTATTCTGGACATAAAATATTTTCTAGCTTCTAAAACAATTCTCTTCAATCCTTCTATCAAAATTTAAATCCATATTTCTTCTATTCTGAAAAAGTATATCTGATCTTTCGATTCTAAAACAAAAACATAAACCGTCTGACATTTCTTAACCATAAAGTTCTTTAAGATCCGAGAAAGAATTATAAGTTCTATTAATGTAATTGGAACTGAAAATTAGAGTATAAATATGTTTAAAATACAAAACTCACTTTTCTCCGAGCACTGCGAAATCCCCAAGCATTATTACTGGACGGTGTTGGCGATGTGTTAGTCGAACTTCTTGCATCTTCCTCATCGCGATCCTCGCTAAAACACCCATTATCATCCCTTTTCTCTTTTTCCCTCTTATCAATCTTCGTCTCACTCCTAAAATCATCAAATTTAATCTCAATATCCGCCGTGTCATCCGACCTCACAAACAATCTCTGCTTGCGTTCTGCCTTCCCCGTCTTTTTAAGGTTAGAATTCTGTTTGTCATTTTTTTGGTCCTGCTTTCCGTCATTTGTCGTCGGAGAACTTGAAACATCTCTTCTTTCCTGATCCTCATTCTTTTCTCGTTCCTCAAACTGCTCGTCACCGTTTTTTTTGTTCGATCCAACAATAATTTCGTAGCAATCCTCCTTTTTATACATTTGTTGTTCAGATTTCGGACTCGCCTGTCTCGACGATCTCGGCGTATTTGACAAGGAATCTGGCATTGTCACATCTTCTCCGTCGTCAAAATCGTAAAGACTCGTAGCGGACGCACTTGTGCCACTTGTACTCGCTTCTTTTCTACTTCTCGCACTTCCGTTTTCTAAAAGTGTTTCTTCTCGAATCGGTAAAATCGGTTCCGACAAACTCAAATCGGACGTCGCCACCAGCGAGTAATTTCCGTTTGCGAGTCGCGTCAAGTTTCCACTTGCAATTTCTTTGCTCAAAAAATCTTCAATCATTCGACGAGAAGTCGGATTTGAAACGCCGTCCAAGAGTTGCTCAACTAATCTGATTGCGGGAACGCCCTGATCAAGATAATCAGGTTCCTCGACAACCAACTCGGCGACGGCACCAGCGACCATCGCTGAGTTTAATTTTTCCTTGACAAAACCTTCAGGTCTGTTTTTGTAGAGCTGAAGACGAGACCATTTGGAAGCATTTCGATAACTGGTGTTGCCCTTGTAGTCGACTTGGATAACCTTCTCGGCTTCGATTAATCGGTGAAGGTCGGCAATTGTATCGCGAGCATCCACAGAGAATTTTCTGAGGAGATAATTGCAAATTCGATCGGCATCCGGACGTGCTTTGCGCCTTCGGAGCTGATCAATTGCTTCCAAGATTTGATCCTCGTGCAAGATGGGATTCCCAACCCGGGGCTGCTGCATAGCTGACCCGGGCTTTTTTCCTCCGAGAGGCGCCATGGTTATTTTTTTCGTAATTATTCTATGGACGTTTCTGCGCACTTACGAATAACCTTTCTTTTTAGCTTGGAGTTCTGAAAAGGGATGAATAATATTTTATTTGAGCTCTTTTTAAAGGAAAAATAGTTCTAAACTCTGCTGGTTTAATTTTTATTTTTATAATCGAGATTTAGTAAATTATTTTCAATATCCTCATTATATAGAAAAGTTATAAAATGAATTAGTTGTAAAGAGATCTCAGGAGACAATTTAAACTTTCGTCATACGCAGTTTGGTCAAATAGCAACTCTTTAAGACTTTAAAAATATCCCTTTTTTCTCAACTTACATATTTAACTTATCAAAAACTTATTCAACTTCGCTGAAGTCTATAAGTATCGTAAAACCTTTAAATAATCCTAAAACCTAATTTTTTCCAGATTTTTCTTGATAAAGTACCTTTTTCATTTTCAAGTCATTCATACTAATAAGCTGCATATTACCATTCAATCAATACTCGTTAATTTTAAAACGTTTAAAATCAATCCTGGGACAAGCGACAAGAGGGAGAAGAGATTCCCTTTTGTTTATGTTTATAAATATCATTTTCTAACTTTTCTATCTATTATTTTTCAAGTCCATTCATAAAAAGTTGACCTCGACCTGTATCCAAAATTTAAAAAAAAATATGAATCGTACAGAGGATATCAGAAACCTAATCAAAAATATTGTGCGTTTATCAGAACTTTTGATGTAATCGAATTCTCCAGGGACGGCTTTTTCGGGTAGAAGCGTGAATCCGCCTTTGAAATGAAAGAATCCATCACTTTTTGCGGTAAAGTCAAGGTGGACACCCGATTTTCGAAGCACAAATTAAATTACTTAAAAAAGATAATAGCCAACTGATCAAATTTAATACCGAAAGTCTAATTTCAATTTGAGTTAATTCTAATTCTATCAATAAGAACATTGATCTAGAAATCGAATATAATTTCCACATTAAAAATTATTTGAATTAAATAGTTACAGTTACTCATCCAATTCAGAAATTTGATGAAAAATGCTTGCCAAAAACAAGTACAAGATTTGCCGAGATTTACAGACGCCGGGTTGACCGTTATTTCTCTCTCACACTCGCTCTTTTCCAACTCTCTTTCTCTCTCTACAGCTGCATACGCATTCTCTTCTCTCTCTGTCTTTTCTGTCGCTCTGCATTACAATCAGTGACGATTGAGCCCCTTCCCGATTAAATCAGACCTTTTCGCATTTTATTCTTTCAAGAAAACTTTGATGACCCGAAATTAATCGAAAGTGACATTTCTATTCTCGCTCCAACCGTCAAGCTCTAAAATTTGTTCTCAATGAGAAAAATTGTCTCATAAATTGTAAAGTTTTCTCCGTTTTCGCGACGCTCATATAACTGAACCACCGGGAAAGCCCGAATTGTCCCTGATTATATATAAAATGATGAATTTTGATGGAATGAAGGAGAACCTTACGTTGTACAAGGTAGCGTGAATTTCCTCGGAGATGATGTTTTTGTCTGATGACAACTGGTGAAAAGTCGATAAGGCGACAAAAAAACTAAAGTCCGAAACGCGCTCTTTTCTTTCCGATGAGGCGGCGCGCCTCGTCTGCGACACACAACGACCCTCGAGCAAAAGATCGAAGAGCTAGAAACCTTGGCGCACTTGTTCGCACTGTCACTGCCGGATTCGGAATGAATTACAGAATCGTTTGCACATACGTAAGATCACGTCCGTCGCTTTTTCGAAAAGTAATCTTAATTAAAGTGAAGAGCGCGAGGCACCGGGCGGCGGCTACGAACATGGACGAACCGCATGAGTACGACACGAGGAACTCAATTTTTATGGGGCAGCTAGAGTAACAGGAACGTAGTCGACTAGTTGACGCCCGACGCTAAACTGAATGAACTGAAGGCCAACTTCGATAGTCGTCCGATACTCTCAACTTCTTGATTCGGAGCTTGCGCGCGCTTACTGCCTTTTAGCTGAATTTTTCAATGATTGGTGGAAAACTCAAAAAGACATATATTTTATTTTATTTTTATTTTTTTCAGTGCTTTTGAAGCTTGATAGGGTAATAAAGTAGAAAATGAAAAAAAGAAAAAAAATGGAGCAAAATTGATTAAAATCTGAGAGGTTTTGATATATCTAGATCAGATTGGATCAGATTCTAGGTCAATGATGTTGAATATATGGCTGATTTTATTTATTTCGTAGAGAATTGCTACACAATTTATATGTTGCTACACAAAAGTAAGGCGTTAGAGTTAGAATAATCGTTAATTTAACAAATGTGGAAGGCGATTCAATGCTATAGCGTACCGCTAATGTTTTTGACTGGCATTTCAAAAATATGAATTTAGGTAAAATCAATATGTATTGAGAGCATTTCCCATGATTGGAGATTCAAGGAAAAGATGATTATATTAAATTGTCATGAATGTGGTCTTAATTTCTAATGTATATAGTTTTAACCTGCTACAGTATTTTCAAATCCACTATCGGATGTAGATTCAATTTAATTAAACTACAATTAGTACGATTAATGAAAATTTATTATTTGTAATTTGAATTATTTTCTATTATAAAATTTCTCTGTAATATTATAAAAGTTGATTTTCTCAAATTTGATCGTACTTTTTTAGCTCCAAAATTTACAGTGTGAATTTTATTTAGAAAACATAGAAATACTAAATCCATATACAAAAATGGAACGCACCTCACACACCTATGATAACAAGCCTTGCTTAATCTCGAAGTACAGTTTAAAGTTTTTTTTATAATAAGAAACAGGAATGTATCGCAAAAAAATCCTCCTAAAAGATCTGTCCAATTAAGAATAATTTTCTTTTTCTGCTTCAGTGTATTCATTACCGCGTCTGCGCATTTTCGATATCTGCAAAAAAATAATTAAAATTAAAATTTTTATCTATTGTATTAGTTTTATTAATATCATTAATATTATTAAATTAATCTATAAATTAATCTTACCAAATTAAAAGGCTTGCCTTTCAAATCAATCTTATTGATATTCCTTAAGGGACTTTGAGGAGCTTCACTTTCAACTCTTTTAGAAGAATTCGGAGTCTTTTGTAAACCTTTTCGAGGAAATTGAGGCAATTCAGAACGTCCTGATGACTTACTTAAATCATTTAAAGACCTTCTTCTTTGCATCTCAGGCCTAGGAGAAAATTTCGGAATTCCAGAAGGTGTACTTGGAGGTCTTCGAGCTTTCGGAGTGCTCGACCTCTTTGGAGATACATTTATTTTGTTTCTGAAAAATAAATTAAATCACAATGAATTTAATAATCGTTTTTAATAGTCCTAATTACTATTAGGACGCAATAAAAATTATTATGAAAAAATTACTTACCCTTTCGGACTGTCAGTTGAATTAAATTTTTCTTGACTTGATTTCGAAAGCGCAGGAACCGGAGATATATTACATGAAAAATTGCGTTTACGAGGTGAAGGTGGTTTCATTATTGGCATCCTCGGTACCTTATAATCCGGAGTAGAAGATGCAACTGGTTTCGATTTCGACTTCTTGAAAATTATAGGTTTAATCAAAGAATTAGGTGTGCTACTAGTCACCGTAAAAGCAGAAAGCGCTTCAGATGAAGTTTTAGTTGGTGTTTGTGGCTCTGGCAGTGAAGTGACTTTCTTCCCAATCGATCCTGAAAAATAAGAATCGAATTAAATTATTTAAAAAATTCAATTAAATTCGTTATTTGATTTTAAATTAGAGTAACTTCTTACCTCGTCCCTGTATATTCCCAAAAGGTATCGTTGCCTTCATTGGACCCTTTTTAGAAACTCCAGTTCCAAATTTGTGCTTGAACTTAATCCTCACAGCATCAGCCATACTTGAAATTCCGCTTTTCTGTATTTCCGGGGGCGGAATTACTTTAGCTTGAACTTCTGCAAACAGATAATTTAATTGAATTTAAATTTCTATTTCTAATTTAAATATGTTCCTTTAAGTTTGAAAGAGAAGAATTTTTATACCTTTCGACGAAATAGATTTCCTCATACTGGTAGTGGAATCAGTTTTCTTCTTTTCCAATAGAGAATTCACAAAGTTAGGATCGCTTGAGAATCTTTTTCTCACTGCCAGAAGTTGTGAGTTTATCTTTTCTTTTGCTGACTGAGTATTATTTCTAATTGCTACTTGACTCACTGACAAATTTTCCTGAACTGACTTTTCCGGAGATGATTTCATCTAAAAAATCAAATAAATGTTTTAAATGAAACACTTTAGATATCTAAAGAAGTACTATTTTATCCAACTTACCTTTGAAATCGAATCCAAACTTCTTCTAGAAATAGATTTATTCAATCCTGGATATTGTATTGTCCTAAAATCTTGTCTTCCCTTTTTTATCACAAATGATTTTCCTCTCTTAAACCCTTCCTTTTTACTGTCCTTATCATCAATACTTTCATTCTCTTTGTCTTCTTTATCACTTTTGCTACTATCCTTATTTTCCACATTTATGGTTTTTAAATCTTGATTCTCTAAATCCTTATTCTGTTGACCTTCATCTTGGCCAACTTTATCAATTTGCATATTACTCTTTGCAGTTTGGAAATAGGCTCCCAGCAATTCAGTATTATTTTCCCATTTAACTCCCAGGACTTTCTCGAGTTCATTTAACAATTTCTTAGCGTCGGGATTCTGCTCGGTTTTGATTAATTTCTCGAGTTCCAACAAGAGAGAAGTGGCCATGATCTTTTTCTCTGGATCTTTGGGCTCTATGAACTCCATTTCTATATCCTGCATCGTAATTTTGCTTTTCTCTTCTGAAGATTCGTCAGACGGTGGACTTTTGCTTTCCACTTCCACCGGTGAATTGGGAGGAGCTTCTGGTTTTAAGGGCGATGGAGGCAAATCAATGAGATTATCGACGATTACTTCGTCGTCTGAATCTGGTAGCTCATCGAAGTCAGGTCGCGAGTGACTAGAGAGATCACACTCACTTAATGCTAAAAAAGTCAATTGGAGATACAATAAAGATAAAAGGAAACAAATACAGTATGAAGATGCTTTACTTACAACTAGTCTTGTCCTCTGCCATCTCTTCAAAAGTCTTTGCAAGTTTTCTCGCCTCGCTCAAAATCGATTTATCCGCTCCACTCTTCTGCAACAAAAAAAAATATAAAAACTCATTGAATACAATTCACAGAAATAATTCAAATAAATTAAAAAGAAAGGTACAAAATAAAAAATTATTACCGTGAACACAGAGTCTGAAGAACTGACCGAAAATGAACTCTTACTTCTCGAAGAGGTGGACTCGCTTGAAGGAACAAAAATCTCAACATCTATCAACTTTTCTTCATTCTTATCATACTGTTCTGTTTCTACCTGGGACTCAAATTCGCTTTTTATTTCGCTAATCCTATTTTCACTCATACACTTTAATTCCTTAAATTTCTCAGACAATTCTGTGATGTCCCTATTAACATTTTCGGAGTCACTTGGAGAACTCTGAGATAATTTCATCTTCAGAGCCCTGAATCGTTCCCTCAGATCAGAAATATCGCTCTTTACAATGTCTGAAGCACTCATCGAACCAATCGTGCTTGCTGAGTTGCTTCGAAAATTCCTTTCAGAATTCGCAGGAGAAAGAGTAATGGCTGGTAAGTTTTGAGAATTCGATGAAGAACCACTTTTTAAAAAAGCTTGGTTCATGGTCCCGTTAGAAAAAATGGAAGTGGAAGAATTGCAGGCTGAAGAAATTGAGGCAAGTCTTATTTCGGAGATGTTCGATAAATCGGAAAAAATTGAGTTGTCTGCGCTGTATTTATTTTCTAGAAGAAAACCTTTGTTCATTTGATCATTGAACTCGATAGAAGGCATGCTAGACAAGGTACTTCGATCACTTCTGGAAAGTCTTCTCCTTGTATCTATTATGGAATGTGATCTTTGTTTAAAATCGAATTTCTTTGGGGAAAGCCTATCACCTTGTGAGAGACTGCGTCTGTTATTTATTAATTTGGGATTTTGATTGAGATTCAACATGCCTTCTGCTTCCATAATTCCTTTTTGGATACACATTGAAACTCTCTGAGCGACCAGAGATCTAATTGCGGTTTCTTTAGTTTTTGCTTTAGTCTCATGGCCAGTGAGGGAATCGTTCATGGCAGAATAATTTAGAATGGAAGTATCTCCGGGACTGGATATCTGAATCGAAATTCGAGGAAAATCCTCGTGTTTAGGATTGTCGTTTAACAAATCGGTATTATTTAAATCCTCTAGGATACTATTTTCTATGAGACAGATAGGAGAAGTATTTAAATCGATGTTAAGCACCGAATCGTCCAGGGTTTTATTCATTTTTAGCACTTCTGCGTGTCTTGTGTGCTTTGGAATAAAATCATCCTTGAACTCAACTGAGTGTTGTTTTGATTTTTTGCTACTAGAAACTTTTTCCAGGACCATTTCGAATGGGTCTTCTAGTTTGCGGACATACTCTGCTGTTTCTTTAAAGACTTGGTCGAAGGGATTGTTGTCTAAACTACTGCGTTTCTCGCCTGAAAATGATGTGAAATAAAAAAAATTAGATTCTTTCTAAATCAAGACAATCAAAATATCACTAGACATCTATTCAAGATTAAGAATTGAAAACACTCAAAAAAGAAAACATCGTACCTGCCATTAAGTTCGGTAAACCATTTGTGACCGGAATCGCTTCATCACTTCCTGAACCTGCAGGAGGTGGAATTAACGGAGAGGCGAGTTCTGTCCTCAACCCCTTGTTAGTATCAGAACTATTCAAATCGATTAAATCACTCATGTTTATTTACACAGGACTCCAATTCTAATTTCTCTGGAGCCCTTCTTGATCAGTCAAAAAGTCATCAAATATTGCTTTCTGAGAGGTGAACAAAACAAATTAAGTTCGCGAAACATTTTCCTCTTAAAGATTCATATCGAATACATATCTTATTCGATACAAGAGGTCTTAGAAATTAATTTTATTCGACAAAAAATAACACATGCACAAAATCCTCAAGACGGTTAGAAAAATGCTGCGGTTAGGAGGGTTTTAAATTGCGATCGTAGCTCCCCTTCTCTCGAATTAACTAGCAGACGACGCTGATGACTTTTGTTTTATGCATTTCCGGCTTTTCAAAACTCCTAAAATTAGAACAACAAAAACAAGATTATTTTTGGATTATCTTTCTTGAATTTTCTCCTTATATTACCCCAATCTGGAGAGAAGTAAATTTTGGCCTAAAATACTAATAATTAATGGAGTGTATATAAGTTGTTACTTGAATAATTAATAATCTTTCAATTCGTGCTCATTGTCAGTGCGTGTGGTAGAAGAAAGAAACTTGGTATTTCCGGTCTCCAACAACTGCAACAACAAGTAGTTTTTTTCAGTTTTTTTTTCTCCGAGATCCTTCCAAACCAAAGTATATTTATAGCAATATTACACTTAAATGCGTATTGACACGCAGAAAAATTTATTCTAATGCGCTATTCAAGGAAAATTTCGGCGCCAAAATGAGCAAAGGTTTTTGGGAATTCAGGGAGGATTTTAAAGGTACATATTTTTGTTTAGAGGTTATGTTCAAAGTGTCAAAAAATAATTTTTCTTTCTTTTTTTGTGTTAAATAACTGTTACTAAAATGTATTTTATATAGAAAATCGATACTAAAATTAAATTATCCATACGACGGAATTTTCTATTGCGATTTTTACCTTGAAATAACGAGGCCGACTTTGCAAAAGAGCTTTCGCAAGCACTACGCTTCGCGAATTGCTTTGTTTCATCACCAAAACTTTCGCTTGAATCCTTTTAAATGTCTTGCGCTTAAACAAATTGTGCAATGTGTTAATATTTTTAACTCCTTTAATTCAGTAGATTCTTATACGTAATTTTTAACATAAGAATTTTAGTGTTCTCCAGATTAATTTTAACCCCTGTAACCCCCTTATTTAATAAGAACTTATAGGGTTTGAAATTTTCTATAACTTGCTTTTGTATTCAGCCGCGTACAGCGACAAGGAAGATGAATCCGAGGAACAAACAACTGAAAACACATACAGCAACTGGGATCGGTTACCAGATATTTTACTCGAGGAAATATTTTCATATTTGACTGTGCGAGAACGATATGATGCTTCACTGGTCTGTCGAGCCTGGTACCGAGCTTTCAAATTGCAAAAAGTCTGGTCTAAATTCACTTTGGAAGATACAACTCTCACTAGGGGGAAATTTAATTATTATAGCGGTTGGCAATATGTTTTGGATCACATGAGGGTGACGAACTGTCTTAATAAGGTCGGGAAAAATTTTCGACATCTTATATTCGAGCCTATGCTGAATTTTTATAATTTGTACGAATTCATGAACATGTTATCTTGGTATACTGAGCAACAAGGATCTGACAATACTACGGTAGCTGGAGTAGGAACTCAGATTCGCAGATTAAAATTCACATTTATTTGCAACATGGCCAACAGAGATAATCCTGATAGAACGAGGCTTTTTGGAACTGGAGGAAAATTGCTAGATGGTTTGAAGAGACTTATGTCTAATTTAGGAAACTTAAAGTGCCTTGAACTCATTGATCTGATGTTAGACAGTAAGGAAGCACTTCATTTAATGGATGATATTTGTGTCAATCGAACACAAACTTTGACTAAACTCGTCTTAATTAACACTACGAAAGAGCCGTGTCCGCTTTTACATGTTGGCGTATTTCTTAATCTAAATGTGAGTCTTTAATTATAGAAGTAAGGATCTTAGAGAAATATTTATTTGTTTTAAAATATTTAATGAGCATTAAGATATACATTGAAAAGTTTATTTCTAAACTCTTTTAGACTCTAGTCATCAGTCCTCAGAATTTACATGAGGATGTTATAGAACTGATTGGATATACAAAGTTACAACACCTTCATATCGTACAAAATCGTTACAGTCCCAAAGATCGGACTATACGTTTGGTAAATATTTTAGTTTAGAATTGCTTAGAATTATCTATAAATTAAAATTTAGGTATTGAGTACGTTGAGGATATTGAAATCAATTTTCAAACCTTAGAAGATTAAAATTTCAAAGTCCTCCCAATTTGTACACGCAGATTTGAATATTGAACTTGAATTTCAGCCAAAGAATTTTGCTTGGTCACAGATGAGATTAAATAATCCCAATTTAAAAGTACATTTCGAAATAGAAAGTCAAAAATCCAGCGATATGATATTGGCAGTCGATTTACTAAATTACAAATCGATTCCCTGCCACAGCATTGTCCTAGACAGTTCAAAGTTTCAGGTAGAGGTTCCTATTTTTCTTTTTCTTCGATAGATTAGTAATATTTCTATTTTCAACTTCCGAATTTCGCATACAAATTATCAATTGCAGGTTCCAGTATCTACTATACTAGAACACGCTTCATGTTTTGCACCAACAATCAAAGTTTATGCCTTCAAAGGACTATCTAGATACTATCTGCCCAAAAATTTCCCAAAACGAATTGACGAGACCATCGTTAGATTTTGCAGAATGTGTCCAAATCTTCATACTCTGGTAGCATTTTAAGTTTGAAAGACTTCAGTGTGTTGCATTGGTTTAACTTTGTCTATGACGGCTATTGTATATTTTAAAATAACAAGACTGTATTTTTCTATCCTTCAACTAATTTGTTAACACTCGAAATTAATTTAGACATAGAATCCTCGATTTGTAAAAACCTTCTTTTCAAATCTAAAACCTGAAATTTGCCACTTTTTCTTTGTCATGCTTTTCTATTTTTATGATCGTGAATTTTCTCCTTCTCAGCTATATTTCTGTAATTCAATATCCAAACTTGAATCGAAAAAGGATTCAAATTAGGTAAAACAATTTTAATTTATTGAAATATTATCAGAACATTATATTTAGGTCTAGGTTGATATTTTTTTTAACAAGGCATGCTCTTTGTTTTATTTTTTATTTAACCAAATTGCTCTTGCTTTTTTAATAATAATTTTTAAAAATTATACTATTGAACAAAACTTTTGCGTTGGTCCTGTACAGATGATTCATGACAAAATATCAACGGCAACTATTCTAGAAATAGTATCGACGGCAAAGAGATTGCGCTGTTTTTACGTTCGGCGAAACGTAATTTTAAAAAGATGTGATCGAGATTGGCCAAATATCACTGACTGGTCAGCCGAGCATTATCAGTGGATTAAAATAAATAGTCATAATTATGAAACCACCGAAAGGGAAGTCTCGAAAATTTTGGGATATCGTTGGCACATGCTTTCTGAAAAAGAATTTAAAAATCAGGAGGTGGCTTTGCACATTTAGATTCATTTCATTTTTCAAAGACTGTAAAATCATCAATCATCAAAATTTTTTTATAACAATTTTATTATATTATACATCATTTTTTGATTATTTTTATTAACCAAAAAAGTCTAAAGATGAAAAAAGGACATGTTATTTTTATTAAAGTTAACTAAACATGTACGTGTTGTTTAAAATTTAATAAATTTATGAAAGAACTTAACTCTCGCTTTATTTTCTATACTTTCAAATTAATGTATTAAAGTTTTATTCTGAATTTAGTCGTCACTTATAATTTTAAATAAGTACGTCTCGGATTGTTACATTTATGTGAAATAAAAACAGTTTTCTACTTCTGATGAAAAATCAACAAATAAAAAACAGCCAAAAATCAGCATGGATTTCGGTTGTAAACGTGTTTATTTCGCCATAAACAATATTTAAGTTACGTCGGATAAATTTGTTCAAAAGTAGATCGAAAAATTAGTAAAATACATTCGAAGAATATCCTGAAATAGAATACAAGAATAAATCTTAAGTATTTTACTGTATTTAAATATCCACTACCCATAAATGCTTGCATTGCCTTCGTCCTGATTAGTGAATACTACATCTAATTTAAAGAAACACATCTTAGCATACAAAAATTGATTAACCATTAACAGGGAAAAAGTTTTTGCTATTTTTGATTAATTAAAAAATTTCTTTACCTAAAACATGTCAACTAGTAAAATCATGATACACAAATAATTTCGCCACTTACAACATCTCAATATAGCAAAAGTATGAAAGGCTACTGCAAAAATTTTGAGGGGCAAGTAATGAATCTCGTCCAAGCATTATGCACTATTTTCTTATTGACTAAATATGTATAATATAAAGTTCGTATTTTTTTTCGATTCTGCTAGATAATTATTTTCTTATTACCTGATGATTGTTACAATAAATTAAAGATACAAGACAACCGATAGTCTCTTCTAAAATGAATTATCTAAGGAATAAGGAGAGAGAAGTTACATCATTTTCACAGCTGCTCGGTATTCGCGGTCTTTATTTCGGACGAGAGTTCTTCCCTTGAATGCTGCTGCATTCATCAGAGTCTAAAAAAAGAATTGTTATATTAGTTTTTAGAACAATTCCAAGTCATTTGAGACTCGTTGATTAACTAATCAAATCAATTTTTATAGAATTTTACCTTTTGAAGCTTCGGAATTCTCTTTATCGATTGCAGAGACGGGACTTGTTTTCCAAGGTTGAAAATTTCCCTCATGAGATCGTTTTTTGAGAGATGAATATTAATTCCTGGACCAAGGAATCTGCAGCACGCGTTGTATTGAATTCGAGTGCACCAACCGTCCAGTTCAAAAACTTCATGGTCCAATTTAATCTTCATTTTCGGCATAACGTCCTCCTGAAAAAGCAAAAGAAACCATTCAAACCATAATTAGATTTCGAAAATTAAGGCAGTTTTTAAAATTTCCAATTATTTCTATGATCTTTCATTCTTTTGGCTAGAAACCAAGTTACCTAATTGTTTGAATAATGTAGTTTTTAACAAATCGATTACCTCAATATATTGCAAAATTTCTCTAAAGCTGGCTCGTTGTTGTTTGCGGTCTTTCTTCGCTGTGGACTTGTTGGATTCTGTCGCTAGAGTCTGAAGTATTTCGATCAGGTCAAGTGACCATTCTTGTTCGTAATCGTCACTGAAGTTGCGACCAAGTTCAAATATTACCGCTAATGCTTCTCCGGCTGATATACGTACATCGAGATGTGGAGATTGTAACAACTCACTTAACTGGATTAGGGATCTAAAAATAATTGAATTGGTTAACGAAACGGACGGGACCAAATGGTAATTTTAAAACAAAATCACAACACTTACGGCATGAAATTTTTGGATTCCTTGCTTCCGAGAATTTTGCAAACACTAGGTGGGGCCATCAAAGTTAAAAGCAAAGTCCAGCCAGAAATTGCAGCGGCGTGAAGAGCTGCCTCACTTGCCGTAATAGATGCCACAGCTCCATTGCCTTTTAGATATGAGCCAGAAAAAATTGTTGTTAGCAATTTATATATTGAAACCTCATAATCGTCACTTCCACAGAGAAATTGATTCATGCTCAAAGCCCAGCAGCACTAAAAATAATTTCAAATAATTATTAGAAATCTCTGACGCTTTAATTTTTATCTGTTTAATATTCCACATTCAATATGATTTATAATTACCTCGGATCTGACATTTGATGAAGCAGCACTGTCGTTAGCAATAAAGGTCAAGATAGATGTAAGATCCTTGGAAACGAATTCGGCGCTTTCAAAAATTCCCAATTGAACACAAAGTTGTGAACTTAATCTGGCAGCAATGATTTTTTCTGTGTCACAACCTTTTTTCAATCCTCGTTCTATGGAATCTGTAATTGTCATTTTCATGTCCTCAAAGAAATCAGGATAATACTTGGTGGCAAGCATTTTCTCCATTGTTTGGAAGTGTTTGATCCTTCCCTTAGAATTCTTTTCTGTTAATCCATCGATGATATACTTTATATCGTTTTCAAAAGCATCTGTGTCAGAAAATAGACTCAATTCATCATCGTTAACTTCATCCAGAACATTTTCCTCTGGGAAGTCACTAATCTGGCTTGAACTATCATTTACTGAATCCTCGTCAGACATTGCATTATCCCTTTTTCGACCTTGATAACCTGCAATTAATTAAAAAACAGTTTGTTAGAATATTAGGTCTCGGAATTTAGAAGTTTATAGATTTGGAAGAGATTTTAAAAAGTCGAATTTTTATTCATTTCTAACGCTTTGAAATTCGAAGTGATAAATTTTTAAGCTTTAATCAATCAAATGCTAATTGTAAATTTAATTAAAAATCTAAACATTAAAATCTCCATTATTTTCAAGTCTGGAACATTCAATTTAAAAATAACGCTTGCGTCACTTTTTAGACAAACCATTTCAAGAAAGCTAAGTGGCATAAATAATGTGGAATTGACTATTTTAAAAGAAATATTTAAATCAAAAATTGAAGAATATAAAACCTGACGAGTATAATCCTTTTTTAACAATCTAGTTTACCTTTACTTAATAATTATGTATCGAAAGTAAAGCAAATGGGTATCGAAAGTGAATGTTGAATTACATAAGATGAAATGAAATCAGCTGCTGTTACTTCATACCTTCTATACATTCTGATATCACTAGGCTTTTTGCCTTTAAAAAATAAAAACATCATTCAGAAAGCAGAAACGTAAATATTATCACAAAGAATATCATTTATTTAATAATAGGCTATACAACTTTCAGAAAAGATAAGTTGTTACGGAGCAGAAGGATCCATTATTAGAACGCAAAAAGGGATCAAGGTTACCTTTGCTTCAATAGAAATGATTAAAAATATGGGGAACTTATTTCATAATATACATCTGAGATGCAAAGCTTCAAATTAAAAATAAATTATTATAATAAATAAACGTGAGACCTGCACGGGTTGCATTCTTGTCATTGCAAATCAATAATTTCAATTCTATATAAGGTCAAGAGAAACACGTGGCAATATTATTTTAAAGCCATATTCAACTCAATTAAATGTTCGAACGCTATCGAAAAGTAACCATGTTAGGAAAGACAAATTCCACAAATTCCACAAATTCTAGCCTTTTGTGGACAATAAATAACGTTCTCAAGGACATTCGATACTTTACCACAAGAGCACCTTAATTTCGTCAACTTTAGGTTTGCTATAATAAATATTTTTCACTAAAACTTGACCATTTAATTCCGCCTGTACGAGACGGAGGTAAATGGTCTAATTTTAGCAAAAAATATTTATTATTGCGAGCGTTCAGTTTACGAAACTAAATTTGCTCTTATGCTAATTACCATATGTCTTTAATTTCGTTAAATTAGAAATGTTATTAATTGAAAAAAAAAAATCTTGTGATGCATTCGTAGAGGGCCAAACATTTAGATAAATACCGAAACATATTTATCTGTATACATATAGATAACAGGAAAGTTCCATTCTGCTGAAATGATATGGAAGTTTTTTGTTTTACTTCTTTCTGTTGCGAGACAAACATTACACAGATGCACAATAACGGCAGTAGGCATATCTCAGATTCAAATAAAAATATTTCCTTTCTAAGATTTGAATTTCAAGCATTTTTTAAAAGTATTTTATGTAGGTAGATTTTATTTTACGTATTGAAAATATGGATTCGACCTTTTTTTTTTAAATTAATTTTATGAAGGACATTGAACATAATCTATAAATTTGAGGACATTTTTGCGATTTTTGCAATAATACGTCACGTAGGTCACGCACGCGAATTCTATATATAAAATCCAAGGTAAAATCGATCGACTGACGTAGAACCGCGTCTCTTCCGCATTTATACGTCGTCATCCAATCGAGCGAAAGCATGGAAGTCACATGTAGACGTTCAAAATCCAGAATCACGAGACAACCAACATTTCAACCATATTTTCACATATTTAAAAAACTGTAAATAATATTTTCCGATCTACAATGTACTGTAATTATATGTGTAAACAACGACGATTAAAAGTGAACTTAGAAAATTAAAAAATAAATAAATAAACCATTTTTTGTCAGTCTGTAAGAAAATTCATAGAGGTTATGTTTGTGATTTTAATGATCAATGTACATTGTGATCGCTAAGTATATTTTACAGTAAATCACATAAGTCCATCCTTAATCCCAAAAGGAAAATAACATTCCCAGGTAGTAACTGCGGATAAAAAAAAAGGATGCAACTTTCGGAACGAAACGACGAAAATAATGCAAGTCTGTGAAATAAAAATAAACGAGGCCGAATCAACACAGATGATTCGTCTCGTCATATGCAGCAATGATTTGACGATCTCTTTGTTCTAAAAATGCAGAATCAGTTACGAATCCCAGTAGAATAATTGCGAAGAATTGCATAAAAAAATCAGAGTACCTAAAAAGAGGAGTATTTAAAAGTAAAGCAGGGAATTAAAATGCCAAGAGATTGCTTACGTCTTTTTCCTTTTCTATTACCCCCTTTGCCAGGCATTTTGCAAACTCCTTTATTGCACAATTCACACTAAAGAAAATATACGATCAAGAGGGTAAATGTCTTTGACTATTAATTTTTTTTCGTATACTGAATACACTGCATGAAATTTTAATGAAAATTTGATGAAAACTCATTAACATGTTGTGAAACGTTCAGAACATATACACCGAGACAACGTCTCAAAGTGCCCTGCTAAACTGACGAACGAACCATCGAACATTCCATTTCCACCGAACATTTCCGTACATTCTCGAATACTTGCGCCAAACTTGAACATGCGTAGTGCATTCTGCGCAGAGCGCACCCTGCGCAGATATGCAGAGATAAGAGATGATCTTTAAATTATAGCGGGAAATTTAATTTATGTAAACTGCTGACAAAACTAGTTTTTATTTTCCATCTTTTATATTCACTTGCATTCGTTGGTGTTTTCGTTTTATTTTATTGTATGGACAGGTATGAAATTTTTGTATTTTTTTTAATTTTTAAATATAAGTAAAATTAAATCAACTAAAAGAATTAATCTAATTTTTATTTGAATAACATATAGAGTAATATATAACTACAAATAAATTAACTACAAACACAAGTTTTGTTAAAAATTATATGGAGTTTATTATAACAGATAATTTTAATATATAAGCAAATTACCAGTCGAATTCGAACGATTTTTTATAAAAGAATACAGGAAGATTTAATACAAAATATTCATTACATTATTTAAATGCATATCACACTTGATGACATATATAATAATAATATTAACTCCGTAATTAAATGTCAGAATCTTATAAATAAGAATACTCTGCCAGAGTATACAGTTGAGATGATTATTGCTTTAACAAATAAAAACATATCATAACAGCTGTCATGTAATAACCCCTTTTTTTTAAAAGAATTAATTAATAAAAGCTCTCTTATAAAGCGTATCATTTGGTATTGTAATATGGTAACATGCTGGAAAAAATCTGAATTAATTATTATTTAAAGGCGCTTCAGGAATTTGTTTGAATGAAGAAACTTTTCCTTGAAATGAGAATCTAATTATTATAAAATTAATTCTTCTGCAAATGGCCATTCTTAATTTGCATCAGATTTTTGATAATTCTAATGTAATTTAATTGAGTAATTTGTTATACGTTTTATATTTCATTCGTTTAAGGCACGTTTAAGAAATACGTATTCTGATTAAATATTAAATATTTAATTTCCTCAAATTCTACAGTCAAAACTTTGATCTTAAAAAGTTAATATTTTATGTCCAAATTCCATTATAAACTAAAGTTAGGCAAGTTTAATATGAACCCCAAGCACTAAAAAATTGTTATTTCTTCCTTTTTTAAAAATATTATGTTTGAAAATAATAATTTTTATTCTAAAATCTTATATTGAAAAAAAATAAAGCATAACGAATCATGCAACTGATGATTGAATAAAAATTTCCCTTTAAATGCAGTAAGTTACATGCAATACAATAAGTTTCCAGTGCTTACTAATTATATTACAGTTGATTATTGCAACTGAGCATCTTTATTCCAAACATGGCCAGTCCGGAAAAATAGAAAATCGCAAGAATTAGAGGGAATTACGAAGTACTCCTCTATAATCCTGTGAACATTAAAAGACAATATATTTTATAACTCCTACATATTGTAAAATAATGAGATCTTGCATAATCCCCTGAGTGGAAAACCGGTCCGGTATCTTTTTTATATATCTCAGTAAAGATATTATTAAAACACGACTAGAAGAATTTTAATTTAATATCTATATTGTTCCAAGCTAAGCTGTGAATTAAAAAATCTATCTTAAACGTTAAGGGTTCAATTACATTATTTTGTTTTCACAAATCTATTTGTTTGGAATTTGGATCGAAGGCACTTATATTCATTTATATAATCTAAAAAAAAAATATTTTTACTCGTTCTCTTTGTCGTTCGCATTTTCTTCAAAACAGCATTCATATGTAGACATTCTTAGATTAATTAAAAGGATTGCAAGCTTATGAATTTTCCAAAGCAAATTCACTACTATCTTGTGACCTTAGGAATAATCTAATCATGAAAGACTTTCATCTTGGCAAGGAATGTATTTTCAATCTTTTGATTTTATGAAACTGTGACTTCACCACTTGGAATGTAATTTCCACTTAATACAACTATTGCATTGCTTATTCTGCATAGCATAATCACATGGTTCATAAAATCATTACAGCGAATACTGTTGATAAAATTGTGGGCAAAATTGTTGAAAAAATAGCGGATCTGATAATGGTAGAAGAGGACGCAGGTTCGTTGGAATTTATAGAGAGGAAAGCATTAGTATTAATCGAATCTGAAGTACCTAGCAATTTTTCGCAAGGTGTAACTCTTCTGACGAAGTTAAAGAGTGAATCTGCAATATTGGCTGGAGTTGGATCTTCGCATGTCTCCAATTCCTTTACTACGCATTCTTGAAGTCTGGCCATATCGCTATAAAAAATACAAATTGTTAGAAAATGATTGTAGTTGAATATAGATTTTTAAAAATAGAATATTTTGAGAACATTAAATAATTTTTTGATAATTACCTGCACGCTTTGTGGTTAAAAACGAAGAGTGGCAAAGCCATGTCGGAAATTGAGCTCGCGTTTGCTGTTGCAGATTCAATGGTACTTCCGTAGGTGGAATTTAAACATTGTTGAACTGCACCTTGTTTGCTTTCAAAACATTCTGGTCCTCCAGCAGAAATAAACACTAGAAAGGGAATTTTTATATATTTAAAACTTGAAAGTAAAACATCAGACTCCTAAAAATCTATAAAGCAATAAATTCTTACAAGCAATTCGGTCTCCTTCCTTGAAGCAAATAAAATCGAGAAGACTGTTGGTGATATTCATAACAATCGGTTTGTTTGCTCGCTCTGCAGGTTCGAGACAAGGTTCCAGGGAATTCGTCAGATCAAGAATGCATTGTTTCAAAATTGGAGTCTTTTGACAATATTTTTTAAACACTTCATCCAAATCGCCAGTAGGTTTTGCAGCTTCCATTTCAATCTGAAGTTGCGTTACATTCACTAGTGACTTCAGACAAGTTCCTATGTCTTCAATTCCTTTTTTTGCATTGCCAAAAGCTGAGGGTCCTCCATTTTTTTCACACTTTTTTTCAACTAAATTTTGCACTTCTGCGACTGGCAATAGAGAAGCATTTATATTTTTTAATTCAGGAATGTCTACAATCGAGTTTAGCTTCTGCAGAGCATCTTCTGCGTTTTCGATGGTTTCCTGAGCGTAACCGCTGATAAGAAGACCTAGAATCAAAAAATGTTGAATTAGATTCATAATTATGTAATTAAATTGTATTCTAAAAATATTTTACAGAAACGAAAGTCACTTTTTAATCAGAACTTGAGATTGTAGATTAGTTTAAAAATACTTTTCCAACACAATTCAGGTTAAGAAAATTTACATAAAAAGAATTTGAATGACGCATCTCAAACCAGTCGTATAATCGTGAGCAAAATAAGATTATAAAAGTAGCAGAACTTTTTATAGAGACTATGAATATAAAACTTAAAATTAAGTTTGAAAGTACACTAGAATCCCGATAATTCGTAATATTGGTCAGGTCCCTTGACATTACGAATTAGCGGGATTCTACTCTAATAAACAGGATGGTTTCAAAATGATCTTAAATAAAAATGATAAAATAACTAAATTTCTTTTTCACATCAGTTATGAATGATTAGATAACAAATATTTAAACGTTTTTCCCTGATACTTTGTATTTTGAGCCTGGATTTGTCCTATTTGTTCTATTTAAATTTTAAGAATTTAAAACAGATGTAAAATTGTTTTCCATTCAACCGATATACAAGAAAAACATAATTTACTTTAATTAATAAAGTAAATTAAAGTAATTAGATAATATCCAATTTTTGAAATTTACAATTAAAATTTTAAACCTCCAAATGGACAAACTTAAAATATAAAAAATTTTAAAAGTTCGAAACTAAATAATTAATTAAAAATTCCAATTGCGACGTATAAAGCTCAACCTTACAACATACATAAATTAAAAACTTTAAAAAATTAAATTAAACTAAACTTCCTAGTTTAGTTTAATTTAATTTTAAGAGAAAAAGCTAGAAATAGATAGAAACAGGAAAGTAAGATAAATACGACATTTTTATAGTATTTAATTTAAAAATGTAAATGTTTCTTTTGAAGTTTTTGCTTGTAAGTTACCAAGAAGTGTGAATTTTTTTTGATCGAGTTAAAAGCTGAAACGATTTCATTGCATTTGCACGGTCGAGGGTCAAAGTACGAGCGATGAGTCAAGAAAAAATCAGATAATTATTACTACGGATGTAATTCATATGTAGCTAACATTGTAATTATATTACGAAAGGTAATATTAAATGTAATTTAAAGAATGTATCCAAGGTTGATAAATTATGAAACACTCGTAAAAAGACGAAAAAAAAAAGAAATTATTTATTCAAAAACTTGGAAGTAATAAAATTAAACTTTGTCTCCTAAGAGACTTTAGATTATCTCGATTAGTTATCAAAAAATAAATCTAGACTGTAAATTTTATCTTACTCTTTGATCCGTTTAATCTCTCAAATGATTAGATGAATCATAAATTGATAAAAGAGAGAGTCAAAAGTATACAAATTCAATATTTGCTTGATTTATATTAATTAATCTATCTAAAACTGGAAAAATAGCTGCAATTGCATCTTGACTATCTTGAGGAATTCAAATTCCAAAGTACGATTCACGTAGTCTTTTGTAGTTTGTATTTCCGCCACTTTTGTTATCTTTCGCTCTGTAAACGCTGTAAACTCTATTGAACTTAATAAAAAAAATCTATAACGGTTTCTCAAACGACTCAATGTAAAAAATTCAAGGGAAAAATGGTTAAGAGAATAAAAACTTACCAACGAGGAAGAGAGAAAAAATAGCACCCCTCATTTTGATAATTTTGACTCAAATCTTAACCTCAAAATGCGTTATAGTTGTGTCAGCAATTTTTGTTATGAATGAGATAAATAGATTTAATTTCACTTGATGTACTCAAATGCCTCACAGGTTATTTTTTATGACAAGAGAGCTTTTTACTGACGTATCGTTTGTACTCAGCATTGGAAAAACTATTGTCACGAATATGTCACTATCACAGAATTAGCCAAGCCATTAGCCAACACAGAACGGAGAGTAGTAAGTATTTGACCGATACTGAAAGCTGAAACTGAATATAAACGTTACTTCGCCTCTATATAATCTCGAATCAACTTATCCCTTCCCCAGGTTACACACACTACCACATGTCTACATTCTTGATACATATTCAAAATTTTTAGAGGATTCAAGCATTTTTTGGAAAAACAAATCAATGGATAAACGAAAAACACAAATTCTTCTATTCAGTTTTGAATTTTTTAAATTTTCTCGACAATTACAAGAAAGTTAATTGGTAAGTTTTGTAATATATGTAATTATATTTAGAAATAATTTGTTCAATTCTGAAATTTTGCTCTAATCATAAGTTAAATTTTGAACCTCTGTAGAATTAGTCAATTATTAACTAGAATTATGCGTACAGAGCGATAAAATATCTATTTCAAATATTTTTAAAAAAATTAAAATATTCAATTTTGAAGTTAAATTATGAATTCTTTGTTTTATGCAAAAAGTATCCAAACTAAATATTTTTTCGCTTAGAAACCTCACCCACATAATTAGAACTCTTTAATTCAAAAATTTTTTTCACTCTGATTGTTTTAAATTAAATAATTATTCATATTATATTTAAGTAGGGTTGTCATCGTCTTGAGGCTCTGCCGGCTGAAACGCGAAAAAGCCGGCGGAACTCTCGTAATGAAATAGAACAACATTTTTTATCAACTCCACAATTTTTTTTTTTTTTTAAGTTTTTTTTAGCATAAATGCTGGGTCCCTACGCTGCGTAATAAAGTATAGTGGTTTTTCCACAAAGTAAATTTATGACTTCTATAAAGAATTTCATTATCCTGCTAATAGCAGCTAAGTATAGACTATACGTATGTCTCGAAAATTATTTTCAAGAATGATTTACTTAAAAATAATTAATAATAACAAATTTAAATCGTACCATATATTTTGAAATTATATAAAATTTAAATTCTCTAATGAAAGCAATTTAAGTTTAAATATAATTCAACTTCAAAAGTAGACCGCGATTCCTTTTCAAATTACTATTATAAAATTATAATTTTCCATTTATTTATATATATAATATATGGCGGCTATCTTTTGCTGAAAATATTAAAAATTGATTTTCTATAATTTTAATTTTTTCTAAAGAAGATTGTTGATAATGTGCATTACATTTTTCATAAATGATATTTTTAGGTAAACTATTTTTTGAAAAGAAAATTTTTTTGATAAGGTTTAAAAAAAATATAAGAAACTGTAAAAAACAGTAATTATCATGGGAGGCCGACAAAGCAGGAAATCAATAAACACAATCAAATATGTTTGAAAAATACTTTATTCATGTAATTAATTTTAGGAATTAATTTTGTATCATGTGGGAATCGTAAAATCTTATTAATTTAATTTTTTAATTTAATCTTATTCGTTAAAATTATTTTCTTCGTTCATTGTAGAAAATTTTACCACATGTGAAGTAATCATGTGTTCATCTGAAACAAACATAAGCATCGGTGGTTCAGTGGTAGAATGCTCGCCTGCCACGCGGGCGGCCCGGGTTCGATTCCCGGCCGATGCATTTCTTTTTATAATTTGTTAAGATTTATTTTTTAGATTTTTAATTTTTATTTTAATGTGATTTCTGCTATTGGAAATAATTTAATGGCATGTGTTACTTAGCATTTGAGCAAATTCAGATAATCCGGGTTGTTTTCTTCCACAATTTTTACTTTTTCAAAAAAATGATGGGAACAAATGATGGGAATAAACTCCTGTTATCTAAATTTGCTCCTATCGTAACACATGTCCTCAATATTTTATATAACATTAGTAAACATACCAAATTAAAAGTTAGATTTGAACTTCAATAAATCTTTATAATTTATTATCTTTTCAAATATAAACAATTATGTTTAAAATTTTGTTATAATAACATATTACAATAAACCGACGAGATTATGGAGTTAAATATTTTTAACAATTTAAAGTATTGGTTTCAAATTAATTATAAAGATGTAAGGACTAGATATTTTCGAAAATCTTTACGTGTAATTCATTCGTATTCGTGTGTGGACATTGAATTAAAAGTAGGTTCCATCAAATTAATTTGATGAGGTATTTTACGTATGTTTTTATAGGCAAGCAGGATTAACTCTTATTCTTGATTCTGAAGTGGAATGATTTTTGAATTACAATTTATATGCATTTCGCATCATCAAATCAAAATAACCATCGTTATCGATACTCGCACTGATAGCACTGTAGTAATTCATAAATTCTTCTTGTGTGACCTGCAAAAGTTAAAAAATTATTTCCAATTTTACTCTTTTATATCATTTTGATTCTAAAATGACACTTACGATCCCATTTTTAGTTGAATCCTTTTCAAAATTTCCTAAAAATTTATTCAAAATTTCGTCTTCGGACTCTTCCCCGCTGATATATCGAGGATGATTTTTCACATTGTAGACACCACGCAAATCATCTAAAGTGATTTCTCCATCTCCGGTTTTATCCAATTTTTGAAACGCCTGCTCAACTACTTTTTTACGACTGTCGTTCATTGGTGGCTATAAAAACAAAATGTAATTAATTAATTAATTAATTAATTATAATTTTAATTTCTATTTTTTTTATCTCAGCTTTTTATGTATCTATTTATACATAATTTAAAGACTTACTCTGATGGCAGCAATAAATTCATCAACACTAATTCCTCCACTTCCATCAGAATCGAATTTTTTAAAGAGGTCAGCTATCTCATCATCAGATAAATCGAGACCAGTGTCTCGAATACCTGTTGTAAATTCCTCCATATTTAGTTGTTTGTTTCCATCATCATCCATGATACGGAATGCTCTATATTGTTAATAGAATTAAGAGTCAATATATAATATAATTTTATCTATTTAGAACAGTTTATAATTAATACCTAAAAATGTATATTTTTATTTATAAAATTCGAAGTAAAAGTTAAACGTAAAAGTTAAACATAGCTATTTAGAGCCACTGCGAATATATGACTCATTAATACATACCTATATGTATTACTAAATACGGAGAATTGTTGTACTAAAAATAGACTTAAAATTTGCTGTTGATTTGATAATTTCAATCATTTCAATCTTTCATTTTCATAACTTCTTTGAAAAAATGATTTGAATACAAAAGTTTTAAACTTAAATTATTTATTTTGAGGCTTGTAGATCGTTTTTACTAAAACTTGTATAAAATATTATATAATTTTTTTTGAAAACACTTTTATTTGCTACAAAAATAGTAATAAATTAATATTTTTCGACTTACCTCCCCAAGCCAAGAATGCCATTGGCACCCCTAGCCAGGCAGAGCAAACGCAATTTCTCGACAGAATCCGTGGTTGAATGTATGGCCCGTTGGGCCTTATTGATCATTTCAGACTCCTGCCTTGTAGTTGCACTCTGTGGTCTGTTAAACATCCCTGAAAAAGAGCGAACGTCACTCACTTTCACGTAATATTATGACTCAGGCTCACTTGTACGGTCTTTCATACGAAACGAGCAGACGAGAAAGAAAACAGATCTTAAATATTCCTGCTAGCAAGAAAGATGCAATTAGTATTAGTTATTCAACAAGTGTGCAAAAAGGAAAAACTCATTCTCCTTATATAGTACGAAGGACGAGGATTTAATTGAAATCGAAAACATTTTTAGCCACGATTTTTCTTAATTACATAATTTTACTTTCAAAATTGCAAAAAAAAGTGTAACTTTTCTTCCAAATATTAAAATAGTTAATATTAAATATTATCTTAAAATATCTATAAATATCTTCCCTTAAAATAGTTTATTGTAAGGAGATCATCATTTATTTAATCAAAGAATATCTAAAGAGAATTAAAAATTTAAATATTACCTACTGGCTTTTTATGTGATTTAGGTCTTGCAAACGTTGTAAGGATAATGATAATGAAAATCGTCTAAACGACAGAAGTCATTAATTAATTTATAAAACTGATATACAATAAAGCATGTATATAAGAGAGATAATAATCATATAAATATATATAGATATTAGTATCATTTAACATTTAATTTCTATCAGATATAGTATAACCTACATTCTAACTGCAGTGCATCATCTATTATTTATTATAGATACGAATCACTTTTGCGCTTTTTTTTTAAATTTTTACTTCATAAAAAATTTATTTTGATATGCATATCTATACATATACTTACTCTTGTAAAAACCAGTCAAATATTATAATAAACCAATCATTATATTATAATAAAAAGCCTTAAAAAATAATTTAATGGATACAATAATTTTTCAAGTTGTGAACATTTGCTCTGTATTATTTATTTCCTCGAGTTTAAAAATAAAAGCGGCGTTTCAACTTAGGTGTGGCTTGAAAACCAACACCCAAAAGCTCTTAAGAAAATTTCTCTTGATTATTTTTTTCTGCTGTTACCTAATTCAACGTAATTATTATATTTTTAAATAATAAATAAATAAATAATAAATAAAATAACTGTATTAAAATTGAAAATTCTTAGTAAAAATTTTATTTAACTTTGTTTCCAACTTAAGAAGAATAATAAAGTAAAATAATTTAAACAAGGAAATAAATGATAATCACTTGTTCATAACTCAAGTTTTCTTTTTTATTCTCTAGGTCATTAATTCTCCTTCTCGTTCGTATTTAGAAGAGAATGTAACAAATTATTAAAAACTTTTCTAATTGCGACTATAAAGTAACTTGACCTCAAAGAGAAACTACCCCCTAATCATTAAATACAATTCCTTCATAGGTTTATCTATAATTTTAATTTCTCTATTATCTGTTCTCCGCAAAGATAATATATAAGAGAAATTTATTTTTCAACCCGCACATTCAATTATTTTTTAGAAACCTGGTGAAATTCATTGATAAGTATTTATCAGTCACACTAGAGAGTGTTTTATTATTTACTGAAATGTTCATTATTTAGGAATAGTTTAAACTATAGAATTTGTTTAAATTTAACTTGATTATCGATTATATTTAGAACCGAAGAATATGTATATAAAAAGTGCAATAATTTTTGTATTATCTTTTTAGAAGTCATGCCACAATTAAAACTACAAACGTGCTGAGTAAAAATCGATCTTGCATTATTGTAAATTTTATATACATATAGAGAAGAATAAAATGCGATCACGGACGTATACAAACCTCGAAATTAGGCGATCGAACAGGATAAGCCATGCATGCATAAAATATTAAAGAGAATACATTTTATGAAACATATAAACATTTCTAAACAACAATAGGAAAAATTTTTGAAAATATCAACCCCTAAATGGTAAAAGGGCCTTATTTCACAAAGACGTACCCATATTTATTTCTCCAAATTTGATAATGATTTTGAAACATTCTGAAATAATTATAGGATTATTTTTTTTTAAATAAAATGCTTGGATTATTATAAACGTACTTGGACTTTGATTAATTCAATCAACAAGTGATCCTACCATTTAGGGGCTCAGTAGGGAAGTTATTAATCACAATGAGACATAGGTATAAGAGATATTATTATTAAGAGATAAAAGTCACTCGAAAGTATAAATAAAGAAAGATAGAATAAAGGAAAACTGAATTTGTAATTATGTAAATTATTTTATAATTAAATAATGCTTTTTTAGATTCTTATTTTTTTAAATTATTTTTCTTTTATCTTAGTAAATTTAAAAGTAGTTTTTTGCTTTTTTGGAATCAGTTTTTATATAATCTTACCTTAACTTCCTGCGCAACAGTATGTTAACAATAGTATAATATGCTAAGATAAATTAATTTTTAAATAATTTTTATTTAACAAAATATCTCAAATAGAAATCTGAATAGAGGGGTCTTCGTTAAAAAAAGTAATACTCGGGAAGAAGACCGGAAGGTAAATGACAACTTGAGAGTTCTTTATACCCATAGATATATCCTGTATATCATCTATGTATACATATATTGTAAATTGAGAGTGTGTAAGTGTGCTTACTTTCACACTCAAAGAAGAGGTGTGTTCTTCCGATAGCTAATAGAAGCCTAAGTGCTGTATGTGGTAGCCATAACGACTACCTGTCACAACAGTCGATTTTCAATACAAAAAAAACAAATAAAATACTTGCACTCTACTTTAATTTTATTTACGCGAAAATTAAAAATTTCTTAGAATTCAATTTTTTATTGTCAGAAAGTACCATATCATTCCTTAGATAGATTTGCAATTTTTTTAAGTACTTTTTATATATAATTCATTTTTTTTATATATACTTTAATTAAATTAAAACATTCATATCTTATACAACCCTTGTCCTTTTTTATATTTTTCCCTCGTTTTATTTTTGAAATATTTATATCTTATGTTATTCTCAATTAGAAATTTCGTATAATATTGCTATAAAATTCTTTGATATAATCACATTTATTAAAATTTTTTTTTAAATATTTACAATATGCCTTTTTAAAAGTGGTTATAATGACATATAATATAAATAATAGAATGCCATTATAATGCGGTCAAGTTGTCATAGGTACTAAACTGAGCTTAAAATCGATGATGCACCCAATTCATTTCCTGTCTTTGTTTCATATTACAAATGGGTCGTATCGACTATTTAAATTCGACGATTAAAATTGAGGACAATCGAGATCCTTGTCTTTATTGCAATTTTTTATATAATGCCAATGATAAATTGTGTCCTTCCATGATATGTATACTATAGTAGTTTTTAATATTTACATTTATTATATTCGGAAAAATGAGTAATTTACTTAAAAGCAAACAAAAACGTTAAAATACTGTTATCTGACTGATTAAAAATTCATGTTGCCTCTTAGAATGTCATAAATTTTAAAGCTTACTTATTTAAAATTTCCCGCGATAAAAGTGTGTCATGAAACTTATTACCATCTGACGATAATAATGATAAAACAGGAAATTATCATTTGTTATTTACTTTTATTACGGAAATATAAAATATAAATAATTTAAAATTTAATTTTTAAAATAAAATTTGCAACTTTTTAAAGAAATAATACATTTAAAAAATATTTAAATACATTCTATTATTATTATATTTCAAGAAAATGATCATATATATATATGTAGGTATGTATGTATATATATATATATATATAT